>CALNVZ010000641.1:33796790-33859762 GCA_940671915.1 Paracentrotus lividus
ATAAATTTGTTAGGGTAGGCATTGGCTGCGAATAATGTTTTTATTTTTGGTAACTCTTAAATTCATCATTGTGTGGACTGAAATCTGGACATAGCTATGTCCTTTGCACTGAACGGAAGTTTAACCATTACAAAAGGTCACTCTTAATCCTCGAGAACAGTAACTCCAAGTTAAAATCGTGTCCACACGGTCAAACGCGGCGATCGGAGACCACCCGAGTTTGGAGTTTCGAGCCTTAACCTAAGATCTGTCGAGAACATAAATCCCGACTTGTCCTCGAGAACATAAACACCGAGATCGTCTACAGACGCCTTAACTCCAAGTTAACTCCAAGTTGTCCTCGAGAACATAGTCCTCGAGGACAACTTGGAGTTAACTTGGAGTTAAGGCTTGCCGTGTGAACGATACTATTGTCTTGAAAAGGTTTTTTTTTCAATGTAATTACAAAGTTTTCTCATCTAAAGAAAGTAGAATGTGCCTTTAAACTTTAAAGGGATTTTGAATGGATATCACATGTGACCTTAGTTGACCTTGAAGGGGGCAGGATACAAGACAAGTCTTTTCTTTGAGACTGGACTAGGAACAATCTTACTATTGTTCAGACCTCCTTCTATGTCCTAAAATAGGCCAATACACTTATCCCAGACATTGGAAGTAGTCTGGTCCCAGACCTGTAATACAAGTCATGTTACCCCCTTCTCCTAAATAGGCCAATATATCCCAGACAAGTATGACAAGTATGCCTACATTTATGTGCAGTACTGTATAAGTGGTTATATTCACGGTGGTTTTATTTTGGATTTTGCAAGTCCATCTTTGTGAAAATTTCCACTTCAACAAAAGGCAATTTATATAGTAATGAAAATCATCACAAAAATCCTGAAATTATCAACTCACGAATTTCCAAAACAAGTCCAAAATCACAACAGTATCTATGTGAAAATATTGGCTCATACAGTATGTCACACCGTGACACGAAAATCAGAGATCACACATTGGCAAGAATTTAAAGATACAAGTAGCTTGACACCTTTGCATGATTATTTTTTAAAAAGAGGTATAACATTATTATACTCGCATTAAGATCAAGGACCAGATTTTAATACATCATGAGTACGAATATTAATTATTCTCCATTGCAAAATAAAGTTGAAAATACAAGCCATGGTTATCATGGTTTGGTGTGAACAAAGTCCAAAATGAATTGTTTAGAATGTAAACTCCAACACTCCATAATGCTTCATAAACAAATTTGTGGAAGGAAAATAGGAAGTGAAACAAAACATAACAAAACTTTACTCCAGGTCATTGAGTTTCAAAGGTTTCATAACCTGCATAATCATACATGTAATGTTAAAACATGAATGGCATAGGCGTACTATACCCATTCTAAATTCCTATCTAATGTCCGGTGATTCACAATTTCAATCAACAAAAACTATTCCAATTTGTTTTAATGTTTTGGCCTACATCAATGTATTCATGTTGGCATACATGTTCCTCAAAATATCTTTTTTGAAGAAAATGATGATGATACAAGTTTGATTCTTCTTTGTTGGATTTGACAGCAATCATGCTGCCTTTCATCTTTCTCTTTTTCTTTGCTGAAACAAGAAAAACTTCCTGATCAAAATATACAACAGAAAGACAATGGGCTCATAAATATATAGGCCTACATGAACGATGTCCTGTCAGAATATGATATTTCAAATTCTTATAGGCGTAGGACTCTGTTGAGAAAAAAAGCATAGCTTTATGGGTTAATGCCCATTAGGTTCTCAAAGGGGGAGGGTTCCAATTAATTATTGATATTTTAATGATCCATTTGGACAGTGGCAGATCCAGGATTTAATCATAGAGGGGGCACCAAGCCCGAAAAGGCTTAATAAGCTGAATTTTTCCAAATTAATACGTGAAGTCAATGAGTGGTTTTTAAATTATAAAGGGGAGGGGGTCCCCTGCGCCCCGCCTGGATCCGCCACTGATATGAATCATAACAATAGAAAAAACAAGGCTATCAATCCACATGATATAGTGACAGATCTGAGAGTACACATGTTGGGAGGAACTGGGAAGAGAGATGGGGAGGAGGGGTGGAGAAACACACCATCTTTATTCCATTTAATTCTCCAGTCATTCTTAGGATTATCAAGGAGGTGCTATTCAAGACCTCTATGGGATAATTTATAGGCCTTACACTTGAAATGATATAGAGCAAAAATATAAGGGGAGGTGCTCATATTCTCTCCCCACCCCCCTTTTTTTTTTCTTCTTCTTCATTGATCGGCAGGAGAACATTGAAATCAGGGGAAAATTTGTGATGAAAGATGAGTGATTTGACCTAATTATCCTGCTTACGTGACAAGAAAATTAGATAGTTTTAGCATGCATCCACCTGCTACATGTCGCCCACAAGTGATGTGTTGAGTGCCCCCCCCCCAGCCCCTATGCAATCTAATTATTATCAAAATTTTCATATTTTTTTTTTTAAAATTACCTTCAGGTAAAGATTAAAAAATATCAAAGCAGGTAAATGATTATCCTGTAGTTTTTATTTCAAAAGGTTTCCTTCGATAATTACCAGAGTAATATTTCAACATTCAATTTTATATTGCAGGCCCAGAGACATAATATGCCCTGATAGTTTACACAGTCAATATAATCTAGATCAACTCATTTAATGAGGTCATTCATTAATTATTTAAAATATTAAATGTTAAATTGCTAAGGTGCTGGAGGTTGATCTACAATTTCCGAAACAAGCAGGAAGTTCATCAGTGGCTTTCACAACTATGCCAGTAGATGGCGCTATACATTTTCATCACTAAACCAGTTCAAATGAGTCTTTTTGAACATGACCTATTGGCCAAGCACCCAAACATTGTCCAGTGTAAAGGGTTAGAGCTCCCTCTTGTGATAAGTGACAGTATAGTTTTCATCAGGAACAGCTAATGTGCAAAATAAGATAATAATTTATACCCCTAATTAATCAATACAATTTTCTCTAGATATTTTAAGTTCTAACTGCATGTATTTATAATTTGTGTTAATAACTGTTGCATCGTTTAATCAAAGAATCTTTTTCATATTTTTTTTTTTTCTGATCATCACTGTCTAAATTCATAATTCACTTCTTATTTTTTTGTTCTCACTCCAGTTTTTTTTTTTTTTAATCATTTTCATTTTATCTTTTATTTTATTGTATTGATTCTTTTTAGCTTCAAGTCCTGTTAAATATTTCTTTCCATATCCCTTTTCTTTCATCTTCATTCATTTCATTTTGTCTCTTTATGCCCAGTAGTTTTCTTTCCACCTACATCATACATGTAGTTCTTTTTCTTTCAGGTATGCTTCAAAAATTGATATCTCATTAACCATGGTCTGCCATGGGTGTTGAATTCAATTATACCAAAGCGTGAAGTTAATTTACAGGCTACCATACCATCATGTAACGGTTAGAAGATGACTAACAACTCGCATGGCTGAACTAACAACTCTATGAACACCTACCACTCAATGCATGCCTCTACATATATCACCTACACACATGGGTACACCATAGTATGGGTAAACCTAAATATCAATAAGATAGAATTGTCTCTAATGGAAAAATATCTCCCCCATCAGAATGTACTTGAATGATGCTTTCACTATAAAGAAAAATGTTAATCCAGTACAATATGTTATCATATCCAAGTTTATACGGTCATACAGGCCCTATGGCTCTATCAAATATTCCTTTTAAAAAAAATACTCATTTATCATGTGTATGGAATTTACTTCCATACATCACATACATGTAGGACAGTAGCTCACAAGATATGTAAATTTCAGTGATACATGTAGCCTATCACACTGTGTCCCTCATTTTTTTTTTTCAAGTCCCGACTTCTCCTTTTAATAAGGAAAGGAAAATGTCAATATTGGTAAAGGAGTTTTGAAATGTATTCTGGAATGTCATTCAGTCGTCAAAAAACTGAGATCATAACAAAACTAGGTCGCCCGTCCATAGAAATAGATCAGTTATTTAATCTAGTTTGTTTCAGTTTATTAAAAGACAATATATCATTTTAAAAAAACATTCACATTAACACCGATTGGGCAAAAGAAATTAACTGCAACCGTTATCTAGCCTTTTCACTGTATTTTTAATGCCTAATGGGCGAAAGAAACTGCAACCGATATTTGCCCTTTTCACTGTGTTATGATTGAACACAGAAACACAGACTCTCAAAATAATATGACAGGCCAATATTTTGCACTTATAATAATGCGATCAGACTACATAACAAACAGGTTCGACCCCACTGACCACTCCCAGGTTAATAATCTGTGTTGAATCCATAATGCTCCCTGCAGAGGTGCACTAGGGGCACACTAGGGGCGCTTCACAGGTAGCCAGTCCAGTTTAGGTCACCTGCCTGTATCTCCTGACTTTGACTTCTCTAGAGTACAAGGTCAATTGCATTGCTGTAAAAATTACATTAACATTTGAAGAGTACAATATTATAATAAATATACATAGCCCTAATGTAGTACACGTAGGCCTACTTGTATGGGAATTTGGGCAAACACCTCCCCCCCCCCACCAAAATAATGAACCTTAATATACAATATTGTTAACTCTGAAAGGTAATCAGTGGAAACACCTGCCCCCCCCCCCTCACCAAGAATAGTGAAGCCTTTATAGAATATTGGTTAACTCTGAAAGGGACAGTGGTAAAACATAAAATGAAATGCACAAGAAATGGCAATTCAACAAATAATTACTTTTTAAAAATTAAGAAATCTTTCATGAATGATAATGTCACACCTGTACTGTAATAATGAATGAATTGGGGTGAATTTTCAAGAATTTACCTTTTTCACAACAGTCAAATTGAAACTAAAATCCCCATATTAGTTGTGTGTAAAGAATTGTCTTCCAAAGCTGAATACACATCAATTCATTGTTTGTACATAATTATCTATAGGCCTAAACATAAAACTTGTTTACTTCGGTTGCTTTGAATCAGTACCTTTAACAATACACTCATAAAAATACCCTTCATTTTTTAAGTGCAACCTAATACACATCTTTCATAATTGGGCCAGACTAAACTACCAGCATGACTTCATAATTCACTCCATCGACCTCAGGGTGTGTTCAATGTCCATTTTCAAATCTAAACGCCAACATGAATCACGATACAAAACGCAATTACAAAACACAGAACACAAAGGTAATCAGAGGTACACTGTTCAGTGTCGAAAATTTAAAGCTGATTATACGTCCATCGTCTTTAAATTCCCCGCTCTCAAAAACAAACATCTGCGCCTTTTTTCACTTGCACCGGAAGCTTCCACTGCGAGAGCACATTCAAACACGTTTAAAAACTCAATTGTGTTAAGTGTCACATTTCGTTACATTTGCGATGCTCAAGGTCGTAAAATTGAAGCTGATCATGATTCAAAACGCATCTTTTACGGCGTTTCAATTTTCCTCCGAATGGAGATCTGGAAGACGTACTTTTACGACTGGGAATGGGGACAATGATCACCTACTTTAATAGTTTCTCTTTATATCAGCGTTTTGTATCATGATTCATGTTGGAGTTTAAAATTTGAAAATGGACATTGAACACACCCTCATAATAATGGAGGCAATCAATGTACAGAAGGGATGAGAAAGGTGGTCTGTTTTATATCACTGATGTACACTTGATATGCTCATTAAAACATCACTTCACATCAGAGTGTTTTTAGTCACTTTACTAGGAGATTGCTAAATGAATGCAATTTGTGCATGAATGTACCCCATTTAATCAACAAACAAAAAAAAGAAAGAGAGAGATTTACAATAGAGTAATTACCATCAATAATGCATTAACTGTCTACTTTTTCTTATTCAAATTGGAGTAAATACATTGTATGTGAAGCTTTCCAATGTTTTAAATAAAACAATACCTATAAATACTTGTATATCCTGCACTTGAATGATGGCTTTTAGACAAATCAAAATATCAATTCTTAATTTCAAAACATTTCCAAAACCTTTATATACTGGTTCAATCAGAACCGAGTAAATTCAACATTGTAAAATATGTTGATGCACTTCTCATCAAAGCAATATTAATCCTACCACTTCATATGAAGCCAGTAAAATTAGGTCAGATTATGAATTGCATTAAAGGTAGTGTCAGCCTTTTGCAGGCAAAAATATTAAATTTCTAGTTTTTAGAGGATATAGTAGTATACCAATGACTATATCTTCCCACAACATGATTAAGCTCAAATGTGTATGTTTGTCATTATATTGCGATTATCAAAATTCATTCCTATTTTTTCGAACCTCGAAAAATATACCGTACGGTGCGAACCGCTGACCGTTAGCGCAGAGAATAATGCACGCTGATGCGCCGTGTGTATATTGCTGTGTACGGTCCGTGCTGCGTGCGCTGTAATATCAACGATGTTGATATAGAGCTGGTCAAGATTGGTAGTCAGATTTTCGTTTCGTATTACTGATCTAGGCAACCCATGACAGTAAGATTGAATAGACAGTATAGGTCGATCATATTCTACAGTTATGCCAAGTTGCATTAGTTTTCGCAATTTGTGAAAAAGGCTGATACTACCTTTAAACCTTTTGTAAGCCCCTCAATGCTCAATCTGTCAAGTAGATTGTAATTTCAGATTCACCAGACTATGTCAAAATGACTTTCAGGTCAACTCAGCCTGATTGTAGACAAGGCAAATTAATGAATTATATTCTTATTCTAACAATCCATGACATTAAGTTTGTAAGATAAGAACAAACAATGCAAGCTAATTACATGGGCAGACCTTTAATTTTACAATAAGTTAGCATTTTAAGCCAGAAATTTTATGAAAATCACTTTTTTTTAAATAGATGTAGACCTACATGTACATGTGTAGGTTAATTATCGAGGTATTCCACTGAATGAAAGCACTCCAATGAAAGATAATAATTGTTTATAATGTGTTTTTCCAATTAAGGCTCAAAGCGCTTTACACTATATTATTACCTCGTTAATCAGATAAAATTCCAGCAGCCATACATTTTAAAGGTGCAATATGGAATTTATCCTCTTGCGTACCCATTCACACCTGGGTGGAGTGAAGCAAATGAAGATAGCATGCCTTTCAACCCAATATTCTCTCAACATGGAAATTGGTTGATATCAGAGAGTAAAGTCAGTTATGAGATTATTGGTGCATGATGTTCAGAGAGTGTGAAATTAGAGAGCGATTTATGAGATATTTGATGGCATACCTTGACTCACAGACATTCCACACATACTCTTGACAATGAATCATATATGTTGATAACTAGGGCAGTCAACTCATAGCATTCTGCAGTTACTTGTTCCACCTACAATATGGGTTGTTTTACAAAAAGGATACACATGTACTTTAAAAAATAAATAAATAAAAGGGTTGGGCCTTCTGTGTACCATAAAAAGAAATATGGGTGCAGAATTTTTAAATTTGCAATTACAAGCTACCAATGTATTAGGCATTATAAGAGCAACAAAATAGAAAAATAAATTATTGACATACATGTACGTTTACTTCTCAAAATTGGCCCTTTCTTGAATTTTTGGGCCAAAATTACAAACAAAGAAGAAAATGTCTTGACTAAGTAATATTTTCAACAACTCTGAAACAAAATCCAGAAATGTTGTGCTAAACGTGACAAGTAAATAAATGCGATAGCAATTATAACCTGGGTGAACATTAACATGGAGATTGTGTGAACACATTTCAAGCAGTTGGTTTTAATAAACTGGAATGCCAAATACCTACATTAGATGATTCATCAAATCAAGTGGGGGTAATTCTGCGAACCAGAGATCATTTGACGACTGTTAGTGTGTCATTAATGATAATTACTGTCTAGATTTGGCACATCTAAACTTCGCTCCTCAATTCATACTGTGCAATGTACCAAAAGAAAATAGGCCAGCAATATTCCTGTTTTCATATTGCAAATTAAATAATCGTTACCATATTAATGTAATTATACAAAACCTCAGCTAAGCGCGCACAAACAGTTTTATTTGTGTTTACTAATTGTCTAAACCACACATCGTCCTGTTTCACAAGGATGTGGTGAAAAAAAGGTTTATAAAATTTATAAAATAATATCAATCTATTGTGTTGAATATAGATGGTAAAATAGATAATGTACAAAACACAAATTTAAAAGAAATGTGAAAATGTATTCTTACAAGTATACATGTACATCACCACCCTCTCCATGTAAGTTTTTCCTCTCTCCAGCGCTTTGAGCACATTATTAATGTGGAGACAGCGCTTAAGAAATACTCTATGTTAATTTGTTATTGTTATTATTAAAATCCAATGTGGCCTTTTTTCTTCTTGTTAATTCGTTAACACCCATTTCTAAATAAAGTTTGAGCACACACGGATACTTTTTAATCATCCTGTGATAATACTTATTTTGATTTTATTTGATTTTATTCATCAAGTGTATATGGTGTATATATGGCAGATATATTTTATAAATAAATGTTACCATTTAAAATTATATTCATACATGCAAATGAACACAGAATTGTAAGTCAAATCTGATTTTAGCTCATCACTCCCACATCAAATACGACGATCATTTCCGTTCACATCACATACACACTGTATGCCCTTGTCTTCATGGTTTACTGTGTGATAAATACCAATTAAACAACCATAAAGACTGTTTATATGATATACTTTATTTACAGAGCAATCAGGAAACGTCCCACCATTGGACGTTTATTGGTATGAGCCTGTGACTCATTCACTCCTCCATATAAACACATGCATTATTCCTATATATCAAGAGGATCCACTTCTGAGGACTGTTTCATAATTGCGTAATTTACATAAATGTAGACTTTATCCCAACATAATACATACATGTACATGTACGTCCAGTATGCAGGATCTATGATTCCACACCAAATTATATTATCAGTATAACTATACATGATTTATATTATCAGAAAGCCTACATGTTCAAACATTTAAACAAGAAAGTATGGAGGGTCTACATGTATGATCCCACGACAAATAGTATTATCTTATAATCTGTAGATATATGATTTATATTATCAGCAAGCTTGTAGGTTCAAACATTCAAACAAGTATACCAAAACTCTATAAGAAAAGTTAAGAATAATTGGGGATCGGTGTATTCAGAAAAAACGTTGAACATGTGTCCTGGAAACTAATTTAACATATAAAAAATATATATATATATATAAGTGCGATGAGACTCAACTTTTATTTATTATGGTTTTTGTTCTTGTTTGTTATGATTTTCTCTTCAGAAATCCTGATGAAGGCAAATAAGCCGAAAGCTTGATTAAAGATTCAAAGTCCAGCAACGTCCAAGCTTGTCCTAGACTTTTTATTCATAACACATATATATATATATATATATATATATATATATATATATATATATATATATATATATATATATATATATATATATATATATATAAACATATAAAAATTGTTTGGGCGAGGCCACGTATTTTTATAGTATCACTTTATTTCATGGAATGTGTTTATAAACCCGACTGATCATTTAAAGCACACTAATGTTTACATGTAACCCTGCCCATTTGTAAAGATCTACAGTAAAAAATCTACCGTGTAAAATATGGTTGCCACTGACAGGAATAGATTCTTATTCTTTATCACGGTCTGGTTCCAAAAGATACCCAAACTAATAATCCGTATTAATTGTTTGGTATGGCCATACAACAAATATTTGAAGTCTGAATACTCTCATGATAAAATACTTCCAAGAAGTTAGATGTTGACATAAGATTCGTCATCACATCAAACTCCCATTGATGAAGATACTGACTATCATTTCCATCTCAAATACGTGTTGTAAACATGAATTAATCATGAACCATCCTAAGTGGTAAATAATGATTAGGCATTATTTATCAGGCAACATTCTTTTGTTACTGGCATGAGAGTATGTGATTATTCTTCACACAATAAATAAACTAGGGTTCTTTGTTCATTCAACATTGCTTTAACCTCTCTTTGGCCACACATTTTTGATAAGAAGTTGAGACAAGAAAAAAATATTTATTACTTGTAAAATCAGAGGGCAGCAAGACTTTATATTTCTTAGAATAAAACAAAATTTAACTCATGAGAATTAAGCTCCATACAGAGGAGAGTGGGGTAGTCAAAACTCGTCATGGCTTGTCGAATAGATGGTATCAAAAGTTCTAAAGAGAATATTTGGCATATAGACTTCTGCACAAAATGTTCATCAAATTAAATGTTAATTATAAAAAGTGGGAGGGGATGGTTTGTAAATTTTACAGATTACAATGAATTTGTCTATCTCAAGATCCTGTTTGGCATTGTGAGACAAATTTCACGCCAATAAAAACTGTGATGAACTTGCAGGGGCGGGCTAGTTATTTAATCAAATTTTAAAGGGATTCAGTAACATTGAATGACATTCAAACTTGTAATTGTGATTTACATGTACATGTAGCTCATTTTGCCAACAACATTGTAAACACAATGTGTAGGTCAGTCAGATATCTCTTGAAAGCTACAAGACAATTGCTTTGACGATTGATTTCATATTCAAATTTTGAAAACCATTACCGTAACGCTTTTCAGGAAGGCACCTTATCCTCCGCGCTGGTGTCCTGTCAACTCAGGCTCACGACAGCGCTGTGTCAAATTTGATCATTTTGATTCATTCTACCAATTTCAGTCCCTTTTGCATTTGTTTAATGATCAAATGATCTTCTACAAGAAGTCTGTGAATTACGTTAACAGTTCTGAAGATTATATTGGCATTTACACAAATGTGCATCAACTTGCATGCCAATATATCCCTCTTATGAATTTGCCCACCATTATAAATAACTTCTTAGAGTTTGTCTGGTAAGAGCCAATATGGCCTTGAATTTAAAAGAAAAACAAATCATCTCTTCCTTCTAACAACCAGGCATTAGCATGGGTTCAATGTTAAATGCAGAGTTTGTTGAGTAATACATAATCAGAAGATAGATCTACAAATCTCTTCTGGCTCTCAACAACTTATCTATCATGTAAGTGCAGGATGTTTCCATAACTTGACCCCTGACACCTGGACTTTTACCCCTAACTCTAACCTAACCCTCATCCTATAAACCCTTACCTCTTATCCTAAGTTTAGGGTTAGGGTTAGCAAGGTGTCGGGATATCAGGATATCACGTTGTGGGAAGATCTTTAAAGCCACAGAGCCAGGGGTTCAATGTTAAATGCAGAGTTTATTGAGTAATCGGATCTATACAGTGAGAATCTTGCTTGTTGACGCTTTTTAAATGTTGACCTATTTTATGACCTGTTTCAAAGCATTCCCTAAAGCTTAGATTTCAGTGTTGCTAGGCAACCAGTAAAGCTTGACACACATCTTGGATGAGAGTAGGAGGGGAGTGGTTTCGTTGCTCTAGTTAGCAGCCAATTATTCCCGTATTCATGAGACTGTTAGAGGACAGTTACAGGGTGAAATTTGACAAAAGGACAACTAAATTATTTGTTGCAGTTCTGGTAGGTTAAAAGTACATGTATAAAGCCTGAATAGTGTGAAATAGAACAATGACATGCAGGCCTACTCCAACTTCAGTTCCCATATTTAAACTGATGCATGAAAAAAAAACATTAAATTAATTTTTGTTGTTTTGTTTGTTTTGTTGTGCTTTTTGTAATAAAACAATAGAACTTTCAACAATATTTGACTTGGTTTATTCAAACTTTTTTTAAAATGATTTTGTTTCATTTTTTTGTTTTTTTTTGTTTGTTTTGTTTTTGTTTTTGTTTTGTTTTGTTTTTGTTTTTTTTTTTGGGGGGGCGGTGGTTTTTTTTCTTTTCTGTTTCATACATGTACGCCTCCTATCTACATGTACATGCACAATATGCACACTATATCCATGTACAAGTAATTCTACCCTATATGCTTGAGTGTGACCTATATAACCTGCACTCTTTACAGTCGTTTCTATGACGAATGAAGTCTTCTCTCATCACCCCTACTCTTCAGGACATCCCATCAGACTATGATATTAGGGTCAGTAAGCAGCTCAAGTCCTTGAATTATATTATTCATTCTAGGGGATAAACTGAGCAACTTCATAATGTGGACAAATTATTTTATGTAATATTCAGCATCATTAGGAATATGAAATTAGGGTCAGCAAAGCTCCTACAATATAGGTCCCTGCATTATATTATTCATTGTCCATGCATCTAGGAATAAACTGTAATGTCTGAACTATATAATGTGGACAATCGTTTGATGATTTTAAAGGTAATATTTTGCATCATACATTGGGCATAATATATTATGGTCAGCAAGTTCTGAGGTCCTTGAATTACGTTAATCCTTTTCCATACATGTAGGTAATAAAGTGTCTCAACTTTATAATCATTTGATGATTTTAAAGGCAATATTTTGCATCATACATTAGATATGAAATATTAGGCTTTCAGAGCAAGTTCTTCAGCAACTTGTCCTTGAATTAAATTCATTTTACATGACTGTAGGGAATAAGATAGAGTGCTCTGAAATATTATGTACACGTTTGTCCACTCTCACCTCGTTCACACTGTGACTCGGGTCGCGGGTTCGAATTGGCAATCATGTTCGACATGGCAATTTTATGCCATGTAAACGGAATCAGTATGATCCCGACCCGGGTTCGACACGTCTATTTTGACCCGCCAATGACGTCCCTATACTTCCGGTCATGATCTGCAAGCCGGGTTGAACTCGCCTTTTTTTTAGTTGCAAACATGATCACAGGTTCACTCTTTGCAGTGTATGAGACCCTTCCTGAGGATTTGACACGAGAGCCAAGTCACAATGTAAACACGGTACCCAGCCAACCTCGCACTATTTACATGCAATAAAAACAAATACATGGGACTACATAAAAGTGGATGTAGCACCTTTTGGAAACGAACTGAAATGGATGTAGTACCTTTTGGAAATGATATGATTTTTTAAATTAATTTTTTTCACCCTTCCCATTAAAAATTCATGTTTCTGTTTGTAGCAGTGTATAGCTAAAAATCAGTAGATTAATGCAAAAAAAAATGAATTTTGATGGAAAATAGATGTAGTACCTTTTTGAAATAAGCTCTTCAAATACACGAACATATCAGGTGCTATGAGTGACTTTTACAATGTTCACAATTTGTATTTGATAGTTTTTATTATTGGTTTGATTAGTAATGAAAACAAGGAATTTATTCACTTGTCTACAACGGTAGAAACACACGCGACTGCAGAGTGAATGAATGAAGAAATTTCTTGTCGTTCTTCAAGGCATAAACCATTTACGTTTGATAGAAAGTGGGCCCTAATGAGTTTAAAAATCAAGTCATCTTACAAAAATCATGTCCGATAGAGTGTAAAAGACAAACACACATGTCATTAACCCATGTTTAATACTTTAATTTCATGGCATGCTAAATGTAATGACTAGCAGTTAGGATCCTACATGACAGGATATTCAAATAGGGCCAAGTGTTACATAACAACCGGCAATTTAGATTAACAACATGGACATGCTGACCTAGAAAATGATCATTGGCGCCTTCCTTAACATATGAGTAGCAAAGTACATTTAGAAACAAGAAAAACATTTGAATGTGATATTAAAGGATTAAGTACAGATACACTGTACATGTCTTGTACAAACTTGTCACAAGCATGCTGCTATAATCTGTAGGATAGTTTACAATGTAGATAGCTACATGGTGGTTGTTGTTGCAGTGGGCGGCACATGATAGACATCTATAGACCTATAAGAGTGTGTTCAATGTCCAGTTACAAATTTATACGCCAACATGAATCATGATACAAAACGCAATTACAAAACACAATCACGAACGCGAGCAGTGGTGCACCGTTCAGTGTCAAAAATTTAATGCTGATTATATTTTCATCGTCTTTAAATTCCCCACTCTCAAAAAACAAACATCTTCTCCTTTTTTCACTTGCACTCGAAGCTTCCAATTCGAGAGTACATTTAAACACGTTTGAAAACTCAATCCTGTTCAGTGTCGCATTTCGTTGGAATCGCAATGCTCAAGGTCATAAAATTGAAGCTGATTGTGTTTCAAAACGTATCTTTTTCAGCGTTTAAATTTTCCTCCAAATCGAGATTTGAAACACGTTTACTTTTACGACCGGGAATGGGGACAATGAACACCCACTTTGTTTCTCTTTATATCAGCGTTTTGTAATTGCGTTTTGTATCATGATTCATGTTGGAGTATAAATTTGAAACTGGACATTGAACACACTCTAAGATAGTCAAACCAGTTATGTCCTGATGTGGATCATCAAAGCAATGGAGAATTAAAGCACAAGACTGACAACACAACTTATTCTGGAAACTCATCTTACAATCCATCAAGTGGCTGACAGAAGGACACAAGAGTTTTCATAATCTTACAACCTCCCTGCCACACAGGTTGGCCACACACACAATGAAATATGTAGTGCTACACTTCAGGAAATAAAAATAGCAAATGTTCATTCCTATGTGTCTAAAAACAACTTCATAGATTGGATTTACCAATACAGAAGAGGTTCATAGAATTCTATGATTTATGGTTCCGGTGGTTTTGACTGATTCAGTTTCGACTCTATGGTTGCATAATTTCTGAGAGTTACTGGTACAGAGAGAATTGTACATGTTGTCGTTTCATGTCTAATTATGCACATGCTGTACAAGACTTTGAGCATTAGAAAATTGAAACATGAATCAAAAGGGAAAGAAAGAAACATTGTGACTGACACAAGTAATCCAATGGTCCACCAAATTTTGATGTGTTGTGAACAGGGTCAATTAACATAGGAATATCATATTAACTAGTTTGATTTACTTTCTAGTGTAAAGAGGGCTGGATTTAATGACAAGGGTCTATTATGTCAAAGCAAATGTGGGGCAATGGAAGCTACATTCACAGACAAACTAAGTATAATTTGGTGTGAAGAGGCCCAGAGAGAATAACACTGGAATATCAGATAAACTGGTTTGACCTATTTTTCTGGTGTAAACAGGGTCAACTAAAACAGTACTGGAACATTAACAGATAAAAATTTTCTGATGTGAGCACTTTCAAATAAATTGGTTTAATTTATTTTTCTGGTGTGAAGAGGGTTGGATTTAATGACAAGGGTCCATTGTGTCAAGGCGAATGTCGGTAAATGAAAGCTACATTCAGTTAGTGCATACCAATCATGCCATGAATCACATACCACACATTGCAGGGAGAACTGATAAGTTCATTAGGGTAGATGACATTTGCTCAAGTGACAATCGTTACACGGTCATCCCCACAGTTATAGAACTTCAGCCCTGGATGATACCAAACTTTAACCATATCCCTAAAACTAACATAAAACCCTATCGTAACCCTATTCAACTCACATACCACACATTGCAGGGAGGCCTAATAAGTATTATACCCTTTTCAGACTGTTATTTCTTAACCCCGTACTATCCTTAACCCCATACTATCCTTAACCAGTACTATCTTTTTTTGCTTTCAGACTGTGTTTCTTAACCCCATACTATTTGCTTAGCCGGGGTTAAGAAATTCAATGCTTTTCACACTGGGTATTCCTTAACCCCATACTATTTGCTGGATCATGAATATCAATGATTTCACTCTCTTTCTTTATGTTCTTCATTGTTTTTATCTCTTTCCTTATGTTATTCTATGTTTTCTATCTTTCCTGTTGTTATTCTTTGTTTTTCTCTTTTTCCTTATCTTATTCCTTGTTTTTTTTTTCCTTATGTTATTCATTATTTTATCTCTATTTCCTTATGTTATTCATTGTTTTTCTATCTTCCCTTATGTAATTCATTATTTTATCTCTCTTTCATTATTTTATTCATTGTTTTCTCTTTTTCCTTATGTTATTCATTGTTTTTTTCTCTTTTTCCTTATGTTATTCATTGTTTTTCCATTTTTCCTTATGTTATTCATTGTTTTCTCTTTTTCCTTATGTTATTCATTGTTTTCTCTTTTTCCTTATGTTATTCATTGTTTTTCTCTATATTTGTGTTATCAAGTTAACGAATAATTATGCATTTTCATGACCACATTTTCATTGATTGGCTAATGCTTAGCCCCGCTTTTCCTTAGCACGGTTTGGTTTCAGACTGCAACTCTTAGCACCGCAATTGCCCGGCTAACTCCGCAATTACCCGGCTAACCCTGCTTTTTAGCAGGGCCAGATAGTACCGTACTATTTACCGTGCTAGCCTACTTTGGTAAAACGCAGTCTGAAACCGAAGCGTGCTAAGCTTAACCCCAGGAAATAGGTGGTACTAAGGCCCCCCCCCCCTTAGCCCTACCTATTTCCTGGGGTTAAGGATTTTAACTGCAGTCTGAAAAGCATATTAGAGTAGTTCAATTTTGCTCCAGCGACAATTGTTCCACACAGAAATTGCTAAACCGCCAATCCCAAACACGTATCTAAAAGCTAACTTCAGCTCTGGACTAAACACTTTACTTTGACATTAATGATACAGGCACGGATGCAGCATCAGCTCTGACAAACGATTTTGTTGGCCCAATAGTCTGGGGATAATAACAGCTTTAGTAGGCTTGGGTATGGGCTGATACAATCCTTTGTCAGAGCTAATGCTACATGTAGATCCGCTACTATATTCCTAAACCTAACATAACTCTTTCGGAACCCTAACTCTAAACCTAGAGGTAAAAAAATCTGAGTTGTATTAGCTGCAAAATGTAGCTCTTCCCTGTCATTATGGATACTACAGCAGAATGATACAGGGCTGGTTAAGACATTAGATCTATAGATAGATAGACAAAAGGGCATTAACCTCCATTATAAACAGAGTTTAGGGCCCCTTTAACATTGAAGTTGTCAACCAATTCATGGTATCTAGGATTGATATATCAGGCCTTCTACAAGCATCTACTAAAAGTTCTTTAAACTGAGAATGTTGTTGTTGTTGTTGTTGTTGTTGTTGCTGTTTTTTTCAATTTAATATGTTGACTCCATCTGCACACATACACAAAACTCTGGACTGCTTATAAACGAAAATAAGCCTATTGCAATGCTCTAGACAGACAATATCAGGCTAGATAGACTCATGAAAATTTTGAGGACTTTGCGCAAACTTAAAACATAGAGTCTGAGCCTACAGACTACAAGTAGATTTTAATATTGGCAGCAGGTTGATATAGCAGAGATACCTAAAGATATTTAAAAATAGCCATGTATTTTGGAGCCAGCTTCATGCAGAGCACACTGGCAATCTCAAGAAGATGTAGATGTACTAGTGTGTATACATGTATCTTGACAATAGAAGAGAGAAAGAGAGAGAGGGGAGGAAGAGGAAGAGGGGAGGAAGAGAGAGAGGGAGAGGATGGAGAATAATTTCTTATCTTATCTTTGAGTGGTAGTGTATATCAGACCTCCTGTCGGATATTATATTTAGTATCATTCCAGAAGTAAAGAGCTAATGTATACATGTAAACATTCTTTGTCTGGGCGTTGTCTTTGGTAGATGTTAACTTTTTCTTTGAGAGAAGATGAAGGAGTAGAGACACTGCTAGAAATTTGCAAATAAAAATTATGCTAAGCACTCGTAAACATATTGGATGGAATTCACTTTATAATTATGTATTCTCAAGATTCTATATTCATTAAAAAAGAAACAATCCATTGTTCTGTTACAAGGAGGAGGCAATGACTAATAAGATGGAAACAGCTTGAGGGGACTGGATGTAAAATTAGATTATTCGGATCTTAACAACCACTGTAGGGGTGCCATTATGTTTATAATGTACAATGTATTTTTACTATCTACATGCAGGACAAGACATACTTCATGTTGCGATCATCAGATTTCCCTGTCCTGAACATGAAAGAAGAAGTCATGTGACTAGCTTGAAGACATTAATCATCCTTGAAGGAAAATATGTTTTGAATATTGAGTGTTCAGAGCAACAAGGTCTTTAGCTCATTTACTATCTTCACATTAACACCCCTTCTGGCCCTAATGATCTTATGAGTGTTACTAGTTACGTCTGTTCAGCATCAAGCAGACCACTGTGACGAACAGACGTGTCTCCATCAATATATTGAAATCTACACATGTTCCTCGTGAATAGACACTGTGCATTTCAAACCTGATGAAACCTACTTCACCTTTTTAATGACTTGTCATTCAATCTTATTTGTTATTGCCTGACATATCAACAAATGATATACACATAAACTTGAGATATTCCTTGTAAGATTCTTGCAAATATACAAATATCATATCTTGCAAGACACTGTGCATTTCAAACATGGGAAAACTTAATCTCCAATTCAATGCCATGCTATTGGATAATTTCATTCTTGCCTGGCATAGCAATAATACATGTGCTCAGTTGAGATGTGCCTTGTAAGATTCTTGCATATGAGCAAAATCTCATCTCTTCCCAAAACATTTTATAAAAATAGAAAAGAAAGTGTTGTCAACATGTATGACTACCGTAGCGACACAGCTGGAATGCTAGTCACTCATACAGAATGCCAAAGCAATGAATATTTAGGGCTGTTAATTTGTAGATTAAAACTCAAGCAACATTACTCAGAAAAACAAACCGAAAGTGTTACAAAGGTTGCGTAGAGTTCTTCAGGACAGAGCGCGTGGATGCGCCAATGACTCGTGACAGGTATAGGAACTTGAATGTTAAATGAGGAAGGAAGAACACAATCAAAGACGGCAGGCCAAGAAAATTAGTTGAAAATAGGCACCCTGGCGTTCTCAGGTGCTACTAAGTCACTGACATACATGTACTACAGGGTGGTGTTTCATCAGGTTGCCCTTAAAGTTATGAAAGACTTTACAAACAACTGAAACATGTTCTTGGGTGCTATACTAATCTCATGCTTTATAATTTAGCGCAATAACGGATCACCAGTCAGAAATGGCAGGCCCAGAAAATTAGTTGAAAATGGGCACCCCGGTGATCTCAGGTGCTACTAAGTCACTACTAGTCTGAGAGTTGGAGTATAATGTTCACTCTAAACTTGATTGAGACAATAAAGATCATATGAATAACAGCAACGTATCTTTATCTTTTAAACTTATGTTGTTGAAGTGTCAAATTGAAGACTAATAATAGCATTTTCAAGGAAGTTGGCCACATTAAACATACAAAATAAATCCTTCCTTTTTTTCAAAGTAAAATAAAACTAACCTTAAAACTTTCAAAGCTATACCCTAACACTAAAACTCAAACCTGACCTACACAGATAATTTATGTAAATACTCCAAACCTAACCTTACAGTTACAGTGTCAGGGTGTAAGGGGGTCAAAAAACTTGATTCGGTTCTTTCGACTACAGTCATCCTTGCCCAAGTCGAACTCTCATTTAAAAGTTGAATAATCAGCGAAGTCAGAAGTATCTCAAGTCATCTTCTCTTTTTATTGTTTTTAATTAGTTATTAGTCATTTTATTCAAAGTCAACTTCTAAAGGCACGACAGTTGCCTGTACAAACTTTAAGGTTCCCTTAATAACCAAAGTAGAGAGTGTTGTCAATTGAAAAAACCAACCTCTTCACTTTCTTTGTTCATCTCTTACTTTTTTTTAGATGCACTGAAGTTCTTGTTGTTGTCAATTAGCAGGTTTAGGATGTTGATTTAGCTGTTAACATTCTTCAGACCTAGATCTAAACTTGTCGCTTAAGGGGTAAGCCTACGTGTAGATTCTACGAAAGAAATGTTGAAAGCATTTTCAGCAAAGTGAAAACAACATGCCATACAAAAGGTACATACATTGAAAAGTAACTTTCATACAGCAAAACATAATGATTCAATGATTATCATTATTTTGAGTTTTTTAGTTTTTGTTGTTTTTTGTTTGTTTTGTTTTGTTTTGTTTTGTTTTGTTTTGTTTTGTTTTGTTTTGTTTTGTTTTGTTTTGGGGGGTTTTTTTGTTTTGTTTTTTTTTTGTTGTTTTTTTTGGTTTTTTTTTTTTTTTTTTTTTTTTTTTTTTTTTTTTTTGTTTTTTTTTTTGGAGGGGGTGACATATCAGTGACATGACTAAGAAAAACAGACAATAAGTGAACGATGAAAATACATTAGTTTCAAAATAAAAATTGAAATTTACATACACATACATGTACATGTACATGCTAAAATGGTAACTATTTGAACAGCTAAAACAAGGAACTTAATAGAATTCAACGTCCTTCTGGCTTTCACATCTAGTTTCCTGTATACTTGAGAATAAAGCTCTTTCATTTTCAAGAGGATATCTAATACACATCCTATTGTTTGTTGCTATGGCAACTGGGTGTGACGAAAATAAATGATAAATATGGTGTGTAAGTTTCGCTGGGATCAATTTCCTAACCAAAAAGAAATAATAATTCAGTCATGTACACCGACATAAAGCCTTTAATAATGTAGAGGTTTTCTAACATATTGACATACTCTGAATGCACAAAGAAATTTAATTTGAATTGTCAAAAATCAGGTGTTTTCCCTTTAATATGATATTCATGTACATGTACATTTTACTAATATACTGTATAAGTGGGTACTTTAGCGGTGGTTTTATTTTATTTTATTTTTATCTTTGAGAAAGTTTCCACTTCAGGATAAGGCTATTTATAGTCATGAAAACATCACAAAAATCATGAAATTATCCACTTAGAAATTTTCCAAACTACTCCAAAATCGTGAAAATATTTGTACGCAAAAATATTAGCTTATAGTTGTGGGCAAATAGTTGGCAAAGTTCATGCATTTGAAGACTGTAAGTCCAGCTATGATGACTTTCTTTTTTCTTTGTTTTTGCTTTTTTGGCAGCTATTCCACAACATCCAACCAAAATATGGACAATTAGGCCACTGTTACCCTCTGAGGCTCACAGATTACTGTCAAATTACTCTCATATCCACAGACTATTGTAGTCTGTGACAGCCCTTCTAAAACGTGATGGTGATATTTCAGAATCAGAATCCATGGTTCGGGAAAATTCATTCATGTCATGGGGCAAAATATGAAGAATATTTCGCGGTGGTTTTATTTTCGCAAATTTCGCAACTTACTGAACACAAAAATTTTCACTTCCTGATATTCCTGTACAAAGTGAATGCAAATACAATAAATTGGCGAAAATATACTCTCACAAATTCCACAGTTTTAAACAAAATTGCGAAAAAATTATGTATGCGAAAAATACAGTATGTACAGCTAGTACCTGTAAAACAAAAGAAGAAGTATACTGTAGGAAAGTATTCCAACTGAAAATGTGAATATCCGCCGGTATAGGAAACAGAGAAATCACATTTTGAAATTTTGTATCAACAAATCAATTAGTGTACAAGAGAAGTTGAAGTAATAGACAGTTGTTGTTGATGTCTTTTTTACCACTTTTTATTACCTAAGGTTATGCAAACAAGGTTAACAACTTCTTAGAATATTGGCTATGATATTAAGATTTGTAGGCTGCAATATAATGATAGCGGGAGGAAATATGCTGGTGGGTTGTGTATGAGAAGTTTCGAAACTCTGGTTGATGTGGACGAGCCTATTCAATAGCTTTGTGGAGGCTTGTAAAAAAAAAAAATCTGAGAGCAGTGGGGACCCACATGCTCTCAGTGCATGAAACAATGTGTTAAGAGAGAACCCTGAATATTTTATTTCTTAAGCATCATTACATGCTTAAACAATAATTAAAAAAGTGATTAATTTCCCTCCATAGACTACAGTTTGATTTTAAGCGTACCCCGGGACGTTTATGACTATCTAGAGTGATATTCTGTCATTTCTGCCCATCCTATGCTCCAATGCTCCAAATTTTATTGTCCGAAACAAAGATGACCGGATATTTGTTTTGCCATTTTCTTGTGGGCCCGGCAGCCGCTGAGCAGTGCCAGACGGACGTTGCTCTATCCCCCTCTTGTTGAACGCCAAACAGGGAAGCAGCAACTACCATTTTTTAATGTCTCTTGGTATGACGTGGCCAGGGATCTAACCCTAGACCTCCCGATAATGAGGCGGATACTCTATCCACTGAGCCAACACATCGGTTGCAATTCCTATCTGACCTAAATGTTTGCAATTTAAATTGCAGTAGGGCCTAAATCCTGGAAGAGTATATTCTTTTAGATCCCAAATGAAGTTAAACTATTCCTTTAAGAAGAACTATTAAACACAAGTTGGGAAACTGCTGACATCACAATAACAAATTGATATCCTATCAAGCCATTCATTGATTGATATAGATCACGTAACTAGATCCTAAATAGTTCTGACTCATACATTGAACACACAGGAAGTTTGATTGTCCGGCCATGCACTAGCACTAGCGCTGAAAGCGATCCTGCACTAGCTCCTGCACTAGCACTAAACTATTTTAAATAGCGCTGTTTGTGATCCGATGAATTAGCCCGATAAGAGGAGATCCAGCTTTGTGGTCAAATAGCGCGTTAATGTGGAAGACATCCCAGCCCAAGTCATCTTAGGCTTTTTTTTGAAAAACTCAAGCTGGTTTGCAATTCACAAAATAGCACGCTACTTTGCGCGGTGCTGCACTACTTCGAGAAGTCCGAAATCATGCACCTGTGCGTGTATACGCTAGCATTTGTTACCATTTACGCAATACACATCGGGCTTGTTTGTTCAAGGTCAGGTCACTTTGTTTAATGCAAAACTTTGGCTGAAGCTTGAGCTAGTGCAAGACCGGTTTCTTTTGTCAGGTTTTTTTTCCCGATCCACCAATTTAGAGCAAGCTAGTGCAGCAACATCTATACAATGAACACACAGGTAGCTTGATGGTCCGGTCACCGAGAGATGCATGTCACAGGTCCTGGAATCAAATGTGGCCGGAACGTGACGATGTTGTTTTCTGGTCAGTTTTTATCCATTGTGGTAAAAAGAAAATCTGTGTACTTCAAGAACACTTTAAAGTTACCTCAAATAACTTCGTCCAATGTTGTATGGTTATTAATTTGAAGAACTAAACATTGATGTGCAGCACCAAACACAAATTTGTCGGCCAGTCCTGTATTTTATGCATGATGTAGTGTGGTACATTGTATGTGAGTCTATAGAAATTGAAATTAAACTTGATAGAAATTGAGTTCTTGAACACCGTAAAAATAAACCTACAGAGTGTCAGGTACATTTAGAGTTACCTTTTTATGTAAGAAAAAGTATTATTATTTTACATTTTGTTAGAGACCCTTTAAATTTTAACTCTAGTTTGGGGGAAAACGTTATGCTTACATGAAAAATACCTACAATAACCCTTATGTATTTTGCTTCTGTTGTGATTGTAAAAAAAAAAATAAGTTGAGTCCTGTCAAAGTTTATTTTACTGGAAGTGGTTGATTATGTCATTGGCTAGAACAAGAAACACATATTAGCCTTGATACAAGACCATATAAAGGTGATAGCAGATTAATTCTTCCTTATTAAATACCAAAACAACCATACTAATAACATGAATTAAAAACCAACAATAGGACAGAAGTATTATGCTGTTTTTAGATTTATAAGATACAATGTATATTAGGCAAAATTCACAACTTCACCATTGAGATCTGTAGAATTAATTGTAAACAATAAATTGTATGACGGTCTATTCTTTATGATGTCATGTGTTTTGTTTTGATTTTGCGAAGGAAGTATTGGTATGGAAGTGGTTTATTAAAGTATACACACGGAGAAAATATACAATATTTGCTAATAATGACCAAATTGCATGTTGCTAAATAGATTTTCCTTCGTTTATACGATTGACATGCTGAAAATGACATGAATCTCTCAGAAATAGCTGTAAACGGTTTTTAGTGTTTTTGTTTAATCCGCCCCCAAATGGGCCGCTCGGCGTGCGGAGGAGCTCCTATTTGTGACGTCACACACCTTGGACAGCTCGAACAGCTAGCCAAGCTGATCTGAGCTTGCGCGCGCAGCTTGATGCATGTGCATGTACTACGTGCATATAAACGTTAACACATTAGCTTGCACTGTACAAGCTTGCTATAGCTGCTTGTGTCTCGGATTAATATGGCTCTTTTATCACAACTGATTGCACCATTGGACAAATCATAAAGGGTTGTATATCCTTAGAATATCATGTTTTGAGATTATTGTTAACGATTGTGATTATTTTGTAGATTTGAAACTTGCCGCGATAGATTTTTGAAGAGTTTGCATTCATGGTAAAAGCACGATTGCTTGCTCATTCTCTCACCGAGGGGCCGTGAACGGTGCGGTCCCGTTGGTTGTGTTGAAGCGATTTAATTTACCCATTGACATTCAGGAGATATAATGCTTAAATTCCACGTAAATTTAAGTGACTTCATTCATAAAAGAAGACTTATTCTGTTGAATCTATATTGACTCTATATGATTGTTTCTTAATCTAAATCTTCCAAATAAGGTTTTAGAGCAAAATATAATCATTCCACCGTACATGACTTTCCCAACTAACTTACACGCGATTTAACAAATACATTCATTAGTTGAGCAAGTGTCATGTCACATTTCCTCCAAATTCCTTTATTTCGAAGATTCAATGGCTGTAAAAGACCAGAAACGTCATAAATAAAATCAGTACATATTAAAGGACAGAATATTAAGAATACAATATATGTAAAGCATGATTGTTTAGCATATTTACGGTCTACTAATTAAGTTTTGCTTTTAATTCTTACAAACACGCAGCGGGATACAGTCCCTGCCGGAGCGGATGGAATATACAGTCGTCTCTCGTAAGACTGCTGCTTTTATCACGAATGCAAAATTTGTCAAATCCAATTGCACAACAAGGTCGAATCTTACAACAAAAATGGTTATTTCTTTCATTCTGAAACAATATCTAAAACATGCAAAAAAGTGTTCACAAATATACCTGTAACTGAAGAATAAGGAAGCTATTCCATCGTGAAATTTGGTAACGAAGTTGATTATAGTAGATGAAGGATGAAAGATTCTCGGATCTGCACAATTATATAAAGACTTACTAAAACCAAATGGCAAACAATTCAAGTTATGATAATCCTTACAACCTAGGGTAATCTGGTTAAATATATTTTGTCATAAAAAAAAAACAACTAAAAGTGTGATTTGAACAGTCCATATACGGAAAACAATGCCAGTGCTTGAGGAATAAGGCACTATTTTATATTATATATTTTAATATTAATGAAAAAGAATACATTATTGGAAAGGAATAACTTAAATATATAGACAAATGATAGAGGAACAGTCGGCAAGATACATCATTTGACCAGTTAATTAGTCAGGGCCTGGGGTGAAGCATGAGATAAAAAGAGAGAAAGAAAGTTTTGAAGAATCACTATGTGCAATGTACGCAATATAGCACAGTACAGGATACGTGCATACAGTGGACACGGTACGGGTGCCCAAGGTGTGACGTCATAATCTCGACGCCCTTGCGGGGTACCGCTGAAGCCTGAAAATGGGGGCCCTTCTTTGAAAGGTGATAACTCCCGATCTAAAAGAGATATTGACAAGGGGTTTAGATATTCTGAATCAGTAAAGATTTTCCATTGCAGTGGTATGAGTTTGGTTGCAATTAAAAGCAGTTTTGACTCTCCAGTTGTCTACTTTAAAGCCATTTGCTACCAGAAAAACACAAACTTTGTCCTTGTTTTCTTCCTTCAAGGACAAACTTGTATCTTTTTGAAATTTCACACATCATCAGACATGATCGTACAGATGTTGTACAAGTAGCAAGAAAAACAATGTTCTTTAATAAAGGAAATCTTCTTTCCTCCAGCCTATATATAGCTCCAGCAAATTTGAGGTGGATTGATAACTTTGCTATTTTTTATTATTTTTTTTAACCAAATCCTCAGATCCTGGATAAGGGAGCATTAAGAAGATAGTCACAAGAAACTGAAGGATTTGAACTGAAGGAACTGAATCTGAAGGATATTCTTTTTAACTTTAATAATTCATTGTTATTTAATCTTCTTTATAGCCTCCAACAAGTATAATTTGTAATTTGTTTTCCATGATAATTCCTGTCAAATCTTAATGAAATGGAAGTGGTTGATTAAGCCATTGGCTACCACATGAGGCGCTGCTGCACTAGCTCGAGCTATCTCAAATAGCGCGCTATTTGTGATCTGATAAATTAGCTCGATCAGAGCAGATCCGACTTTGTGGTCAAATAGCGCGCTAATTTGGAGGAAATTCAAACCTGGGTCATCTTAGGTTTTTTTGAAAAAACTCAAGCTGTTTTGCGGTTTTAGTACGAAATAGCGCGCTATTTTGCGCGGTGCTGCACTAGCTCGAGCTAATTTCGAAATCGTGCACCTGTGCGTGTAGAAGCTAGCGGTAGTTACCAGTTGCGCAATACACATCGGGCTTGTTTGTTCAAGGTCGGGTCTAGTCGTTAAAGCGAAATTTTAAAATAGCTTGAGCTAGTGCAGGACCGGTTTCTTTTTTCAGGCTATTTTCCCGATCCACCAATTAGCGCGCTATTTTTTAGCTCGAGCTAGTGCAGCAGCGCCTATGGTCCACCTGCAGATTCTTCACTCAATTCTAAAAATACAAAGAGGATGTATTTGTTTCCTATGACCCCAGGGGAGATAGGACGTTACACACATCACGAACCTGTAAAGACAAAACTTGAATGGATACAAAACAAAAATGTTAAGGCTACTACATATCTACAGAGAACAACAATTATTGTGAGAGTTGATCAATGCTACTCTTGCTTAAATTGAAGAAAAAATGCAAACTTGGCAAAAACATAAGACATATGACATGAAAAATAAAGTTGAAACTGAAATATTAACAATCCCCCTTCCCAACACTGTAATCCTACCCATTCCCCACAACACAAAATGCATCCTGCATGTTTCAACTTGGCTCCATTAAACTTGATTTATTTTGAATCCTGTTAGTTTTAACACTTCTTGTTTTGATTTTAATAGCAAATGGCAAAGCATAGTATTAGAGGGTAAAAGCCCAAATTTTCTTTCATACTCTTTTCCTGGAAGGGGGGAGGGAGCTTAATATATCTATGGACTACATGATGAGCAATCCACAATTCAGGGGACAGGAAATATCAGTTTGGATCACCCAATTCTTTGATTGGAATGAAAACAAGGAAAATTTATGAAAAGGAAAAACGGATTCATAAAATCAACACGGAATTAAATAGGGAGGTATATTGTCAATATCAAAAATAGGTGATGTAGGGCAAGATATCTGGAGTTGGTCTGGGTCGGTTATTGAGTAATGTAGAATGATATCATGTTTACACTGCAACTTGGTTCTCTTGTCGAATCCTCGGTAGGGTCCAACACAGCAAAGAGTGAACCAGTGATCGTGTTTATACAGAATGAAAAACCGTTCATCAAATGAGGCTCACAGATCATAATCTGAAGTAGAGGGACGTCATTAATGTTTGATGTGATGCATAGCCAATTTCCAACACTGACCTTAAGGTCATCAAGTTCGACAGAAAAATTGCCGCGTCAAAACCACCTCCCGGATCTAAACCTACAATTCTGGAGGAGCAAAATAGGTATATTGATCTCTTGTCGCTGATCATGCTGATTTCATTTATATGACACAGAACTGCCATGTTGAACCACCCCCCCCCCCCAAAGTCAAGTCACAGTGTAAACACGGCATGATCTCTATCGCCTGCATTCTATCAGGGATATATTGGGTTGGAAGAGACCGAACAAACGATGAACTGGGTAACTCAATATCCACAACCCAGGTGATGCCGCAAGTGACATTGACTCCAATATTTAACCACAAACTGCAGAAAGCAAGCTACAACATCATGACCATGAACATGTATGGGACTTTCACACAGGAGAGAATCACAATTGTTGCGTAATATCGAGTATACCTAAAGAGTCATCGTTTATACATAAAGAGATCGGTGGAGTGCACCACAAAGACTTAATACGATTAATAATAAGTTACAATTGAATTTTTCTCAGTAGCCTCATCATGAACAGGATGCTCCAGACCTGATGATCTTAATCCTAACCCTAATGTAGTCCTAAACCTACTCTTAATCATATCCAAATCCTGATCTTTGACTGTAGGGGGCCTACCTGGTTTTCAAATGAGGCTACTGAGAAAAAAATCAATCGTAACTTTTAATAGCAAAAAGACATTAGTTTGTTCTGAGGGGATAAGGCCCTTCTGGCTCTTAACTTTTTGCCCGCCACATTGATTTTAAGCATAATAAAAGAGAAGACTTTTCTCTTTAATTATTAAAAATAGTATAACAATATTTGCTTCGTATGAACTCGGAGAAATAAGGCCTCAGACCCGGCACTAGCATTATCAGTGATTTTCAGATCTTTTGGCCCAGCCATTACAGAGAAAAGGAATTATTACGATTGTATAGTTAATAAGTACAATTGTGACTATAGTCGAATTTGGCAGGCAAAGAGTTAACTGACCATGTTTAGTGTCAGATTATAAAAGTACAATAGTGTCTCTTGAGCTTTGGACAGGCATACAAAATTACAGATCGTCATTCACGAAACTCGTACTTACAACAAGCCCTATCAAGTTGTGCAGGGAATTCTTTTCACAATTCCCTGAGTTTTGGATGAATTCAATTTCACGTTCGTTTGGGAGATGAAGTTTTGCTTTTTATAGAGTTTACAATGAAATCGATATACTCATGATATGTACAGTGTTTACATTACAAAATGCGGTTCTGCCAAATACACATTTTGCATACTTTGTAGCAATGTGTGAACGGAGCACTCAGTTTGGTGTGTGCCTTCAAAGATGAGTTTTCATCGGATCAATAAAGCGTGAAGAGATGAGCTGAGGGTTGACAGGATTGGAAAGAGGGTCAATAAAGGGAAAAGTAAAATGATCAACATTATTAGATGATATCATTGAAAGTCAGATAAAGGAACAGTAAACACATCAATAATTGTCGTTTTATCGTGACTGACATTCCTTTTGGTTCATTTTGTTGATAATTGCAGTGAAAATAGTATTAGTTACCCTATTAAAAAGCAGACATATAACTTTATATATCACCCATGCTTTATACAATTTGTACTATCGTTCATGCTTTCATCCAAATACTGTACATCTTGTATTTATTTTATGATAATGTTCAAAACATGGTGATATGTAATCATCAAAAGCATACTCTTGTCAACATGTTGACAAACATTGCTTCAAAATCTCCTCTACCCCCCCCCCAGCCCCCCATCACCCACCCTATCATATTAACCAATCAAATTATTTACTGGTGGTAGATACAAGTTATATCAGGTTTACAACATTTGACAATAGATTCTTGTATGTAGCATTGTATGAAATTATGATTTCCCAGGCACTCCATGACTCCAAGGCTCTATCTTTCTCTCCCAATTTTACAATTCACTTATTACCATGGCGACCATACTCTCAAGATGTAATAGATGAATCCTTGAATTTCTCTCTTCATTGCACATGTATGGCTAATGTGATGTCTTCCTTTTCATTTATAATGCCTACAACCTTTCATGTGTCATTTTAACACAAACAAATTACTGTGGTGTGTAGTCTCTGTACAACATTCTTAGAGGGTGTTCAATGTCCAGTTTCAAATTTATACGCCAACATGAATCATGATACAAAACGCAATTACAAAATGCTGATATAAAGAGAAACAAATTGAGTTTTGATTGTCCCCCATCCCTGGTCGTAAAAGTAAACGTGTTTAAAATCTCAATTTAAATTTAAATGCCGAAAAAGATGCGTTTTGAAACACAATCAGATTCAATGTTACGACCTTGAGCATCGCGATTGCCACGAAATGCGACACTGAACAGTATTGAGTTTTCAAACGTGTTTAAATGAGCTCTCGCAATGGAAGTTTCCGGTGCAAGTGAAAAAAGGATAAGACGTTTGTTTTTTGAGAGCGGGGAATTTAAAGACGATGGAAATATAATCAGCTTTAAATTTTTGACACTGAACGGTGCACCGCTGATCGCGTTTGTGTTTGTGTTTTGTAATTGCGTTTTGTATCATGATTCATGTTGGCGTATAAATTTGAAACTGGACATTGAACACACACCATCTTCACCTGTATAATGTACATGTAGGCTACATACTGTATTCGCTGTTATTTTCGCGCGATTAATTTTTCGCGCTTAGAGGCCGCAAAACATATTTGCGGGTTCTTAAATTCCCGCTGAATTTATGTACAAAAGCAATTAACCCCATTCAAAGCATGCATAAGAAATCATGCTCATATATTCGCGGGTTTTTTAATTCGCGCCGTACGATCTTTACGCGAAATCCGCGAAAATAAATGTACCGCGAATATTTCCATGTTTACAGTACCAGGCCCATCAGGTATTGGTGTAGTTTAATAATTCATCCCCTAAATGTAAATATATGACATCAGGAGAAAAACCAAGGGGTAGAAAGAGACTCCCCCCCCCCCTTCCCTAATTTTTAAGAATTCTAAATGTAAGTATCTAGGGCAATAATATCATGTTGTGTAGGGCCAAATAATGATGATAATAATTAATTTACTGTATCCCACCCCACCCCATGTATCAATCCTGGACCAGGGTTGATAAATGTATCTAGTATTATTATCTACTAATTTTGTGACTGACTAGGATATGTGTATGTGTGTGCAAACTTTAATCTCAAAAATAGCAAGTGCTGTCTGTACTTTACTTCGATGATCCTGCTGTGCAACTGATTTGATATAAGAAAATCAATAGTAAAGCTAAAAAGCCGCTAGCTGAACGGCATCTCATTGCCCTTAATACATTTACATGTAATTATATTATCTCACATACAGAGTGTACTCTGTATGACCATGTTTAACCACTTGCACTGTTTGGGTACTGTACAAGCTGAAATTTTTGCATCTTAGACATTTGAGCAATTGCTACTCATCACAAACACAATCTTGGAATCACTGTCAAAACTCATTTTTGCTTTCTTTTTCTTTCTCCTCTCCTTATACCTTTTCCTCTTTGACCCATCTGTATCTTTATCCACTCAAGCATTGAAATGTTATCTGGTTTATGGGACGAATGTCAACATGGGTTTGCCATAGCTCAGCTGGTAGAGCACCTGTCTAGTAATCTGAAGGTCTCAGGTTTGAATCCCAATGGAACCCCATATTCTTTGCTCAGTTTGTTTTTAATTTTTCCAATGTATACAATGTAATATGTACATATGCATGTATCACTTATGATATAAACAACGATGACATTGACTGAGCAGTGAACATGTATACATGTAGCCTACATGTAAATTGGTGTAATTATAATGATGTTATTGATAGCCCAGAGAGACAACAGCTGTTACCAAGGGTGTGTTCAATGTTGATTTTCAAATTTGAACACCAACATGAATCATGATACAAAACGTAATTAAAAAACGCTGATATAAAAGAGAAACAAAGTGTGCGTTCATTGTCCCCCATTCCCAATCGTAAAAGTATTGCGTCTCTCAGATCTCAATTTAAATCTAATTTAATCTAATCTAATAAATTTAGATCTAAATTTAGGCGTAAAAAAAGGTGCATTTTGAAACACGATCAGCTTCGATTCTACGACCTTCAGCATCGCGAATCCAACGAAATGCGACACTGAACACAATTAAGTTTTTAAATGCCTTTAATTTGCCCTCGCAGTGGAAGTTACTGGTTCAAGTGACAAAAACACAGACGTTTGTTTTTGAGACGAAAATTTAAAGACGATCGACTTATAATCAGCTTTAAATTTTCGACATTGAACAGTGGACTGCTGATCATGCATTTTGTGTCATGATTCATGTTGGCGTTTAAATTTCAAAATCGACATTGAACACACCCCAAGCTGTTTTAATATTTCAATGAACTGACTTCATAACCCTCCTCATAGAATATATCTTGTACGCTGAGAGGTTTATGCTGTATTTGTTCCTATTTACTTTCATCTCTCAAGTATGTATTGAAGACTAAAATTCATAGGTAATCCCAAGCCCAAACTAAGCTATAAAACTACATAGGCCTATATGTATGTATGTATAGGCCTGAGCTTGTAATCTATAATGTACTTTTGTACGTGAACATGTGCCGGTATAATTGGATGTTTGACTTCCAAAACATCACCATCACTTTATACCTATAAACATGCACTAAGCAAACCAGTTGAACAAGCAGAGCTAAGCAGCAGTGAGATTGTGAAGATATAATAAATAGACCTCAGGAAAGAGTTCTGATGATAACCAGAGAGCATGAATAATGAAGAACATACATTCAGGAAGTACTGTTCAATGTAGATCTACATGCATGAAGACAAAATAGATCTTCAGGGGAGCATTTCTGAAAAAATATTCACAGATTCTCACTGACAACTGTTATAAGCTACGAAATGCTTGCATCTGATGGCTGAGGGCAAATTTCTGGATAAAACGTTTGACAAGTCCTTCCATGAAATGCCCTTCCCCCCCCCCCCCCCCCCCCAGATTGACAGGGATCATAACAGATAGGCCTACCAGATTTGAATTGCAATATTGAGTTACAATGAATTTATGAAAATCAATTCAAAGAATCAAACAAAACTTCTAGAATAACAGAATGAACATTAACGCTGTAAATATTTATGAAAGTTTCACGCTACACAACATGTAGGCACAATGCAGGCCCCCTACACATCAATGAAATGATTTACAATTATTATTTTTAATGATTCATGACATGATTTTTCCAACAAATGTAATCCTGAGAAAGTTTCAGGTTTACAAAAACTCACAGTTACATGAACATGGAGAGGATGAGAACTAGAGGAGGAAGAAAGGAACAAGAGGGGTTTTCAGAAAGGGTGAACATAGGGGGGCATAACTGTCCCTTTGTCTCAATCCTTTTTAGCAATACAAGAGTCTTTTAGAGTGTAGTCACTTGGCTTCTCAGCTGTTTTTTTGAAGTACCATATGACTTGGCAAACATTTAGAAAGTAATATCATCTCAAGGTCTGCTTAAGGTCATTTACATTCACTTTAGAAATAAAAGCACATGACCAATTAAAACCAAAATGATACTAACAACAGTAAATTAATTTACACAAATTGAAATTGCATATTGTCACACTTACATTGTTTTTTCTTGTTTTTATTGGGTTTCTTTTTATAGTTGCTGTTTCGTTGCGTTTTTTTTTTTTTTTTTTGAAAGATTGATCTGTCTTTTATCGGTCATAAATTATCAAATAACTTTATACCTACAATAAGTTCTCATAATGTTCTTATCTCAATTCATGAATTCATGCTAATAAGAGATAATATTTACATACTGTTTAACTTCAAAACCTCAATGGCATCAAGGAAGTTAAAACATGGATGGCAAATGAACGATGTACATGTACAATGTACATATACATGTAGGCCTATATGTTTCCCTTCAAATGCTCATCATGAATACAAGTCCAATGCCAGTTTTACAGTTTCAAACCAATTCAAATATGAAACTATCAATGACAATTGAAACACAACAAAAGAGGTTATTTATAGGTATAGACCTTGTATCAGTCATGAGTGTATTCATGTACTTTATACCAGGGTCGCCTCACCCCAAAAAAATTCATGACATAACATTTATATGCACTTTAAGCAAACATCTACATGTAGATGATTATGATAATAATAACAATTATCCATTTTCAAGAAGTGTGTAACTTGATAATTATATACGTACATGTTAGGCCTACAAAATGTACATTGTACAAAGCACACAAACGGAAACTACATACATTGTATATACATGTATATATAAATTTACAGAGAATAGAAAGCTACCATTGATAGAAACTGAAAAGATTAATTTCCTTGTATGCATATCTTCATAAATTTAGAATTTTAGTCATCACCCATAGTATGTCACTTTAATGTACACTGTACCAGTCATACAAAATATATTCCATAAAATTTCAGTTATGTAACACATTCAAAATCAGGTTCTGCTCATATACAATGCATTTAAAATGTTTGCTATGTTACATTGTCTGGCTCCAACAATCCAATATCACACCCAAAGTGGTGTAATTAGAAAATGAAAGTATCCATTATCAAGCGTTTTAACCTTGATCTCAGCTTATACCATCGCCTCTAATTAATCTGTACTACATGTATGCTCCGCTGAGTGCTGAATAACACACTACATTGTGATCAAGCTTTATTAGGCTGGGCTGCACCAGCTCGAGCTATTTCAAATAGCGTGCTATTTGTGATCCAATGAACTAGCCCGATCAGAGGATATCCAGTTTTGTAGTCAAACTCCAAGTTTCAGTCATCTTTAATAGGCTTTAAAAAAAAAAAACTCTAGCTCGTCTGCGGTTTTACCACGAAATAGCACGCTATTTTGTGCGGACACTGCACTAGCTTGAGCTAAATCCGAAATCGTCCACCTGTGCGTGTATATGCTAGCGGTAGTTACATGTACCAGTTGCGCAATAGTTATCAGGCTTGTTTGTTCCAGTTCAGGAATTGATGCAAAATTTTGATTGAAGCTTGAGTAGTGTAGGCCGTTTCTTTTTCTTTTTTTTCCCCCCTTCCCCCCCCCCCCCCCCCCCCGATAGAATTAGCGTGCTTACTTTTAATAGCTTGAGCTATATGTTGCAGCAGCACCTGTACTGTAATCAAGCTTTAATGAAAATTGTTTCAGAGTATAGATATCAATGGTAGCGATAATAACAAGACAATATTGAATGTGTGGAGCATGATATCATAAATTATTAAATGGCTGGGGCGTGATTATGATAATGAATTATTGGTGTCCAATGGGAGGGTCTGTGAGATTTATTGATGAAAATTGAGAGATGATTTCAGAGAAGTGCAATTTTCACAGTGAATCTGAAACTATAATGTAGACTACAATACATATGTATAAAATGTAATTTAGGCCTATATTTAGTGTTAAATTTTTTTGTTGCGATATACGGTAGAAAATGAAAGTGTATGGATGTACTTGCACCTGTATTCTACATTAAACAGACTTTATACAATATTGGCCTTCATGGCTACAGTGTATTTATTTTTTATACAAAGTCCATGGTAATATTATATTACAAATATCCCTCAACTTTACATACATGTACCTGCACTTGTTTTCAAACATCTCTGGGCTATACTGTAGGTACAATGCACGTACGTTCCTCCTTGGATCTTGGCGTGCGCAGCCATATTGTGCGGTGGTCACATGTTTGGATTTCCATGGTCACATCACGTCTTAAGTGAAACGTTCACTCTCCACGCCATACAGAATAGAAAGTCGGTAGATAGATGCAAGTTGTGTTGTGACCATCGCGGTCTATTGTCATCTTGTGCGACGAAGGTCCGTTCATTTATGTTCGTGTTTTTTTCATGCAACAGAATGACACCGAAGACAAAAGAGTAAAAAATCCACAGAAATAACGCCAAAGCGACAACGTTGTGATATACACCTCTACTTTGGATATTTGGTGTTTGAAATATACTAATTAAACACACAATTTGTTTTTTCTATGGTCACTTTTAAGAGTGCTCAAAATGACGATTTATTTTTTTACTAAACCAAATATAGAAATTATATGTGCTTTTATAAAATCATAATTTTTTAATATCTCTACCCTTTTGATATTTTGAAAAAATATGAAATGTTAATTAGAAGTTAACTGAACCGATACCGTTGTTGGTTTAAGGAGGATAGTTTTTTTACTTGGGGACGCCCTTTGAAATCAGGTAAATCTTCTCTTTTTTACAAATAAAACCATAGATTCGTAACAAGTACATTTTCATCATTATGTCAATCGTTCATTTATGATTTTGATGTTGATATTAATAATCGAAATTAAAATTTGGAGTGTGGAAATACAATGTATGTCTATGTTTTCGTTGGATTAATGCTGCAGTAAACAGGAAAAAATTAATTAATATTGTATTGAAACTAGCAGAAAATAAATGTCAGCGCGCGTTAAGAGGCTATATCGCCGCGACTATCGGCCAGTTTTCCAGTCCCATTCCGGTGTTTGGTAATATTTCACGTGGGTTTCACAGTATAATTCCAGGATGTGTCTCCAAGTCAAAAAACTATCCTCCTTAAACCAACAACGGTATCGGTTCAGGTAACTTCTAATTAACATTTCATATTTTTTTCAAAATATCAAAAAGGGTAGAGATATTGAAAACTATGATTTTATAACCCCAAAATTCGTCGTTTTGATCAGGCTTCCAAGATGCATAAATAACTGAGCGAAATAATTCCCAATTGTTTGTTGAATTAGTTTATTTTGATACACCAATCTCCAAATTCAAGATGCATATGCACCATTTTGCCACTTTTGATGTATTTCGGTGGGTTTTTTTAAATTTTGCTGTCCAACTCGTTTCTACTGCTTGAGAAAAACATTACAACAAATTACCGACCGCTCGCGTTGCACACAAAAACTAGCGTGCGCGCGCACCTCAAACCAATATGGCGCCCTCCGCCAGGAGAACACACAACCAATAGACGAGAAACGTACATGTACGTGAATGATGTACATACAGATGTACAGGTATTTAAATTTGTTTTGAAAAAAGAGGTCAAGTATGTTAAATACTGTGATAAAATATGGCCATGAATATATACTGTACATTTAGTACATTGTATCATCATCATTCTCTTTCTTTCCATCTCTCGTTCTCAAAACAATCCACAATTGATTGTTTTCATTTGAAATTAAAGCCATTACAAATACTAAACAAAAATCAATTGATTGGGGTATTTATATGCATTACATATAATGGTGATTATAATTGGTGTTCAGGGATACCCTTTCTAAATAATTAGATTTATTGAAGCATTGAAAAACGTTTACAGAAAGCCAGAAGGACGAAGACAAGACTGTAATGCAACATACTACACTTTTCACTTTAAAATTATGTTTTTATAATGCTCATAAATCGTAATTTGGACCATGAATTTTTCAAGCCTTACAAATGTACATGGCTTTTAATGATGGTCCTTTTCAATTTTCTTATTTTATATTGATTTGTCAATTGTTATGCCTGGTATTTCATTTGTAATGTTTGTATTATAATGCTTATTTGTATTTTAATATGAATTCAAATAAAGACTGAATTGAATTGAAGATGCAGTGTTCATACATGTAAAATACCGATGTGTTGGCTCAGTGGAGAGAGCGTCGGCCTCATAATCGGGAAGTTGTGGGTTCGATCCCCGGCCGCGTCATACCAAAGACGTTAAAAAATGGTAGTTGTTGCTTCCCTGTTTGACGTTCAACAAGAGGGGGATAGAGCAACGACCATCTGGCGCTGCTCAGCGGCTGCCAAGCCCACGGGACAAGGGCAAAAAGAATATCCGATTCGGACAATAAAATTTGGAGCATTTTGGAGCATTTTGGAGCATTTTTTTGTAATGTACACTTCAACAAAAAGCATGTCGTTATTTTATTGAGAAATTCCACCATCTAGACTGTAAGTGATACTACAAGTATTCCAAGCATGCTGGTATGTAAGTAGTAATTTAAGGAAGTACATGTATAATGTTTTCATTAGAATGTTATGTTAATCAATCACAATATGCCCACATGCAGGCTGAATGTTTAAAGACCAACACATTCTGATTTAGAAATGCTGTGCAGGAACCAAAATAGATAAATTTAACATGCACTTAATTTGGAAGTTGGAAGGACTAAATTTAAGGTTCTATGAGAACTACCTCCTCCTCCCCCCCCCCCCCCCCCCCCCCGACAAAAGACAACTTGCCCAGGCAGCCAAAAAGCTGTACCAATTCACAACACTATTTGTAGGGGGGTAGTTTTTTTTATTTGTATCCCACCCACTTCCTCCCCAATCCCCACCCCTCCAATATCTCCATCTGTCTTTACCCCTTCCAACATTCCAATAAGTACTGCTAAAAGGTCAAGACAATCTGATTATTAAACCCATTTTTTAAAGTATTTTATTTTGACTTCTAAATCGTTCAGAACTTTCAGAAATAAATTTAAAAAAATCATGAATAGCAGAGAGAATTTTTGTTGCATGAGTCACTCAATCAATCAATTTTAAAGTGTGAAAATGAACAGGAAAACATCATCTGTCAGTTATTGTGACAAAATCAATTTTAGCCATTTGGAGAATTCTAAATTTGCTTTAATGAGAGAACAAATTTGTGTAGGCATATTTGGTAAAACTTTCTGAAATAAATTTGACTTTTGTTCCTTTTTTTAGCTTACCGGTGTACTTTATCGTAATGATTCATTTTCTCTTTATTCTGGTGCTAAAATAATTTCATGCTCGAGGTTTTGAAGATACATGTAACAAGATTTCGTAGTTTTTCCACAGCACTTAACACATAATTCATGGTAGAAAGAGAAGGCTTTCTTGTGGTACAAATTAATACATGCAGGCCTCTACAAAAATTTTATTTTTCGCTTACCCTATCGGGCAAGTGAAATTTGGTTTTGCTTGCCCACAAGAAAAAAACACTTGCCCAGATTTTCTTTTCATTTTCTTTGTTTAGACCCTAATCATGGTTTGATTCTTGATAGCAACTACCATCTGAGACCTAGGAAGAGTCCATTGCATACAAGAATATTTAGGCATTTTTGTGTGAGATTTTTTGTCTGATTCTTATTCATAAACATATATGTTATTGCGTTTTTGAGATGAAATGTCGCACATAAAAATATCTTGCTCTCAAATCATGGCTTGCCCGATCGGGCAAGTGAATTTGATCTTTACTTGCCCACCAGTGGTTATCACTTGCCCCGGGCAAGCGGGCAAGTGGGTTTGTAGAGCCCTGACATGTATGCAAATGGGTTAAAGGCAAAGACGGGATGGACTTTAAAAAGAGATACATGTACATGTAGGCCTACTGTATTTGTGGAAATATTCACGGTACATTAATTTTTGCAGATTTCGCACGAAGAGCAGTAGGCACGAATTTAAAAACCTGCATGACTCAATGGCGAGCTTACAAACATGCAGCGCGAATTTAAGAACTGTGAACATGTTTTGAGGCCACTCAGCGCGAAAAAATAATCACGCTAAAATTACAGCGAATACAGTAACCTCATGTACATGTAGTCATGTGATATTGACTGTTGGCAGTGAGCATTTTATGTACCGGTACATTGTAGACAAGGGACAAGGTTGTTGTCTTTATGATAGAGCATGAATCAATTATTCTCTATAGACTCTTAATTGATTTCAAGTCAATGCACTCCAAGGATAATCAACGATTAGTTCCAGACACATATTAAACACAAATTGTAAACATACATGTACATGTACATGTCATGATACACAAATGTAAGGTTTCCATAAAGTCATATTATTTGCAAGTGATGTTTCCAAGATTTTCTTCAAAATGTAACATGTGAGGGAATTAGCAAAAGGAGCTGAAAAAAAAAAATTGGAAACCACTCATTGACTGTACATACTGTACAAGCTAAAATTTCAGATCTTTGAGCTATGCTTCCCTACTTTTCAAATTTTCGGGCTGCGTCCCCCATATTTTAAAATCCTGGATCCGCCACTGCCTCAATCATAAAACAGGCTTCAAACTTTCTTTTTAGAGGAAGGTTTTCTCTTGATAATTATCAATGGCTTTTTTTCTTATTATTTTTTTTTATTGAGGTTTACTTTAGATATGCTGACCTCATCTACTTCCTCCAGATATATCATGTGATCGTGAATTGGTTTGATAATAAAATACCAGTTTCGGTATGAACAAAAAAAGTAGGCCTATTCCTACAGATATATATACATACTTTACAATCAGATCGATGGCTGAGTTAGGCCTACTACTAGAAAAGTGACCACACACAGACATAATTGTGTACAGCCTTTAATACATGTAGTTTATTTCCTTTAACTTTTCTAATTTGTGTACATCTAATTAATGTTTATTATGTGTACATGTAGCTGTACATGTAATTTGTGCATTCATACTGTAATTTGTTTAAACCTGTGACAATGTTTGAAGGGTGTGAAGTTATTTTCAAGTTGTCATCAAATTAAAGATTTGGGTGAAGTCTGAAGATTGTTTTACCACATCAATCTCAAAAAGCTTTTAAAACAGAGTTTGAAGTAACCTACATAAGTTTACAATCGCAATACAAACTTTTATGAAGAGGATAATTACCAATTACATGTAGTAACAATAGGATTATCAGGAGGGCGGATTATCACGCAGTTATATGGAAATCACCCACACACTTGAATGACTCATCCTTCAAAATGTGTGTTTTCCTTCTTTATTTTTTTTTCTTTTTATTGAGTGAACTGTAACCCTATTTACAAAGTCTTTCAAACCACATAGGCTGGGAAACAGAGATTTGAGCAAACTACAATAGTTCAAAGTCCAACAAGCATTCCCAAATGTAGACCTTGTCCTTGTGAGTTATTTTCTAAGGTCATGCTTTTCTGTCTGGAGTGTGTCTTCTCTTCTCTCTCTCCCAATTTGAATTCCAATGTAACAATACGAATCAGCTGTGCTAGCCCAACCCCCTAAACTCTATTGTGATGGCATGCCAGACAGGTCTTTCAAGTGAACCATTTTATAAGCCCTTGATAGGCACTGGTATGTGTGTAGTATTGTGAGAGGTCTATAAAGTGAGATATCACTTCTTTTCATAATTTTCTTTCTTTTTTTAGGAGGGGGGAGTTACATGTAACTGTATCATTGCATAGACCATAGAGGGAAAACATTGTATAGTTAATATTACATTTTGCACCATGTATGCCTCCAAAATTAAATAGGCCTGTCATGTAATAGAGACTATATTAAATTTCAAAACATGTTATTGCAGTACATGTACATGTAGGGCTTACAGCAAAATGAAAATGTGGACTAAATACATCTAGGCCTACATGTGTACATGTGGATTGTCCATGTAGGTATCCCAAGTTCGTTTTTTTTTTTTTCTTTTCTTTTCTTTTTTTCTGCTGGAGCAAAAATGGTGTACAGTAAGGCCGCACAGGTCACATAGTCACAACATACATGTAGGCCTACAATGTCATACTCTACTGAATGTAAACATTTTGTAATGCATAATTCAACTTTCCCAAACATTCCTCAGGCATTAGTCATACTTAAAAGCTTCAAGGCAAGGTACATTGTACCATGGACCTACAATGTATACCTCTATATGTACGTCTATGAAGATACCAAGCAAGAAAGAATTGAAGGTAGAGATCATTTCTTGAGGTGGCCCACAGAGCCAAATAATGGATAAGGTTAAATGGAGTTTAGAGTGTATTTAAGGTGGTCCGTCAAAGTTTTAGGACCATTTGACCTGGGCCACTGCAAAATACGAGCCCTGCAATGAAACAAGAACGAGGACAACCCTTTTTAGGAAGTAAACTTGTTTGTAAAGAGGTATGTAATGGCCTACATGTAGCCAAAAAAAAATAACCATTGAGTAGGCCTACATACAATTGGTTGGTTATTGCATCATGCTACATGTATCTGCCTAAATTTGTGCATTCCTCAATAATCCAATGAAATTAAAACTACATGTAGGCCTACATTATCTTGATATTGGACACTGTGTGAACATTTACACTCTTATTGATTTAACACTGGGAATAACAGCAGAAGTTGAAGTCAAAATATCAAAGTCCACAAACGGTACAATCTCTTCTTTTTTTATTGAAATATTCAAGGAAACATAACTAGTCCAATCTCTTGGTTGATAATATGCACATGCTAGAAACTAAAATTCAAAATATGAACTGCTACATTTATGAATAGGCTGCCCCCTGAACTTGAGAAAAATTTGTGATAAAAATGAAAAAATGAGCTCTCCAACACCCCCCCCCCAAAAAAAAAATAATAATAATAATAATAATAATAATAATGATAATAATAATAATAATAATGATAAATAAATAAATTAAATTGATTGATAAAATAAAATTCAAATGTACATGTAATTAATGCATTGGGTTGTAAATAATTAAATGGACTTGTTGCTGACTTTAGATAAAATTTGTATGTGGCAAAAAAATAATAATAATTCTTACTGGAAACAATATTCTGAGGGTTGACTGAACTGGCTGGCTATTACTTCTGGACCAGACACTTTCACTATTTCCATCTTTTGAAAAGACTTGAGACCTAAATTACCTTGCCTTGGAATATCAACTACACATACCACATGTAGAATGCATTTAACTATTCAGATTTATAAGTTATGATTACACAACATATTTTGTACTTCCGCAATAAAATCACACAAGCATTCGCTTCTGTTTGATACTATACTCAAGCAAAGAGTTTCAAAATGTATTACAGACACTTAGGGCGAAAGTATACTCAGTTTTGATCACAATGTATGCAGCCGTTCTTTTGAAGCAATCATTCACCAAATGCATAACATTTAAACTTGAAACTACAAAATGTAAAGTATGTTCTGTTGTTCATTATTATCCATTGATTGATTGATTGATTGATAATCTTTATTTTACATTCATGGTTAAAAAGCCCAAAGAGTTAAAAGACTGGTCTCCATTGAGGTGGTGAGAAAAATACAAATATTTCAAAAAAGTTCAAAATTATGCACAAAAAAAATAACATACAATGTACCTAAAGGGCATGGCCTAAATGTGTACATGTACACCAAAGGGGGAAACCCTTGTAAATTTATAAAAATACAATAAATTGCATGTTTAAATCTCTTTAAGCCCTTTAGATCAAGGGATTGCTTCACGTTTTTCGATGTGTTTGTTCATCCAAACCAGTGGGAGTTACATGTACATACCATTAAGTTCAGAAAAATAAAGACTGTTTTGCAATAACAAGATTTGTAAACAGAAGTCAACAAGTGTTGTAGAAACCAACTGTTTCCCAATTCTGTCTGTAAAGAAGCTTATGGGCAAGTCTCCTGACTTGGATTTCCTTGCCTACTTCACACCGTCAAACCCGTCTACTCAACTTCCTATCAAAGTATCAAGTTTAAAATCCAATTCATGATCAATAAACCACCTAAAATTGGTGGTAAATCACTTTAAAAGAGGTCAGATAGAATACCAACAAGTCAGAAAAAAATCTGAAATTTCAAGCCTTCAGCGCAAAGACAAAATTCTGTCAATTTCTGGCCTTTGAGTTCAAACAAACTTATAAAAAAAAAACGTTGTTGTGGTGAAAAACACAGGGTATTTCATTACACAGTTACTTTTTTTTCCGTTAAAACCTCACTAAAATAATCCACTTCTTGATCAAGAAATGTGTTGGTTTATGATGTGGCTTGGGTATTACATCACCGTTTCCTGAATGACAATACACACAATGCTACATGTACTACCCTGTTTACATTGTGCCTCGGCTCTTGTGTCTATTCCACAGGAAGGGTTCAACACTGCAAAGAGTGAACCTGCGATTGCGTCGAACCTGCCTCCTTGATCGAAACCTACGATGTTGGCGGAGCATAAACAGCGTTTCGAACTTGGGTCGCAGATCACACTGATCCTGTGTACATCAACATAAAATTGCTGTGACTAACCCCCGAGCTGAGTCACAGTGTAAACATGGTATGTATATCATCATTCACATCACAACATACCAAGTGTGCAATTATCAATCATGGGTCTATTTGAGACGGTAATGTTCAGGACACAAGTTTCTTTCAGTAAATAAACAGGCCCCAATATTCGTTTCAGCTAAGATACAGAATTGCATTGTCAATGTACTGCAGTGTCATTGGCCTCATAAGTTACAAAGTAAAGGGACAATCATAACTTGAACAAAGCAAGATTTAAGAAGTAAAGAAAAAACGTTTTTAAAACCTTGCAGGTCCCAGAGTTCATTTTCATGAAATGATTGGCATTTGGCATCAGGTGTACATATGCAGGCATTGAAAATCAACAAATCAATGAGTAGTGTCACATATTTATAACCCATTGAGGTCTGAGCCCATATATTCGGACTGAGGTCTATAGGAAATGTGTGTTTATATAGCCAAATCAGCTCATCTCCAACAGGTTAATTGTACAGTGGGCCTACAGTGGCCCAAAACACACAAAATGACTATGAGGATTCATTTTAGAACACTTATAAATTAAGGAAGAATCAAACATGTGTGCAAATTATACATACATGTGTAGAACTGTTAAATTTACTGGAATGAAACCTTATAAATCCAGTGCATGGTCTCATCAGGAAGCTGTGAATTTTCTGGTCTCATATTTCCCAGAAGATAATAGAAGTACAAGAACTGTCCTCTGCGTCAAGTACATTTTACTTGTGTGCAATGTGAAGTGAGGATGCTCCATCTGATCATCATTGAGGCATGGTCTTCCAAATCCAACAGAGAAATATTAAGGTCATGGTGTCAAACATTCCTGGGCAGTTTGTACATGTACATGGTATTAAATAGTTATAAAACTGTACCAATGCTCAGATGAAGCAATTTGACTTGTTAGTCCATGACTTGGAGTTGGACAACTGCCCCTGGACAACTACCCCTGGACAACTACCCCTGGACAAATACCCCTGGACAAATACCCCTGGACAACTACCCCTGGATCAACTACTCCCTGGACATACCTGAAATACCCCCTGGACAACTACCCCTGGACAACTACCCTGCTGGACAACTACCCTGGACAACTACCCCTGGACAACTACCCTGGACAACTGGCCCCTGGACAATTACCCCTGGACACTACCCCTGGACAACTACCCTGGACAACTACCCCTGGACAAATACCCCTGGAAACAACTTACCCCTGGACAACTACCCTGGACAAATACCCCTGGACAACTACCCTGGACAACTACCCCTTGGACAACGTAACTACCCCTGGACAAAAACCCCTGGACAACTACCCCTGGACAAATACCCCTGGACAATAACCCCTGGACAACTACCCCTGGACAAATGCCCCTGGACAACTACCCCTGGACAAATACCCCCAGAAATAGGGTACATTAGGGTTAGGAGTCAGGTAAGGTGTACCTTGGTAGATTGTTATTTGGGTAATTGTCCGGGGGTAGTTGTCCTAGAACCAAAGGAGTCAGAACATCTATCAAACATATCTGTACTTCACAGAAACATTATAATATAGGCAGTGAGATCCTTAAACATTGAATGAAATGTATAATGAAGACAACAACATTCATCATAATTATGATTTATAAAGTTCATTTGAAGTTAGACAAATAAAATATATACCAAAAAAAATATTCAAAACAGCAACAAACCAGTTATAACTTCTGCATTGAAAGATATTTTATAGAGGAGAGAAATGAATAAAAATGAACTTGTGCTTTGACTATCCTCCATGTGCTCAGCATACAAGCTAAGGGTAGGAAAAACACATTTCAAAGTGATCAACCTATACCATGTACATGTACAGCTTTTAAAAAAAAAAAAAAAAAAAAATTTTATGGACCATGTACATGTAAATTTCAAACTAAACACACAATCAGAGCACACTCACAGATAACAGTATGCAAGAATTTTCATGATCATGCAGAACGCACATGTGAGGCTCCTAGCCACTCGAAGAAGAAGACAGTGTGTAGACATCATAGAAGAGTCAACCTGTATAGAAAAGTCCTGTCGATTGTAATAATCATGGCTTTATGCAGCTACTCATTGCACTTACCAAAATCCTCATGAAACGATCGTCAAGTTCCATTTTCTCCGGCATCGCCTGCTTTGGCGCCATCATCGGGTAGCTGTTCCGCCGTTTCAGCTGGGGAGAACTTTCGCCGTTCCCCATGCTTCCAAGAGTCTCTTCTCAATCAACGCACAAATTGATTGATATATCCTTGATAAATCTCCGCTAGATATAATCCCACACGGAAGGCAAATGCCTGCAAGGAAATATGGACAAAAAGAAATAAAAAGGAAATTGAACATTAATCATGTTTTAATCAGTTTGTGTAATTGCCTTTTGTGTACATTGTAGGTCGGATACAAAATGAAACTAGGCATTGTTCATTTTTGGAACTTTGGCTTCCTACATTTGAAGATTCCTAGTTTCATCAAGAATAGAGATCTACATTTGTACATGTACATGTAGATATAAGCAGAAATAACCACCGTTCTCAGGATATTCTCTAATATTTAGCCATTTATCTGTTTATTTTGCATTCTGTGCAACAAGTGCCAGACATAAACGGCTGAATTTTTTGGTCTAAGATATAACCAACTTTCAAAAAGCAAGTTAAAGTAGCATGGATCACGTAGAAAAATCTACAATTTCGTTTTTACAGAGCTAGAGAACAATGCATTTTGATTGTTGGGCGCTCTGCTGAGCTATCGCGCGGAGCTCCGCCTCCTGGTTGCAATGACTGAAGTGCGTTGACCGTAACTGAACAACGCGATTCAGCTGTTCCCGATAAAGACCGCTTTGTCGTGCGCGCTGTCAATCATAACCAAAGTGGACCCATTTCGCAAGAAAAACTGCAAGACTCGACTTCACAAAAGGTTAAGCATAGACCCACTCTTTCAATATTTTTTAGAATAAAGAAGAGAAATATAAAAAGGAACTTCAAAGAATCCACTGTCGGACTTCGCCCAACATTTGAAAACGTATAAAGAAATGAGGACTTACCAAAAAAACAAATGACGAATCTAAATTTTATCGTGACTATTGTTCATTGGAAGGCACAATGGTAGTGTATTTCATATGCTAAACGTGATCATTCGAGCGTCGTGCATAAATTATTAAATTATGGAGTAGACTTCTAAACATTTCTACGTGTGGATAGCTTCAAATGTGTGCAATAGCTTCAAAATTAAGTGGCATCCATCTCCAATAATGGCAATAGCAATGAATAAAAACTCACTTAGTCAAGAGAGAAAATTCATTTGTTTGGAGGGACTAGGGAGTTTAAAAATATCGGGACTAGAGTCTATAGTCTATTGTCCCAATATTTAATAATATAGAATCCATATCTTTGCTACATGTATCTTCGAGAAAATAGATTTCTATTGACTAAGTTAGATCTAACGTTAGGCCTAACTTAACGTTAGATCTATTCACAGTTAACATGTTAATTTTTATGAGAGTGAGTCTCAAATATCTATTTGGAACTTTTTGGAAAGTTTTAAAATATATACTGCCTTCAGCAACTCAGTTACAATTAAAGAAAAGAAAAATATCTAACGTTTAGCCGTCTTTTCAGTATTCCCCATATAAACCCGATATAGAATTAGACATGGCCAGTGGTGGTAGTGCCAGTGCAGTGGCAGTGTAGTCAAAGCTCGAGAAGCGCGAGACACGGCAATGGACATCTCCTCCCGGGGCTCTCCGGGGGGATGTGTAGCATCAAAAAGACAACAAATGCGACGACAAAAAAGTTTAATACTCACCCAATTTTTGCACACTAAGTCAACAATATGTAAGAAAAACGGTAGTAATCCGAGGAGAGCGAAAAAACTCATTTATCCACGGTGAAAAGTGATCAATACTATTCAAAAGTTGAAGAAAACATTAGTTCCAGAAGTTTCAGTAAACAACTCGATCAGACCTTCGAAGTTAGATAAACACTGAACAACGTATCGCGTATATTGCGTACGCGGCAAACGTGCAGTTCAATCGTAGTCTGTAAATTCAAACCATTTAATAACTAAACTCCTAAATCTATTAATTTAAATACTTCCTACTTCAAGGCATATCAATTGTTTTAATATCTTACAGTTTCATATTTTAATTTTCTTGCTATCGTATTTCTGAATGAAATTCGAACTCTTTGTAAGCAAATGTAAGTCCAACTATTTTGAACATTCGCCTAGTTTAAGACTAGTTATAATAACGTGCTCGAGCTTGGAGAGGGCGTGTACTCTCGATTTGAGATGAAATTATTAGATTTTGAGTAAATTAGAATCAGAAGAGCATGCAGAAAACGATTATGATGATGATGATGATGATAATGATGATGATGGTGGTGATGATGATGATAATGATGATGATAAGCATAGCACAAAAAGTGCCAAAAGTTTTCTGCTCGTTCTTAAATAGACAGTTCTTAAACTTTATTGTTTTACTGAGACCTGTAACACCCCCCCCCCCTCCACCACAAGGCGCTTAGTTCTTGAAGCATCTGATCGAGGGAAATTAGGATGATTTTTTTTCCGCCCCCCCCCCCTCCCCTATCAGTGGAGAATGCTTGATCCGCCCCTGAGAGGTAAGATTTATTTTTATTCATAATATTATGTATTATAATTATATTCTGACTTTCTCATGCTATGGATACTAAGCCCTTTTTCATTCGTGTATGTATAATTTTTGTTCTTTTTATATATAAAAAGAAACTAACAATAATAATCATAATGAAGGATATCATTTTATTTTTATTTTCTTAAATTTCATTTGAGCAAAAGTTCTATTGTGACAACCACTAGAGAATGACGAAAACTGAACCAGACTGCCGACACCACCCTCCCAACCCCCGTCTCTCTCTTTCACTTCCTCTCTCCCTCCCTCTTTTTCTTTCTCCCTATCTTTTTTTTTTTCTTTCTTTTTCTCCCTCCTTCTATATCTCTCTCCCCCTCTTTTCCGTTGTCTTCTTCCCTCTCCCTCTTCCGTTGGCTCCGTCAGGCTCTTCCCCGCTCTCTCTCTCTCTCCCTTCATCTCTTCCGCCCTCTCTCTCTCTCTCTGTTTATATATCTCTCTCCCTCCTCTATCACTCCCTCGCTCTCCGTCTTTCTTTATCTCTCTCCCCCTTCATCCCTTCCTCCTCTCTTCATCTCTCCCTCCTCTTTCTTCCCTCTCTTCCTCCTCCTCTTTCCATCTCCTCCGCGCGCGCGCGCTCTCTCTCTCTCTCTCTCTCTCTCTCTCTCTATCTATCTCTCTCACCTCTCTATTTTTCTCTTACTCATTGAAAATCCATAAAGCTCATAATTTACATAACTATTATTAAAGATTTGATGACTATATCCCCCCCCCCTCCCCCGATGTATTTATTTAAGGCTTCGCAACAATTAGACTTTCTCCAACAATAATTATCACTCACACAACAGTTATATATACTTGGGTTTAATTATTCTTTTTCATTGTTTTAGATTCAACAAGGAATGCAAAAACTAGTAATTTTTCTTGTTATCGCAGAATTTATTTGTTTCATGATGACAGCAACTATAACATTATACAGAAGAGTGCAAATCTAACCATTTCAATAAATTTGGATTAAGCTCTGTATAGGCATGTAGTGATTTTACATGAATCGAATATTCACACTGGAGATTCTAATCGTTATAATTATTGTGTCTTAGATGAGTAAAATATTTGTATTTCATTAGATTGAGAGATATGATTAATCCATGGTTAGAGTAACAATATTATAGCTTCAGCCAGGTTTGACCGAATCTTACCAGGAGATGGCGCTCGTCCACTCTCTGGAAATGGATTAATAAATTTCAAACCCCACGTTCTATTATTGAGATACTGGAAGGATAATCATATAACATTGATAAAAACCAATAATACATTTTCAAAGCAGTCTTGATTGAGATGAGTTCTATAAATCTGAATGGTGCACTGAATTTTATGGAAAAGATTTTTATTGGCGCTAGAACCAAAAACATAAACTTCATGGTATACAAAGGGGGTATCAATAATATTCATAGAGAAATTCAAGCTATAATACACTTACACACACACTAAAAAAGTTTTTGTATTACAAATTGAATCTCAAAGTAAATGTCAAATTGATAGCAGAGATTTAAACAAAAGAACAGGCTTTAATCACTTACCTATGTCAAAGCTGGAGTAACTATTAATCATCTAAATCTATGAAATAATTGTCTATAAGACCTGAATTACGCAGGAGGCCTACATGACGTTTTTGGATTCAATTTAATTCTAGACACTATTATGAACACGATCATAACTATTATACATCCATTGTTTCTATCTTGGGTTTAAAAAAAATGTTATTTCAAGAACGATGATATGTGACAATGTATCCTAACATTTCATATCACGATATTTGTGAATTGGTTTAGATAGTTATATATCCGTTGCAAAATACACTGCAGTTCAATCATTACAAATTAAGATATTATTGAATAAAACCTTTTCATGAGGTGGAGCCGGAATAAATGATTATCATGTGATTATAGTGTAATATTATACATTATGGTATACAAACATTGAATTAATACCGGAAAATAAAGATAAATGTATAAACACAAAACAAGTCTTCCTTTTCTCTGGTCCTTTCGCTCAATTTGGCGATCCCTGTCAGGCTGTTTTCCAGTTTGAGAATCTTTCTATCACCTTTCTCTCTCTCTCTCTCTCTCTCTCTCTCTCTCTCTCTCTCTCTCTCTCAAACAAAAAAGTATAAGCTACTGTCAGCTAAAGAATCCACTCCAGAAACTATACACATGGATATTATTCGGAATTTAACAGAGCAATCATTATTTTTGCATATATTATATAAATAGTGTACAATCTATCGCGCAATATACTGGATTATAGGTAAGACAAATACTAAATTATCCCGAGTGCAGATTTGTTTCTCCGAGGCCGCAGGCCGAGGCGAAATAGATCTTCAAAAGGGATTATTTAGTATTTGGAGTTCATATAGTCCAGTAATGTTGCAAGATGGAGCGTTCACTATTTATTATAGTAAATAGACCCCTAGATCTTTGACCTTGCCTCATCTGGTTTTATCTTTGCCAAATGTTTGGTGCAGATTTAGCTATTGTGACGTATTTTGTTGCTCCGCGTATCCATTGTTATAAAGCTGTTGTGCGCAACATTTTACTGTCATTACGCGCTCGCGCAACAAGGCAATCGATCGATACTCTCCCCATTCATTTAACACGGGCTTTACCCTACAAAAAGCGAAAGTTATATTGTACATAATTATGTACAATATAACTTTTTGAAGGTAAGTCACGGGGTACTGATCTATCCAATGACGACGCGTATTTTTCTACCACTATTTACTATACAATAATATTAAACAAGTATAGGCCTACTTTTATTTACATATAAAGTAATGGTTTTAACACAGTCCTAGTAGTATTGAAAACATTTTGAGAACACATCACATACAACAAAATATGATATTTCTATACTAAACAGATTTTCACAATATGGCTTTTGAAAATCGAATGCTACATATATTTGATTATGTGTGGCTATTTACAGATTGATCCTTTATAAATCGTTTTTTTTTTTTTTTTTTTTTCTTTATTTATTATTTTTTTTTTTAAATTCTATGCAAACATTATGGCTCGTAAAACACCATTCGGCACTGCATGATTTCATTTAATATTCAGCGTATTCATCAAGCTACATGTACCTTACAACAATGATCCGTCTATGTACATTGAATATAGTTTGCACAATAATTATTTTGTGCGAAATGAATAAAATATAAACCCCTCACAAAAAGTTTCGCAAGTCGACTTTGGGTCATGATAACTTTTCAGGTACGTTATAGTTATTCCTGATTTTCATACCAATGGAAAGATAATTGATTCCCCTTTTGATTGATTTCCTATTTGTAATGATTGTATCATGCTTCAATGCACAGAATATCAGAAAATGGAGAAAAGTCAAAAGTCAAATGTTGTAAAATGGCATTTTTTATTGATCACATTGAAGTTCCGCAACTTCACTTTAGGTCCTGACAACTTGGTGGATATTTTCTAAAATTTTTATTGATGTTATACCATTGTCAAGCTTAATTATTCCTCTCTTGATTGATACATTATTTGTCAGGTGATGTCATGCCTCGTGTCAGAAGGACCCTCAATACAGCTTGAATACGATGACAAAGCGAAAGATAATTTTCAGTTTAAATTTCTGTAACACAACACTGAACCTTGATACATTTTAATGTGGGGATTTAATCATTGTCAATTTTTTATAGCATTAAAAAGTTCATTTATCTTCTTTTATTGATACCTATTTGCAATAGTAACATCATATTTGAATGCACATAAATCACGATATAATGCAAGTAAAAGTGAAAAGTTGCGAAATGCATTGTTATTGCTCGCAACAGACAATAATACTTACAATAGGCATTCAATTTGCAACATTTAACTTCTGACTTTTCCTAACATTCAGGTGTTCAGCCCATTCAGGAACACACTTTTCGGTCACAATTAGTGGTGTCATTGAAAAGAGGAATAAATTTTCTTGACAATGGTTTTAAATTCATAAAATTAGAAAATCCTCGAAAGTTATCAGAGCCTAATGGAGTGTGGGGAACTTTCGTTTGATAATGCATTGCAACATTTGACTTTTTAACTTTTCTCCATATTTGATATTCTGTGCAATTGAGCATGACATAATCATTACAAGTAGGATATTAAAAAAGGGGAATAAATTATCTTTCCAATGGTATGAAAATCAGGCAATACTAAAGCGTACCTGAAAGTTATCATGACCCAAAGTCGAACTTCGACTTTTTGTGGAGGGGTTTTATATAAATATAAAATAAAATTATATTTACTATATACGATAGTATGAACTGATAAAGATTTAGTGTTCTATATACTGTTAAGTGATTTAATGAACAAAGTTATGTCGAATAATTATATATGAATATGGCTACAGGCTGCGGCCGGATACAGGGGGGACCAGACAGGCCTGCCCCCCCCCGCTAGCAAAAAAAAAGAAAAAAAGGCGTGGGAGGAAAAAAAAAAAAGAGAAAAAAAAAAAAAAAAAAAAGTCGGAGGCAAAAATAGACGAGCGAGGGCCGATGACTCACCCAACTTACCCTATAGCTCATAACACGATGACTCCTTCTTTGATGGTGAGCGCAAATAATTAACACCACCCCCCCCCCGCCCAGACCACGCCTGCATTATAACATTTCAAATTTTGTGCATACTCAGTGATTCAATCAATAAATTGTCTTTTATAAACCGTTATTGGTAAAATGAATGAGATATTTTTCTCAGAGTATAAAAAATTTAGGTTTATCATCGTTAATCAAAGTGTAAAATCTAGATAAGGGAAGCATAATTAAAAATGACAAATAAAAAAATACAATTATGCAGAAGACCATCTCCACAATGGCAAATAAAGATCAAGTTGTTAAAATAAATATATAAATAAAATTCTTCTTGTTGACTGCAGGGGATTAGAATGGGGGTACCTTCGTAAGCGCAACTGCATTAGATTTTTTTTTTTTTTTCATGCACGCGTAGTTTAGTTTTGTTTTAGTCTATTCCAAAGTTCTAATCAAACAATATTAAGAACAAAATTTTATGTCATATTATTGTAATAAGTTGACAAATTTACAAAACGAATTACATTAATAGTTTAAGAAAGAAATATGAAGAAGCTTAAGTTAAGAGATAATTGCTTGTAACAAACATATTAGGCTCCTTTCTGTCGGCAAGAACAAACACAACACAACAATTTGGTGAAATAAAGTCAACATTCCTTTTTTTAAGACTATATACAGCAGCAGATGATATTGTTTGATTACCTGTTTTATTAACGTAATAGAAATACTGAACAATTATTAAACTTCATGATAAACATGATAAACATAAACGATTGAATACCAACAATTGTTACAAAATACAAAACCAAGAAAAAAAAAAAAAAAAAAAAAAAAAAAAAAAAAAAAAAAAAAAAAAAAAAAAAAAAAACATAATAGTAAAAGATTGACATTTCATTTGGGAGGATCAGGAGTTTAGAGATCGAATGTCATTTTGAATATGAGAATGTGGTCTACATGACAATAAAATATTCTCCATGATGACGTCATCATAACTAGGTGTCAGTGTGGATGATATGTGTGGCCGTTGATTCTCATTTGTATGCATTACAATAGTAAAATTGATGTGATTTTACAGGCTGAACAGCTTTTTGAATACGAGAATGTTGGATCCATTGGAAGCAATCATCTTCCCTGATGACGTCATCATCACCCGAGAATAATGAAGGTACACCAATCGATTAAATTTACTCTTCATTGTGGTTGATAAAGGGAATGATGCTACTCCTCTCTTTTTTATATCACCTCCACTCGTCACCTGATCAATCACACATGTCTTGCCTTCATTATGTGATGTCACGACGTAGAGGTCGTCTGTCATAGGATCGATGCAGGCATTCAAGATTACATCACTGTGGGGGATTTCCCTATGAGCACCCTCTCTGTCGATGATGAGCACTCTGTGATCCGGGGCTGAGGGTTGAGCGATGATGTGACCTGTTAACAGCACACCAAGCATCTTCATGTTATCTTTACACGTGATTGTATTGATGATCTTACCATCAGCTGGGTTGATGATGTATATCTTAGACTGATCCCACTCAGCAGAGATAATCATTCCATCCTGATCAACAGCTACATCCACCCATGTGATACCAGTCGTCGTGTTCCTCGGTATTGTGACGTCATTGATCAGCTTCCACCCTCTATCATACACACTGATGTATCCAGTAAAACTCTCTCCTGTAGAACATGTACGCCGTTTACCACATACTACCTTGTCATCATTCAGCAATGCACATGACGTAACCCATGATGTATTACTACCTGTTATCACTCTCTGAGTGTTTTTAGTGTTCACATCTAACACGTATGTATGTCGATCACCTAATACCCAATCTGTGATGATCACATGACATTCATCTATGCATCCTACAATGTATGGGTCTGTGATTTTATCTGTGACATTGATTGTATCAATGAGCTTCCACTCCCCATCATACCCATCAATCCTCCCATTATACTTCTCCCTCCCAATACCCTTCACAAACCTCACACCTGACACAGTACGAGTGATATGTTTCACCCCATCCTCATCCAGTGGCTTCTTTAGTTCATCAGTCACTGATTTGTTTACACGATGCCCATCTTTGACTACATTTCTATCTTCCTCGATTACCCTGTCAAGTGCCTGAATTGTATCTTCAGTGGTTTTCATGTCATCTCTGCAAGATTTCTCCAACTTTCCAATCTTTCTCTCTTTCTCTTCACTGATAGTTTGAATGTCAGTATGAAGAATACGTTTTGTATTGTCTATGGGTTCTTGTCTTTTCTCTGCAGTGATTTTGTTTAGTTTAAGTCGCTCCTTTCTCTCTTCGTTGTTCAATCGCATCTTTTCATTTAGTCTTTGAATTTCTTCTTGGATTTTGTTATTCTTCTCATCAGTCTCTTGGTTGATTTTTGCAGCATCTTCTTGTTCTCTGTCTTTGTTTATTTTCGTTGCCTCTTTGATGGCCACATCGACTTCATCTTTGACAGCTTGAAGATGAATGTCAGTGTCCTTTCTACACTGTAAGATCTGGTTTCCATGAGTGCGGCATCGCTTTAGCTTGTCTTTCGCCTTTTCCTTCAAAACATTCAACTTTGCTTTATTTTCCATGATAGAGCACTCTAACTCCTGTCGTACGCATTCTTGTTGATGGTGACCTATTGAAGCGCAAACTAAACATAAACCTACACCATGAGTTTTACAATAAAGTTTAATTTCTTCATCATGTTTCTCGCAATAAAGATTGGGCCCACCCTTTCTTGCTTTGCCGATGCATCCCTCTTTAGACGCGCAGTCATCACAGAGCTTCTTCTTCTCCTTCACGTAGTACGTCACATCAGTGATCGCCTCACAACTGTTTCCTTCACAGACGTCTTCTGGGCTGAATTTAGACGCCATGTTGATCAGAGTATAGACCTGCAGAAGAAAAAAGGATATTAATTCGGTGAGAGAGAGCGAGAGCATATGAAAACGTTGGGGCTTCTTTCTAGGAAAACCATTTTCACGCACCGATTGTCAATGGAAGGAATGCCCGAAAAACGGGAGTTTTGTTTGATGATAACTTGGAACAAATAAAAAAAATCGAGAAAGATTCATTTACTTAGTTACACAGGTTTTATGAGGGTTAATGGTATATAAAACAAGATAAAACCTTGGAAAAATATTTTTTACCCCTAACCCTCGCGTTGTGAGCTTTAAAATTCTCCCATTTTAGTCATTTTGGGTCTGTTTTTCTGTGGAAAATGAATTTTTGGTCCAAACAGCAGTCACTAAAAGCTTTCTGTAAAATTCAGCAGCGCATCGATTTCCTGTTACGCTGAGTGAAGTAAATATATTAATTTCTCTTTCCAATGATTTAACTTCTTTGTGATTGGTCAATAACTTCCCACCGCGTTTTTGAATATCATAAAAAAAAATATATCATGAAAAATACTTCGATCCTGACTGCACAGCTGCACTCTCCTTTTATCACGGTCTTATTTCAGGGCATTGTTATCGTCGCGATATCGACGGTCAGACGTAGAGAGAGTCTATACCCAGTACACACATTCCCGTAAGATTCTTTCTGGTCGTTAGTGCACTGTAGTGGAACTGTGCGTGTTTGGTATAAAATAACACTGTCCTTTTTGATTGTTCACGTTTTCATATGAAGAGAGAGAGGCAAGGCTGGATCCAGAAGGGGGGGGGGGGGGCCACCCCCTAGCAAAAAAATAAAAAAAAAATATAATAAAAAAAAAAAAAAAATATGCGAAAGTAAAAATAGACGAGCGGGCCGGTTGACCTTACCCCTATGGCTTATACATGATGACCTCTTTGATGGCGGAAGGCAAAAAAATATAAAATAATAATAATAATAATAACTAGAGCTTTATAATTGTAATGCGTACAATTATCGGTGGTATGTACTAATATGTATGTGTAATGCAAAAAAGTATGCAGCAATTGGCTACAGGAGAAAGAGAACAAAAATGAAACGGACAGAGAGAGTGAAATAAACTTTTTGAAAAAGAAGAAAATTAATTGTGTAATGAGATGAATTTTAAATTTAATTACCTTTTACAATTCGACTTTTTGGGAACTGTCTCAGCCTTAACATATGAAAAGCATTTTGGAGAAAATCAACCAATATTTATCCTGATAATGACTAAATTTGGAATAAAAAAAAAGAAAAAAAAGGAGGGTTTGCATGAGAACATGCCGATGTTTTATTCCTTAGACCCCACATTTTATAAGTGGATTATATTTACTATGTCATACACTTTCAGAACATGTGAAAAAAATAAAAAGGGTTTCGACCTTTCCGACGAGCTTTGGAGGATTCTAAAGACATATGTTTCGATATGTTTTTACGTTATTTGCCCCATTGACGCACGCGCGGAAATTGAAATTTGATGAGCGCGTGCGTCTGTACACAGTAACTCGCAAGAAAATGAGTAAACTAATGCTTTACTCCCAACGGAGTAAATTTTGTTTACTCTTAACAGAGTCAAAAGGTAACTCTCAAGAAAATGAGTAAACTAATGGTTAATGGTTTACTCCTTTCGAAGCTAGGATTAGGAATGATACATAGATGACTAAAAGTTACTCTTTTCTGAGTAACATTTAGCTCAACCGCATGAGTAATATTTTTTACTCAGTAACATTTAGCTCAACCGCATGAGTAATATTTTTTACTCAATTTCACGCGAGTTAACTTTTTGCTCAATATTGGGTAAGATTTTACTCATTTTTTTTAGAGTGTATGTTCAGCTGGAAACGATTTTAAATAAACCCCTCACAAAAAGTTTCGCAAGTCGACTTTGGGTCATGATAACTTTCAGGTACGCTTTAGTTACTCCTGATTTTCATACCAATGGAAAGATAATTTATTCCCCTTTTGATTGATATCCTATTTGTAATGATTGTATCATGCTTCAATGCACAGAATATCAGAAAATGGAGAAAAGTAAAAAGTCAAATGTTGCAAAATGCATTTTTATTGATCACATTGAAGTTCCGCAACTTCACTTTAGGTCCTGATAACTTTGGGGATATTTTCTAATTTTTATTAATTTTATACCATTGTCAAGTTTATTCATTCCTCTCTTGATTGATACCTTATTTGTCAGGGTGATGTCATGCCTGTGTCCAGAGAACCCCTCAATACTACTTGAATACATGACAAAGCGAAAGATAATTTTCAGTTTAAATTTCTGTATTAACACAACACTGAACCTTGATACATTTTAATATGGGGATTTAATCATTGTCAATTTTATAGCATTAAAAAAGTTCATTTATTCTTCTTTTTATTGATACCCTATTTGCAATAGTAACATCATATTTGAATGCACATAACTCACGAATATAATGCAAAGTAAAAAGTGAAAAGTTGCAAAATGCATTGTTATTGCTCGCAACAGACAATAATACACACAATAGGCATTCAATTTGCTACATTTGTGATGCGTCACGTCGAAATGAGAGACTAGTCGCGATTTTTGAAATCCATTTTATTTGATATTATTGATCCCTGATTCATTGCCTTGAATTTGATATATAACCCGACTGTAAAGAGTAAATAGAAGTGGAGATATTAGCCTCTGAACGCGAGGAGAATTGTGCCCTTGGAAATTAAAATCAAGAGAAAAACGTCTGCGAAGTTTGACTTTCGTTTGACTCCGCGCCAGAAAAATAAGAACATTTTGTCACCGTTGTACTCACCGAAATGCCCTAGCAACCACTTGTTACAAAGGTGACCAATGAGGAGGCTGCATTCAGGTATACAGAGAACAATACTCGTCCGTCACGCATGATCGAGGCAAGCGCAGCTGAATTTGGTTAGTTGTTTTATATCTTCGTCAAATAAATAAAAACGTCATGCTCTTTCTATTATTGTTTAAGAAAAAGTCCGCTCCTTTAAGAAAAGTGTTTACCAATCCTGGCGCTAAATTAGTTAGAAACAAAACAATTTTAAAACCTTTTGGGGGGTTTTATTCCGATGTTTGCGTGCGTTCTTTGAATGTCAATCGCGTATACTCTTACTCATAATAAAGCGAGTCATTTTGATCTGAACTCTGTTGGAAATTTTGAACATAATAATGGTCTATAGACTAAATTATTCTTGTACAGGGGCTTATGCATTTTGTTTATATTCTTTGAATAAGTATATGATAGAGATAAGCCTCCAAAAATGTTTTAATAAATATTTGCGCCTCACGAATGTACTTAGAATTTCTCTGATCACGTTTTATGAGTGGCTAGTTTGGCTTAAGACAATGAAAATAAAAACGTAAATGATTTGCTCGATCTCGTCTTTTATTGATCAAACTTGTTACCAGTAATAAGAAGATATTAATAATTTTTAGAAATGAATTATTTTAAGAGTAAATCGTATTTTGTTTCGTCGTGTTTAGTAAAACGCTACTTTCTTAAACACGTTACTTTGTAAAATAAACTGCAGAAGACTTTAACCTAAATACTTGTATAAGAAGTAATATCACGTCACCTCTTTTGCATGCTCTATGTTTCCCTGATGGAACCAAATTTGTTGATAGGGAGGTTTTAATTTCCCATCAGGACAACAGATATCGCGGCCCCTAAAATAAAATGCTGAAATTAACATTCATTTGGATCCAGATAGCTAAGTCAAGCAATAAGTAGCTTTTCCCCACATAACCCCCCCCCCCCTCTCCCCCACCCGATTGTTAGATTTGACATTCGTTTGCGTGCTCCGCTATCCCGGATGAAACAGCTTTATTCACAGCAGGTTGTGGCATCGCACGCAAAATTTCTGAGTGCAGCTAAAGAGAGTTTAGTTCGCTATTCGCTCAAAAAAACGAAACAAAAGCCAGTTGAAATCACACATCACATGACCGTGAACGTCCAATAAACAAGCCATGCGTTGCTAAGGGCGGAGCTAAACGGAGAGGGGAAATGAGCGTGGACGTTCGCTTGTATGTCCGGGAAAAAAAATTATGACCGAAAACAACACTCGCCGAAAAACTGCTTTTTTACCACTTTCCCGTTATCATTTTCACTCATTTTTTTTAACAGAGCAAAGATGAAGCATGGTAAAACCAGAAAATAATAATAAAAAAATTTCCTCAAAATTTTGAGTATTTTATTAGTTTGTCGATTTACTCGGATCTTTGATCTGCGACTTCTCTCTCATTTCGACAAGACGTATCACATTTAACTTCTGACTTGTCCTAACATTCACGTGTTCTGTCCATGCAGGAACAACACTATCGTTACAATTAGGGTGTCATTGAAAAGAGGAATAAATTATCTTGACAATGGTTTAAAATTCAATAAAAATTAGAAAATACCTCGAAAGTTATTAGACCCTAAAGTCGAGTTGCGGAACTTCGCTTTGATAAATGACATTTGACTTTTCACTTTTCTCCATATTCTGATATTCTGTGCATTGAAGCATGACATAATCATTACAAGTAGGATATTAATAAAAAAGGGGAATAATTTACCTTTCCAATGGTATGAAAATCAGGAATAACTAAAGCTTACCTGAAAAGTTATCATGACCCAAAGTCGACTTGCGAAACTTTTTGTGAGGGGTTTATATAGATACTTTTAAGAGAATTGCATTAATTGCCAATGGCCCGAAACATACTTTGTATAAATATGGGGTGATTTTGAGCATTTTTTAGATTTTGACACATTGGTTTTTCAAAATTTTCAACCTGTTACAAGCATTTATCAAATAGGCTGTCGAATTATTTTTTGTTAGGAAAATGACGCTCTTCAATTTGAGACCAGCCACGATTCATTTGGCGAAAACTTTTGACGCCAACGGAGCATATGCATTTGATGGTGTATCCAGCTCTGAAAAGATAATTTGGAGTTGCCGTTCATCCTGAAGAATTATTCAGGATTTTGTGTAGGCATGTTTTTGGGCAAAAATGGCATATTTTGGTAAAATTGACAAAATTTGCGTGCGCGTAGTTCCAACTTGAACAGACTATCATTTCGTTATGAATAGTCTAAAAAGTAGTGATTATGGTGTCAAATCGTTGTAAATATTATCAAGATTACTGTAAGAGCAAAAAATCAATGATCTACCCACTCTGATCTCAAGCTGCATTCTTCGCCTACGCGCATTAATGCGCGCAATCTTGAAATGCTTAAAATGACCTGAAACGTACTCTACTTCAGCCATAAAGTGATTTTGAACATTTTTAATTTTTGCACGCGCGTAATTCCTTAATGCGCGTACTTACGCGCGCGCATTATGTTCTAAAAGATGCGCTTCAATTTAAAGTTTATGTGTACTAAATATGATTAATCAATGATTATTAGTTATGAAGTTATGATTGATAATGTGATTTTACAAAATGGCGTCTAGATGACGTCACATTATGCTAATGAGCTAGATAAGATTTCAGTGCTCAGAATTTATTTATTTTCAGTGCTGAAAATTTGAAATGTTTTAATGCATTATTTTTTGAGTTATTGTGTCTACAAGAATTGTACAGAAGAATAAAAAATAAAGAGAAGAAGAAGAAGAAAAAAAAGAAGAAGATTCTGACAATAACAAGAGGTGATATGTACATACGTACATACCACCTAATAAAAATAAAATGAATAAAATAAAATAACACCAAAGACAATCGTTTTGCATCAGTACATTTGAATGAATGCAGAATGCAGTGTATTAAGTGAATTTTCTTTAAATCTCTAGGGTGGCCCGAAACTTTTGGCCTGTAGGGGAGAGCGGGAATATATGGAACATTTTTCACAAAAATGGCCGTAAAACAAAAGCGGATTTATTTCAAGAAACAATAAACAATCAGATGGTGTGTATATTTGTATGCTACAAATGAATCCCATAAAATTCTTAAACTTAGTGATGATTCCGGAAAAATTCCATCTTCAACAAGACCTTGTCAAGTGTTCCAACTAACCCCACACACGGGATTAGTTGAAACATGGTATGGGGTAAGTCGAAAGATTGTGCATGGTATCTTTATAATTATATTTAAACGACCTACAACATTGTTCAGCTAATTTGCTTTATTGATTCTAATTATTAAAAAAAATTAAAATTGGTGATCAAATTTTTTTTACTTCATGTTTTATTACACTTGATGGCATCTACTCACAAACAGATATTCTGAAGTCCTGTGAAGTAGCATCCTGCAATATATTTTGTTTAAACCAAAATAAAATTGTCCAATGTGCACTAATACACATGTATAGGAATATTTCGGAACACTTCACTGAATTATATGATTTTTATTTTTTTATTCAGCTGAAACCTATTTACTTATTACATGTTCCAACTTACCCCATTCAAAATGTTCCAACTAACCCCAGAGGCCCATTTGACATTTGTAAGCTTACAGCACAGAAGACGGACAACAACATGCCATTTATTTAACCTTGTTTTGTAGCTTGGTATAACTGTTTGTTATACTAAAAAAACTGGCAAACTTAATTTATGATCTTCTCTGAGATTATAAAATATTTGTAAAAATGACAAAATTTACTCAGAGGGTGAAAAAACAAACATTGCTTTCTAACTTCACGAGGCTTGAAGCATGTGTGCTGTCTAAAATGTGGTGGATGGCAGTTACTAATAGCAACAACCTAAGGGTACATTTGCCTAAATATATTTATAGCCGTTAAAGAAAATTGCAATGTTTCAACTAACCCGTGTTCCAACTAACCCCACTCTCCCCTACTGTAAAGATTACGAAAAATACACAACATAGAAGTAGATAGAGAGAGAAAGGAAAAATAACAGAGAGAGAGAAAGAGAGAGAGAGAAGGAAGAAAGCAGAATAAGTAAAGTGCGTGACAAGAAAATAAATGAAAACTAAAATTTAAGTTTATAGTAGGCCTACTTGGTAATTCTTATAGACAACATTATCCAAATTTTATAAAATATCAACCGTTATCATTAATATAAATTACTTACTACATGTCGGTGGGGGGGGGGGTCGAAAGAGAGCGTGAATAGTAAAAAAAGAAAATTAAAAAAAAAAAAAAGTGATTGAAACTGGACAGAGGACCTTTTTCCCACTGTCCCTTGTATTCCCTTCTCTAATCTGCTATTCATATCGGCCCTCTCCAAAACCAAACAAATGCATTTCTCTTCTTTTTTTGCACTTTTTAACATTTCAAAAACTACTTATGACTTCAATCTTTTCCGCTCGTTTTGTATGATTTCTTCTTGTTTGTGTATTTATCTTGTGTTTTCTTGTACTTCTGTGTTTACAATTATCAACATACT
>CALNVZ010000641.1:33863978-33878765 GCA_940671915.1 Paracentrotus lividus
TAGATACAGATCTTGTTAAACTGTCCAAGTACACATCGAATCAAAACGTGCCTAAAACCACCTAGCTAGTAGTAGTCCAAAAGTATTATCGGTCACCTGTAACGAATTCAACTCTGTGCAGCTTTCTTTTTTAAATTTACTTGAGAGAGAATTCTCTGATATGACTACTTTTGTATGTTGATTTCAACACGCTTACTAAGTGCAACGGCAGTATGAAGTAACACAGCCTTGAAGATGTCAAGTCATGATGGTACAGTTAGATATATCACTTCTAGATAGTTGCATATTTCTATGTAGACCAGCGATTTAACAACTAATAACGAATTTGGTAATTGCAATTGTCTGAACCCACTTTTGACTAATAGCCATTTGGTCTACCACATGGTCACAAATTCCATTATGTCTACAACCAATTTCGATCCTTAAATTGCCCATCCTTTTGGTCTAATCACTTGCCTATTTACCATTCTGTCTAATTCCCATTTCATCTAACTGTTCCATTTCGTCATCTCATGTCCAACAGGCTCCTACACAATTTTAGTCACACATCCATTACAAATTATAGTACCACTACGTCATTACAGGTAAATTACATGATGCATACCATTAGACCCTTGCCCTATTATAGATGAGACTGGCGGATTACCAGGCCAAGGGAAACTATACGACCAATTAGATTAGAGGACTAAATAGAGTAGCCCGTGTGGTATTAGACAATAGGAATAATGGGCCCAAACTGCTGTTAGACCAGGTGGGAATATAAACTGGAATTGGCTATGCTAGCATAAAGTACTGTTATATATATGGAAAACCGAAAAGTAAAAAAAAAAAAGAATCACATGAAAATGTTATATCAAATAAAAGAAACTAGACGAGTGCTAGTGGAATCAAATTTAGTCCAAAATAAGAGCCAATCAGAAGAGCCCAAGCTTTGAAGCTTCAGGGCTGTCTTTACTCACTTGTATAGGATGAACATTAAACACTTGAGAAGGAAAAAGGTTGCAAAGCGGAGACAGCAGGAGACCAAAGACTGGCAAGGTTTGATGTTTGGCGCTGGAGACTTCCTTCGTTGAGTGGATTGGGATGAAGTACTTGAAGGCGCCACCACCATGTCATTATCATCTCATTTCGAGACCTTTGTGTTAAATTTTCGGGGTTTGATACATTTATATAAAAATCCAACAGCGCACTAAATTCACTCGCGTGAATTGGTCATGGTGGAACGGATAGACAAATTCGTTCCTCCTTTCTTAATCTAGCACACAGAACTTAGCTGTTTACCGGCCTATTATTTAAACATCAAATCGAGATAGCCGCCCCTTCATGCCGAAATCAAGCCTCAATTGCAGTCCAAAAGCTAAGGCGGAGGAAAATTTGGGGATACGATTTTCCCGAAAAAGATCCTTGCGTGCAACTTGTGCCCTAAGGCCTTAAACATTAATTCTCCCAGTTTTAGCATACGATAGCTTAATGATCTGCCTTCTCGATACCGCATCATCTCTTCAAACTGTGAATACATATGGCACACATTCTTGTGTCATCAGCGTCAAAGTTTAAAAATCGTAAAGGAGTTTGGGCTCGAAACTTGACATATTTTTTCGCACTTGTCGGTGAATTAGGCGTCGTTCGACCTGTACTTGTAGTGAATCCAAAAATCAAACTTATTTATTTATTTCAACATAACGAACATACTCCTACGAGTAAGAATCTACCAATTTTTGCAATTTACCTTTAGGTAAAAGTCAACTAGGGATGAAGAATGAGCCCATGACACGGCTGTATTAGCTTAGAGTACCATAGCTTACAGGTGTAATCTGTTTACTATTTTGATTGTGATACCTTCTTCCAGATGGAGGAGGAGGGCTGCAATCATGAACTAAACCCCACCCTTCATGAAACCAAAATTTACAGCGTTTAAGACATCGCGAAGACGGGAGAAAGTAATCAGAAGAGAGAGAGAGAAGCCGGGTGTGGGGTGGTAGCGGGCCACATATATGTCTTCGTATACTGTAAGAGGCTCATCAAGATCCACATCTTGCAGCCAGTATACACAACCGGTAATAATAGGACATGGTTCATCTGCGTCCTCACTCCCCCCCCCTCTCTCTCTCTCATCTCTTCTTACTTCGACTTCCAGAGCGGTTGATGATACAACAATAAGCCCTGGTTAAACTTTTAAAACGGAACCTATGATTCCACAACTACCAAGATTAACTTAAGGTTACACGGGCGTTTGTTTTTAAGAAGCCTTCTTACTACCTGCCACACCCTGACCAGAATATGTTCCGAATGGCTCATCAACACACCCCCGCGAAAGGCCTTCATTGTACGGGTGGAAACAGTTCAAAAATGCCGCAACATATATTGTGTGTGTTATTTACAGAAACATAATCGTTTAACGCCCCGCGAAAGTATATGCATATGACTGAGAATGAATGGCGTAGAACCAAATTTATTTGACCAATATTTACTTTTTCGTAATAAGCCTCAGACGTTTTGTAAGGTGAAAGATATGAGTCCCTCGTAATTCTTGCATCCCGGCTGATACCTTATAAGATCGTCCACCACTATCAGGACGACTACTCCCCAGCGTGTAAATATTGTTACTGAATTTGATTGCGGATACCTGCAATCCGATTGGAAACAAGCAGGCAGGGCCTGCAATCAAAATAAACTATTACTACTCCTTCCCTCCTCTCCATGCAAACGTACTATCCACGGTCTATTGAAACCATTGGCGCAAACGATGAGTGCGAAAGAGAACCAGGCCCAGAAAGAGAGAGAGCGGAGAATGGATATTCGCGGATGAGCGTCCGAGGTAGGGCTTGGTAGAGAAGCTTCTATAAGAGAGGGTCCAAGGGAAATCTGTGCTAAGCCCCCAAAATCATATCCTGTCTATATCTTGTACCAGTAATTAATGAATGGAACATAGAAGATTTATTCTCAATATCTTCGTCTATCCTCTTATCCTCCCCCCACTCTCTCGCCCTCTTTCATCTCCGTCGTCTCTTTCCTTATATTTGATGACTGTCCAGCCAACAAGTCAATCAGCGGAATAGAGAATAATCTTAAAACTACTTTTAAAAACGGAGCCTACATAAGGATGACCCTTGACTCCTCTATGTACAGTAGATTTTTAAAAGCCTTTCTTCCATTACGCACCTCCTAAGACTCATACTCACTAGAGGAGGCTAATTTATTTCCAACGAAACTGCCAAATCCAAAACAACACCTCAGAACAAAAGCCCTACCACAAGCGCGCAACACCGTGTATCATTTGGATATAATTTCAATACTCATTTATCAGAGACTTTGTGTATAATATTTGAGATGGTTTCATCTAAACCGCAACTCTTTTATTACAATAGGTATATAATACTTCAGGCACATTCAACATTTCTACTCCAGTGTGACCTGGGTGTCCATAGTGTGGAAAACACCGGTAATTAGACCCAAGTTAGTCTTCCTTCCTTTTCTAATCTAGCCATGACTTCTAGACGTGTATTACCGGTCAATATTAATTAATAATAGAAACATTGCGATTATGCCGCCCTTCCATGCCGAAAAACATAACGCCTCATTGGCATCAAAAATTGCAGCAGCAAATGCATATTTGTATTTATCAAAACCCTTGCGTTTTATTTCTAAACCATAAGTGGCCCCAAGTACCTTAATCAAATCATTAATTTTGTCTTCCCAATGTTTTAGCCATAGCTGACTCAGCCTTAATTGATGCCCTCGATCAAACCTACCCATTCCGGTGTAAAAATGTGAATCATGCAACACATATTTTGGTTTCGTATCTGCTGTTTTCAAAAGTACTTAAAAGCGAAGTGAGATCGAATGTATGATATGCGACCTCTCCGGGAAACAGAATAGGCGTGGGTGACCTGGAATATAACCCGTGGAGTTAAATCGAAACCAACAGTATTGCACTTTCCTTCTTCACTTGGCAAGCTTTAAACAAGAATTGGCTAGTCCAGGTTTAACACCCTCTGAGTTTTCAGGTGGACCTATCCGTGCGAGGAGCCATCCCGTCAAACGGAATTATCAAAGTGCAACCCCTTTTCCAGGTGTTCCAAGCTGGGCTCCTGTGTTAGGGCCCTGCGTCAGATGTCAACAGCAATCAGCAAGAACCTTCCGAGGGTACCACTTACACTTATGCATTGGTCAATTCATAATTGACCTTGCACGTGGAAGTATCTATATCCTATTGCAGCAGTTTTTCTTCCAATGACACAGCTCCATCAAAGAGACGTAGAAATAATAAACGCTTTTAGAAAAAGTGTACATTAGTTCCAGTAAAAATCATGTGAATCTAATAATCCTAGAAGATGAGCGCAAGCCTATCAGGGTGAACCTATGAGTCGCTGCGAAGATGCTTTCTCCCAAGTATTGAGTATAAATGCTGGTTTTTATTTTCCAGCACCAGATAGGGCACCATATCCATTCAGAAATTAGCAGCAGTTCGATATCCCAATATATATCAACCCTGCCTCTAATTCATTCCAGGACATACACAAAATTTTAAAAGTAAATTTCGAATATGCATTGATATATCCAAATGCCAGTGTACCAACTCTTGGACATTAGTTAGTAAGATATTATAAGTATCTCGCAGTTTAATATGAAGACATGTGTATTTGTAAGGGTTTATATTCTTAATTTGTTATTTCTTTTTTTGTTTGGCAATGGTATTGCGAATGAATATGTTTTATTGATAGAGCCAATGAACTTGGTTGTTTTTCATATGTTGCAGTTGAACTCTTTTTCTGATATCAATGTTAGTGGAGTGATGGAGCATAGCAATAGTTCTGCTGCATCATCTTCCTTGGTTTTTTCAATCCTTTTATAGTATGAGTAGATGGTGTACGGTCATATAGGTGGTTGGTAAATTATGAGTGTGGTATATATTTCTACAGTCGACAGATGGCGCACATAGTTCTAGGGTCATGGCTGTATAAGCGCCAGCTGTCAGTGTTGCATGATGACGACTGATGGTAGAGGTTCCGGAGCATGAGCTAATCTATGTGTTTATATTGAAGAGCCTAGGAACCAGATGTATTATACTTATGAATTGACACTACTTATATAAGTCGTCTAGATACCATTTAACTAAGGGTTACTCATTGAGACAAAGCAGAAATCATTTTTTATCGTGGAGGTTTTCATGAGGTGCAAACAAAGCAAGAAGGTAAGTCATAGGTGATAGAACAAAATATATACATACATCATCTCATAATAAGAAGATAAGATGAAAAGGGATAGAAGGCCATTCAGTTGAACAAATGTATATGTATTTTGATCATTGACTTTATTAGGCTATTCACTAAACTACCATTCCTCGTGTATGCCACATGAAGACTCTCCAGTTAACAAGCCTAGATCCATGGTCTCTCATTATCATTCTTATTAGGGTACTACTCATATAACTAGTGTGATATGGTAGGGCCATTGAGCGTCCTGCAGCAACTTGACCGATCATCTCGTAATGGTCTAAAATACCAATTGTGCTCACTATTCTAGCCAGTTCACTTAAACCAAATACAAAGCTATTGAACCGTCGCTGCATAGTCCTTCACTTGTCAGTCTTACCAATAGGCGAATTGAGCTCTATTCATTTAACAGTTTTCTTGGATCCTTTGATGCATTTTTTTAGTGTAGCAACTCGGGTTACCTAAACGGTGATTCCGGGACCTCACCCTCGATTAGCCTTTAAGCGACCTACTACACACGCGGACTGACAAAATCTTGCTACAGTAATAGTCGAAGATCAGGCCAGCTCTGTTGAGAGTTTCCAGTGGACCTTCCCTCAAACATGCGACTCAAGGTAGCCATTCTTCTATCGTGAATTCTTGATCCGTTATAATTACCGTCATCAGAATACAAAAGCATTGTAGATTGAAAATGCTCATGATGATTTGGTTTCCAAAGGAATTCCATAGTAGGGTGATCGTCAGAGCAATTTCTCCAGGGGGAGGAGGGAGAGTGAGAGAGAGCCACTGACATTATCAGAGATGATTTTGTGTGTCTTGTTGTTTTATCATCTCTCGATCATCTGATTTTGGCCCTCGGTCATGATGCAAGACCACTCAATTGGTGCTTACGCACACTTTTTGTTTTTTTACTTAGCCTTTATTGATTTTCTCGTTGTGGGTCCTGGACAATAAGAGAATACAAAACAAAAAATCAAGGATCATTAAGACTGAGAAAACCTTCCTTCTGAATAAAGAAATGGTTGTCTAAATCGCCCCCCCACTCTGCGTATAGAGCCTAGCTCTAATCAATGGGGACCTAATAAATAGAAACTTTTTTTTTCTAAGCTCTGAACTTTTTGGACCACAACCCAGGGTAGATTTAATTCTGCGAAATTCCATATACTACATGCACTATATAGGATAGATAATTTTAATAGATAACACTTTAAGGAATTTCCTTAAAACTTGCATAGCAAGACCTTGTAACTCATCATACCTGATTGGGAGCTTCGACGAACGGTAATAAAAGGTATCAAGATTATGAAGATGATACAGGTCTTGAGTACCAGATCTTCTTATATGGATGTCAGCCTCCTGTTGTACCAGACTCGGAGTGGGTCAAACTCTAGGTTAAGATGTGTTGTTAACGCGTATAAAATGATAAAAGGATCAATTGTAACAAACTCATGGGACTAACAACTAGAGTTATGAACTGGATGTACCTAAATAAGAAATATATGATAATACAGGATCAATAGTGTAAGATCATAGACTAGCTGGCAACAACCACTATATGAGTGCTACCTAATAAGAGGAGTTGATAAAAGAACAAGTTGTAAACTAAAGCGCATGGGCTTATTATCTGATATATTGTACCCTATAAGTGGAATCGATAAAGATCAAAGTACTCAGGTCAGTGGTATCTAACATAGTATGAGTTACCTATTAAAATGAATAAAGAGATCAAGTACTGTACCCCAGGCTGCATGGACTCCTAACACCCTAGCGTGATGCTAGTACCTAAATAAAAATGAGAAAGATCAAGTTCTTGTAACGAAGACCTCAATGTCGTCAAACCACCTTGTATAGACCTATTATAAATGAAGTACCAAGAGCTATGGGCTAACACTAATGATTGAGATGTTCGCTTTGATTATTACCTAAAAAAAATGATAAAGGATCTAATGTTTGTACCCAGGCTCATGGGTCCTACACATATATGATGTCTTAAGTAACAAAATGAATCGAGGAAAATAGACAGGACACGAGCTGTGGCTAGGGGGCTCTATCGTAAGTAGGGTGAGATTCGAGGGCGTGGTAGAAGATATTGAATCATCACAAATAGACATGTTGAGGGAGCCCGGAGGTCGTTGGCCAACGGTAGAGAGAGAATGGAGGAAGTGGTGTCGAAAAATCATTGAAAAATCTCATAGTTTTGTACATTATTCAAACAGTTTTCTCTGTATCTAAGGTATCACATTAAGACTTTTTATGCAAAAGAAAGAAAATTAGGCGCGATGCCAACAAGAGGAACCTTACGATATGATATAAACTAGGTTTTCATTTTTGATCAGTTTTAGGGATGGTAACTCTTTACATATAGGGTGCGTCTTAGGTGGAGACCAGTGTGTTACGGTCAAAGGGATGAAGAACCTTGAAACCGGAGATTCCATAACCCTTTTGTACTGTATGATGATATGTACACTATAAGGGGCCCTGGAAGAAATCACACTATTGTGTTCCCATCCGCAATACTCTGGCTGGGTGACGACTTCAATTTGCAATTTACAAATTATTCATTTCTGAATGGAAATAGTTTAGAATGGGCACGTGTGCCTACTAGAACATTTTATAACGAGAAACATGCATATTTTTACTCAAATGGTGCGTAGTAATCTTTGGTTGTGTGCTTCTTATGAAATCCAATATAAGAAAAAAATCCAGATATGTCGCATTAATAGCTCAAGACTGGCATAAAAGTCTTTGCTTATCCAGCCTCAACAGTATGCCTAACCTTCTTTAAGTTTATTCAGTCTCAACATGAGTGTTTTTAGCACTACTATTTCAAGCAGCTGGGCGTTAATTTAATCTCACTTATTCTTGAGGGGAGGGGGGACGGTAAAAGTGAGGGCAATTTGCGGAGCATCAACCATAGATATAATCTCCTTAGCCAATTAGGTAGGTTTTGATGGTTAGTGGGCCTTGTTTGAATCCGTTATTCGAAGTGCGGTCGGTAAACTTGACTGTCTGTCTAGGTGACTGTCTTCTGTCATCTTGCGCGTCCTATCCAATCCTATCAAATCAACTGTCATTGCTGCGTGCTAACCGTTCAATAGCAATACTCCATGCTAATCGTGGTTTGGTGACTTTAATAGCAGAGAACATAGTTTTTGAGCTCACACCGCACACCGCCACTATAGCCAAAAAGATGACGGTTAAAACAAAAAGTTGTATAATATAGAGAGTGCATGGGTGATACGAGGTGGACGAGCAAATATTAATCAAAGGGAGATAATTGATAATAATAGAAACATAAGTGGTGTGTGATTGGGCACAGATGACTTATAAGCAAGAAACCATAAGGTAGGCCAAGGATACGTAGACTTATTTGTACTGACTCTCCCCCACGGCTCGCTGATCGAAGAAGTGGGTCAAAGGGCTACGGACCCCCCCAACACCCCCTATTAAAAAATAGAGGAGGATATAGAATCACAGACAGAGAGATTGACTAGGAGTACGGAGACTGCGCAAATGTTAGAAGAGTCCAGTTCCCTCGCTCAGATACTTTCTCCAGCAATTCTTTTTTCATTTAAGTGTGGTATTTAAACCAATATAGTGCGAGAAAATAGGCCATAATGGGTTCCTAAAAAATAACCTAACCCAATATCAGGCCTAATGTATGTTTAAATGAAAGAGATGCATGGCTTCTTCTTACTGAGCTCATGCGAGTTTAAGGACTTCAAAGTGTAAGGTTTTAAGGTGATATTAAAAAATCAGACTTGCGAATGGTCTATGTTTATATAGTAGCTTCCTTATTGATTTGAATGTGCTCTCGTTCGATCCCTGATCAACTTTCTCTCCGCAATAGCGTTCACCTTTATGACTGTGTCGCGGGGTCCACTAACTTTATTTATTTCATTTGTTCTGATCGAGTACTGTGATGTGTCTCATATAGAATGTATAATGATCGTACGAGTTACATACCTTGTCGGAACGGAAGGCGCTTCGCGAGGTTCAGGAGAATGATCACACTGGAAACTTAACAAGGTGTGCAGGCATACGATAGAATTGAAATAAAAATATGAAAACACATTGAACGGATAGTGTCTTTCTGCTGTAGCTCGTCGTCACGCTGTAGCACGGGACCTGACATAAGGAGTTTTTCTGCTGTAAAACAAAACTTGGAAGAGTGCTCCTCAGTGGGAGGTGGGAACTAGGTGGGTACGTCCGATCCATGTGATACGGATACGGATAATTTAGCATATATGGATACTCGACAGCCAGCCACCCGTCGCCTTTCTAGGCAACATGTAGGCTTATCGCAATAGCGCGATCTCAGCCCGTCGTTGCTGCGACTCGCCTTCTCGCTCGTCATAGAACGCAAAGTGTCGAGTCTGCTGGGACCGGGAAGCCAGAGCGGGCGAGGACGCAGAGAAAGGAAGATGGCCAGATAATTACTGAGTAACATTTTTTCTGAGATTCTCATACTCCCCACTGTAAATCCTATAAGGTATTTGGACGCTCTAGCCACACCTAAAACCCTGATTACATTTGGCATAAGTCCAAGTTAAAATCGATGAGAGCTTCAAGAAATCATTGACATTATTGACACTCGTAAGTAATAAGTACCTCGGTACTGAGCCTCTTACATTGGAACAATGATGTCGGGCCTATGTATTGAGCACACCCAATTCAGCACCTGAACCAAGATAAATCTCCGAGAGACGAAATTTCACGTTACTTTTTTTTCAGTTTCACGCATGACCCGTTCTTTTTTTGTTAGCCCAGTAAATCGTGGATCGTGCAGCTAGCTGGCGCGCGAGCTCGGCCCGCGCGGCGCGTACGTACGGCGAGAGCGCACGCACAAAGGCCACAGTATAATTCTGACCGCACTGAAATTATAATTTAACACATGCATGCTAGTACACCCACATGAAAACAATTAGGAGCACACACGCTAAATTACAAGTTTTCAGTATTCTACTGTCAATTTCTGTAATATCAGGGCATTACGATACTTCTGAGTGTTCACTGATATCATTTTATAATATATATTACGACATTATGTAATTCATCAGTATTACACTGATATAAAATCATAATTTCTTACAGTATTGTACTGAAACCTATTTGAGAAACAGGTGGGTTGAAAGGGGCAGTGGGGCACTGTGCCTTTTCAATACGAAAAGTGCCCTATTTTCTTTTTATGAAACTGTAAATCATGAAAATAAACCTAATTGCTTATAAGCATTAAATTGACATTGAGTCAAAACGGACCCCGGTTCATCAATTTTGACGCAATTGAAGGGTTCCGTTTTACCCGGCTGCACTTACGTTTTATCAATCATTTGGGTGAAGCGGCTAAACAAGAAACGAATGCGGAATTGTTATCCAACCCAAGGAGAGATTCAACCTTACAGGAAAGAGGAAAATGAGAAGAGCAATGTAAAAAAAAAGTTTCATCAAAATCGGTCATAAAAATAAGAGAGTTATGGTAGTTTGAAAAGTCTATAGTTGTTCCTTGGAATTGGCATCATCGGCTTCAAAATGGCCGATCTTATGGACAACTCTCCATTCGTTTTGTACACAAATTTTCAGATTTTCCCCATTTTCTTTCGAAATATATCTTCTTTACTTCTGAGCTTAAAATATATATATATATTTTTAAAATTTATTTTCCCCTTCCACAGGGTTCCTTTATTTCATAACAGCAAATAACAATTCAAAATTACATGGCCAATAAATAAAAAGCAATATAATTGTGAAAGAAAACATCTGAATACATTTTTAAATACACGTGAAGAGCTCGACTCCAAAATTGACGCCAGATCCACCTCTGATGAAAATACAGTTAGTGATACCTGAACATATTTTAAACTGGTATCTGTTTATGAACAAAAGTTGAAGCCTATAGAGCAATTTTCACAAAATGTACTTTTGAATATATCTTTTCCAGTTCCCACAGACAGAAAGTTTGGCAAACAAATGCCTTTTTCTCAGAAGTGACAAGAGTGAATCTGGAGCTTAAAATATGTCATGGGAAAATTTATTTCACACATCATATGAAGCCGATGATGCCAATTTGAGGATCCCCATAGACATGATAGAAGGAACAACTAAACTTTTCAAACTTCCATAACTCTCTTATTTTATAACCGATTTTGATGAATTTTTTTTTTTTTTAGATTGCTCCTCTCATTTTCCTCTTTCCTGTAAGGTTGATTCTCTCCTAGGGTTGGATTCCCCTTTAAACACTCTTATAAATATAAATTTCTAATCTATCTGATACTGATATAAGAGAGAGAGAGAGAGAGAGCGAAAAAAAGGTGATATATTATTAAGGAGATACTCCATGATTTGTGTAGCCACCCACCCTACATCAGGCTGTCACATTTTGCTCTTTCTTTTACAGAGACGACATATTTGGAGGTTTGAAGCTAAAATTTCCACAATTTTTTTTTTTTTTTTTTTTTTTTTTTTTGAGAACAGGAAAGTTGCAAAGTATAGCTGGATTTTTAGACAAAATAATATACAGGTTTTTTTTTTTAATAGGGGTAGGTCCGTTTTACCAAAGGGCCCGTTATAAACCATTTCCCCGTAGCAAGTACTTCCATTTTTAGATCAAAATTATATATAGTGTACAAATAAATTCATTTTTTTGCCTTAAAATCTTCCGCCTCGCCCTTCGCCCTCGCAATACCTTTTCAATATCAAAAGAACGGTAAAACAAACATGTCCACAAAACTCTTTACAGCTCATTGAAAGGTGAATTCTTTTTTGCCCAGGCCCCCCCCCTCCCCCCCCACTCTCATCCCACAAAATTTCGCTATTTTAACCACTGATCTTAAAGTGCCCCTTCCTTCGGAAAAAGGGCCCCTTTTCCACTGTGTCCCCCTTTTTCAAATCCGTTCCACCGCCCCTGTACCCATTATATAATATCATTGGTAATACATGGAGTAGAATATATATATAGAGAAGAGAGAGTAGGAGGGGTGGGGAGAGAGAGAGAGAGAAGAGAAGAGAAGAAGAGATAGAAGAGAGGAAGTATGATTGAGACTGCATTGTAATATATTGTACGAGAAAAGGAGATATATATAAATATCTATTAATAAAAAAAAAAAGAAGAATATATATTCATTGAATATGCACTTAAAAGGAGTATATATTATATATATTATATATATATATATATATATATATATATGCCCGTTGTATAGTTTCAAAATATACAAACATGGTTTCTATTTTCCTTAAACTACCTACAAATTACTCCCATCATGATGCGCATTGTAATATTTTTGTAATGTTTATACAACTTTGCCTTCTGGCTCAAATTAAACAAAAATACTCAGTAAAACCAAAAATATACCTCATCGATCTTACCTTTTCAAAGTGTTAAGGTAATTGTTCTAGTCTAAGAAAGACGTTTGACCCTCTAGAGACTCTCAAACCTCGTCCGATCCACATTAAATCTGTTGAATTCGTATTATATTGAAAAGGTGGAATCAAGATGGCGCATGTCTGTATACCGTTTCCATAGTTTACAATCTCCTCGCGCCAGCTCTGATGTACCCATAAATGTTTATTCCACACACCACTCGCTTTTCCTTCAGAGCAGATAGTTACGTGTACCACTCAACATAATGTAATGTAGGCATGTGCACCAATGCAATGGTGATACAGTGAATAAAAAGCAGGCTAACCATCAAATTAATGCTGTTTGATTACTCATAGCTTCGTACGTAGAAAAGCCATTGCTTTTCAGATATTCCATCTTAACGTATGTGGTTGACATGAGTACTAACTTTAAGTAATGCACTTTGCTGAAAAGACCGATTGCACAAGTTTCCTAAAGAAAGAGAGAGAGAGACAGAGAAGAGAGAGTAGAGAGAGAGAGAGAGAGAGAAAAGAGATGAAATAAAATGAATGAATGAATAACCATGAAAATATAAAAAGTGATCCTCTCTTCAAAAAGAAAGGACAAATGTATGAGATCATCAAGAAAAGAATAGAAGTAATACATAGATAGGTAATTTTTAAAAAAAAAAAAAACATCAAAAAAGAAAAATTGGATTAATGTACACGATTGAGTTGATAGAAATGTCACATCAATTTACATTTTTACACACACAATCCACACCCACACACAAACACACCTGCTTCCTTGTCTCTCTCTCTCTCTCTCTCTCACAACACACGCACACACCCCTCCCCCCTCCCCCACACACACACACAAATACACACATACACCCCATCCCCTTTCTCTCTCTCACACACACCACACACACACACGCACACACACACACACACACACATGCCCAGCACCTCACACGCGATTACACCCACACCCACACCCCATACACAAGTATAGCCACACCCCAGCACACAAACACACCCGCTTCCTGTCTCTCTCTCTATCTCTCTCACACACCAGTGGCTGGATCAGAACTTATAAACAGGGGGGGGGGGGCAAAAAAATTTTCAGATTTTGGTACACCCCAAACACCGTGGCGAGCCCAAAAGTACACTCAAATTTTGTTGACTCACGGGGGGACGGGGCGGGGTAGCGTGTTAAAAAAAAGGTGTTCGGATATAAGTTGGCAATTCCAATTTGAAAATGCATTTCGAAACTACAATATTATTTGGAAGAAAAGTTCCAGCCTTTACACTGGTTTAAAGCAATTTCAGGTTTGCCATCTAGGTTCAGAAGACAATATCCAGTAAGTGTTAGGTTCCAGTATGAAGTTAATTCCTTTTCTAACCCGCATGCTGTATTTATTTAACGCTCTTCTGAGCATCACGACAAATAGGCCTTACTCCAATGATCTTTACTCAAATAATAATTATATTGATGTGGGTTAAATAATTCTTTTTCGTTGTTTGAAAATCAACAAGGAATGCCAAATAACAAATGCAAAAACTTGCAAAAATTACTTATAATCGCAGAATTTATTGGTTTCATGAGTACATTTTTAAGATTTGATGACAGCCACATAACATTGTTTAACTACTTTACAGAAGAGTGCAAATATAACCCTTTCAATAAATTTAAATTCAGTTCTGTAGGCATGTAGTGATTTTACATGAATCGAATATTTACACTGGAGATTCTATTCGTTATAATTATTGTGTCTTAGATGAGAAAAATATTTGTATTTCATTAGATTGAGAGATATGATTAATCCATGGTTAGTGTAACAATATTATAGCTCAGCCAAGTTTGACCAATCCTGCCAAGAGATGGCGCTAGTCCACTCTCTGGAAATGGATCAATAAATTTCAAACCCCACGTTCTATTATGAAGATACTGGGAGGCATTGGCGGCAATTACATTACATCTCCCTCATCTCCTCTGTCCTCTCTCCCCCTCTCTCTCTCTCTATAATAATCTCCATCTCTCTCTCCTCTATCACTCCCTCACCCTCCGTCTTTCTTTATCTCTCTCTCCCTTCATCCCTTTCTCCTCTCTTCATCTCTCCCTCCTCTTTCTCCCTCTCTTCCTCCCCCTCTTTCCATCTCTTTCATTCTCTCTCTCTCTCCTTCTCTCTCTCTCTCTGTCACACACACACACACACACACACACACACTC
>CALNVZ010000641.1:33896116-33909414 GCA_940671915.1 Paracentrotus lividus
TTCTTTTTTCTTTTGTTTTTACCACCAAGGTGATTTTTTTTTATATTTTTAAATTAAATTTGGAGGCTGAAATTACAGGGCTACTCTAATGTTCTCTTCCTTTTCCTTAACTGTATTTACTTGTTTAGTTTAGTTGTTTGTTTGTTTCAGTTAGTAGACTAGCGTTTTGTAATCACTTAAAATAAACATTATTGAATTGTAAGGTGTAGCAATGACTCAAGCTTTATGCTTATATTGTCACACCTCTGTATGTTCTAAGAATGATGATTGAGAAATGTAATATGATTATTAATCTCCTTGTTTTAATACTTGTTTACGATAATCATACCATGTAAATGTTGAATGATACAGAAATAAATAAATAAAATAAATAATGAACAAAATCGGCGTATCATTTTATTACATACTTTTTAAAATTTCATTTGAGCAAATAAAGTTTTATTGTGACTATAACCACTAGAGAAGGACGACAACTGAACCAGACTGTCGGACACCACCCTCCCCAAAACTTAGTTTTTAAATCATTTAAAACTTGTAATATATGCAGATGTGGTATTACATTATGATCGGGGCATAATTAGCACTTTGCTTAAACTAAATGTTGCTCAAACTCAAATGCTACATTTTTTTTTAAGGGTCCACTTTTAATCTCTCAAAATCAATATTAATGAACAGCTATAATTTGAACACTACCTTTTATCACCGAGCCTCCCGTAATCCCACATAATTTTGCTCATAGCCACTGAGGTAGTGCCCCTTTTAGAAAAAAGTGCACTCCACATCAATCCGTTCCGCAGTCTCTGAATACAAATTATTGCTTATAAATATTATTTTGTACTATTACCATGGGCGCCCCCCTTGCTTCGTGTGGTTACACGGATAGGCCTAAAAGTATTTAAATTGGATGCTAAAAAGAATTGACTGCTGGAGCTCACTTCCATTCCTTTTTCAGCTGGGAATTTTTTAATAATTGATCGCACGAACATTTTGATTTCATGCACATGTGACGAGTTCATGCAATAAAGCACTTTTGATGACATAAACGGTATACGAAATGATCATTAACGATTATGAAAGAACATAAACGGACAATCGATGCTGATAAAGCGTTACTTAAATTACGATAGCCCCGATCGAACGAGTATCGTTTAAAATTGGCTGAACATGTAAGATTCGATTGAAATAGGTTTAAAGATCGACCGGGAAACCGTATATTATATCAATTATAACCAGGAAGAGTGATGTAATTTTTTTTCTGGGCGGGGTACGGGGGGCTAGGGGTCCTTGGTTAATTAATACTAACTTAATTTATGAATGATGGCGTTTAAAATTAGTCAGGTGGCCCTTTAGACTTTTGAGAATATCAATTTAATTGTAGTCAAAATTAATAGAATCCGCAAATATGTAAACTGTCTGCCCATAGAAGTGGATATTTTTATTTTGATCAAGCTACATCTTTGGTTGACTCCGGTTTTAATTTCTGATGTTTGTCCCCAATTTCACTTTTCAGGGCCCTGTGCTATATTTTGGACGTTCCCCCAACAATCCCGGGTATTAAAAAACAAAATTTGTCAACCCCCCAATGCCCTTATGTGCCCTTTTTTTCCATTTTTGGGCCCTTTTTTGTTACCCGGTTGACAATGCCCCTCAGTTTCATATGTTCTTTAAGTTTAAATCATGTGTTATGGTCACCAGCTTTTAATATCATTGTCTAGGAATGGTCAAAATTCTTTCGTTGCTCAGGATTGGATTTTATTCACTTTACAAGATTAAAAATTTCTATCTTCCCAAAAATGTATTGCAGATCTAAGCCAAACAATTAATCCATGTGAAAATGACTATAGGTCACTATTTACAATTTTGCTCAATTGAAGGCTGAAACAACATTTTGGTGGCAAAGTGGAAACTAATTAGTAATTCATGGTTTGTTGTTGTTGTTTATTCGTTTATAACTTCCTTTGTTTCAATTAACCATGAGTATTATAGTGACTGAGATGGCGATAACAGATTATGCGCAAGTCTATCACACGCACTGCCGCGCAGCGCCTTAAGAGCCGATCAAGATAAAGTCAATGCTTACCGTTCTCGAGCCATACTTACCACGAGTACTAAGACCTACATCGAAAGACGTCTGAGACACATCTCCGGACTCCATATACTCACATCACCGCTGTCCACACGTCCTCACACGCATCCAGATTAGGCATTGCGCAAACACTTGTTAAAAGATCGCTTACACTCTCGAAGAATTTGACACCCCTCGATGCCGTGCAACCGTTATCAACCCCATACTAAACCATATGATATGACACGTACATCTGTAGATGTCTTCGCTCCTCGCTGAATGCACACTGACGGTGCCGCCGAGCATCGCCTAGTTCGGAACTCCGCACGCCTTCACCCGAATGACGTGCCCAAGCAATACGTAGCAATGCGTAAACTATATGACTACAAACACCGATCGCACGCATATAGCTATTGTCGGACATATTTCTCTATTGTTCGCTTCACTTTAAATTATTCATACCTCTCAACCCTCTAATCGCAGCCAGCCCTCTGACCACACCCCAGACGCACATTCAGTAATCAGCGCAGACCTGCACTTTCGGCCTTTAATAGTAGACTGCGTCCGACGCACAGTGCTAACAATAAGACCAATCACCTCCTCTGACGATGCATACGCTCGTACGCCTCAGTAAGTCGCACGCGTCCTGTGGTTCCGCCCAGGAAATCTGCCTATTTATCTGCCGATAATACTTACGAGTCGGCAGTGCTCGCAGCGACACACTTCCGGAACTATCAACACCGGTTAAACGAAAATATTGGGGCCCAAAATGAGAGAAGAAAGTGTTAAATGGGACGCTGTGGGGGTTAGAACAAACTTCTCTATTTTTCATGTCCCCGGAACGAGTTGGGGGAACTTCCAAAATATAGCCAATAGCTAAACACCTCACCGACCAGCAGTGGCATCCTTCTTCCTCCGAACCGCTAGGACGTCACAACAACAGGCGACTCTATAACGAAATTCGAACATAAGTAAAGCTCGCCGAGATATCATCCTGCGCACATATGACCAAAGATAGATGTTGCTCCGCGACAGGACACAAAATAATAAACAAATGATATCCAGACCTGTTAGCAATCAAGTGGCATTTATCTTATCAAGTCTCGAGGGGAGTCCCGCATCATGATAGGTACCTCGGTAGTAAAGCTGAAGGGGACCACCTACACCTATTTCACCGTAGTCTGGCTGGGGCCTGACTAATTGAGGCCACCACCTCCCAGCATGCCCACTTCTAGGCCAACCAACCCCCTGTGCCGTAATCTTAATTACATTAGCCCGACGTCTGCGCGTGCTCACTATGATCAACATCAGCCCTGGTTAGCCACCTACCTAGGACTACGAATTTGTCCAATGGGTTTTCATCATGCGGTTACTCAACTGACCTCCGCGCATTAATACAACCCAATTGGCTATCGCTAGGTATGGCAATTACCATGTTTGTCTTAAAGGATCTTCAACTGAAGAGATCATAGCTGGTTTAATGATTTCCGCAGAACATATTCAGTTTAGGGCAAAGGGATTGAACTTCGGTACCACTGATTCCAAACGTTATAGAACCCCCAGGATGTGGGCTATGCTCTGACATGCGCTCGGCGATTAGTCCGTGGCGTACAGTTTGTTAAAGGTTTACAACTGCAGGTAATGTAACTGGTTCATTTCCAACAACTTACCATTTGAACCCATCCAAAATTCTTTAGGCCTTTTAAGTTAGGGTTAACCCCAAATGACTCCCAGTATAAATCCAATGGTGGCTGGTATTGCTTTTCCCGTTTGGTCAAAGAGTTTGCAACTAGGAATATACGGACTTATACTTACCAACATATTCAGTTGGCATTGGTTTTAACTGTTGGTTACCACTGACTACATTAAAACCTATGGCTAGTCTGGTATTGGTTCCAGTTGCTTACAAGTCTCAACTAGGATAACTGGATATATTTCCACTATCTCCAGTTTGGACATGGTGTTTTAAACTGTCAACCCTGCATGCAGTATAGAATGGGGGAGGAAATAACTGGTATATTACTGCACAGGTGACTAGTGTTTAACATGGTTATCAAATGGTTCCAGTCATTATGTGGGTATGAATGGAAAGTATTAATAACTTTACCAGTGACTTTCTGTTCAAGGTTCAACTGTGTCAAGTTCAGTATATGGTCTATGAATTGGGTATTATAACTGGTGGTATAAATACATTACTTTTTCTTGTATAATATATCTGGTTATCAAATGACCATTAGTAATGTTATTGTGTTGGTCATAGAAGTGAAAACTGGATTATAAAACTACCAGTTGACTTTACTTAAGTTCTATAATTAAAATGTGAGAAGCCCGCACGCGTCATTCTATCAGAACTTCATGGCTTCGTATATTTATGACCCGAAGGATATCAAATGAGATTCCAAGTACTTCAAAGCTACTGTCTCGCACGAGTTTAGATGAAGTATGGGAAATTTATAACGACGCTGCTCGCTGATATTAAATACTACCTCAGCTTAGGGCATTATATCATCTTCTAACTAGAGGATCTCATGAAGGATCCAGATTCAGATTATGGGGGGTTGATGAATACGGAAATACCTGCCTACTACGAACTACAGGTTGAACACTTTACTGTTATTACCAACTGGCGTATCAAATGGTCCTAGTTACTAAGTATGATGGTCAATGATGGGAAATATAATTATAAACAATAGTTTTAGACTTACTTGTATTTAACTGTTGGATACTCAGATGAATACCATGTCATATTGAAGATATATGTGGGTGATCGACTGAAGAGGGGAAACGTAACTCTGCAGGATATTATACCACCAGTTGATGCTTCTAGTACTTGGTTTTAATGAGGATGGTTAATTCAATTATTATGGTCCAGTCTAAGCTATGTGGGCTCATGACGATCAGCGGAATAGGAATTGGTAATAATGGCACACATGAATGACTTTACTGTATTAATTGCCTGACGTGATCCAACATGGTTCCAGTCATCATGTCACTGAGGTAATGAAATGGGAAATGTAACTTGGTAAAGATACTACCATGTTGTACTTTTAGATTAGTTTAACTTGTAGATCAGGATCATGCGTCCTTAGTCTAAGTATGTGGGTAATGAATGGGAAATAACTGGTATGAATAAACTACCAGCTTACTTTGACTAAATGTTTTAGACGTAGAGTATCAAAGGGGTCAGGCAGCTTTCACTTATGGTGTGTTAATGAATGGGAAATAACTGAGTAATATACCACCAGTTGACTTACTTGTTTACTTGGTATGCAAATGGTCCAGCATATGTGTATGAATTAGGGAAATAAAACACTTCAGTTTGACTTACTTGTTAATTAACTAAAGCGTATAAATGGTCCAGTAAGTATGTGGGTAATAATGGGGTAAATAACTGAGCTATAAACTACCAGTTATTTCTTTACTTGTTTAACTGGGTATCAAATTCCAGTTAAGTTGGGTGTATGAATGGGAAATAACTGGGTATATACACCAGATGACTTTACTTGTGTGTAACTGTGGAGGTATTCATTAATGGGATTCCAGTTTATTAATGTGTAGTAATGAATGGGAAAATAAGTGGATATAAACCTACTTCAGTTTGTGAACACCGAGCGTTGAGATTTATGATCTCCTCGTTATTGTTTTAACTTTGGTATCAATTTTGGTTATCCAGTTTCAGTACGTGGCGTATGAATAGGGAAATACTGATATATCAAAACTACCAGTTCAGATCTTTATTGTTTAACTGGTATCAAATGAGTTCCAGTCAAAGTATAGTGGGTTTCCTTCTCCATGAATATGGTTAGAATATAAATATCTTTATGGGGTTTTATTAAAAAATTACCATGCTTGATTATCTTGTTATTACTGAGGTATCAAGACTTTTGGTCAGTAATAAATATGTGGGGTAGAGAATGGGAAATAACTGGTAATATTACACCAGTTGACGTTATTGTTTGTAACTTGGTATCAAAATGTCCATTCAGTATGTGGGTATGATGGGAAATAACTGTTATAACCCGATTCAACTTAATGGGTTATTTGGGATAACTGGGGAGTATTTCCAACAATTGTACCAGTATTAACCAATGGGTTTAACTGGTTACATTTGGTTCAGAGATTTAATACCATAGGCCAACTGGCATTTCCACCAGTTTGACCAATTGGTTTAACTTGGTACCAATTTCCAGTTGACACCAGTTAAAATCATGGGTTTTAACTGTTTTTGCCTGGGTTAAATACATCGTGCCATATTACCTGCACATGCAGGTAATTATGGGCACTTGGTTAATACGTCAACATTTGAATATGCAGACAGGGTGTTGGGTGATAATTGTTTCTTCCATAATAAAAAGTTAGAGCAGTAATGTTGATTCATATAAACAAAGATAGATGTGTGTCATTTTGCAATTTTTATGCAATTTAGCACATGAGCTGTGGGGCCATATTACCATGCATGTACCATACGCACCTCAATTTATAAGAGTGAGATGTGGAGAGGGAATATAATTCTCCCATTTTGTGACTTATTTATGTACAAATTTCCTCAATGTTAATCGAGTTTTTACTTTCTAAATGTTTTGATTGGATTTTTCTATCTTCGAATTTTGAAATTGAAACACAAATCTTAGCACTGAAAACAATATGCCAGTATTGCAGCATATGAATTATAGGTTTTTCCGCATCAAGTTCATCATTTCCTCACTCTATTCATTTATGTATCACTCGAATTCACGCAGCTGCCGCTTTCATGCGAATGGGTCATACAAATTTTCAATTCGAGCAATGGAACTTCATTTACGTGCACGCAAATTTGTTGGTGCCACTCATTTCATTTATCGCCACTACCATTTTTGTTAGTGGTGCCAAACACATTCACTATATTTTCATTCAATTGTCATATTATGCAAACTTCCGATTCGTTCATTTATTTTAAAACAAATACGCGACGGGCGTTCTGCGGCAAACAATTTCAAATAGAATATTCTTTTTCCTACTTTGTACACTTAATTTATTAAGTCTTTTAATTTTCGTAGGGATTTATGAAAATTACGTCTTCAATAATTTTGCGAGTTGAGATTTTGAGGTATTATAATCTCACATTTTGTGATCTTATCCATATCATACCATTAATTAAACTTCAAATTAAATTATTCAATGATATCAAAAGTATCCCTTTCGAAAAACTTTTCTTTCTCTCTCATTTTCTACCCTAACAACTAAAATATTCCATATCATTATAATCAGTAGCCCATAAAATCAGGGCAGATAATGCTCAATGGTCAACGAGTTTCTAATTTGAAATGAGTTGTATTGGATTTTTTTAATCTTTAATTTTGAAGTTTAACACACAAACTAGCACTAAAAACGAAATATGACTCAATCATATGCATGATTGTACAAATTATACAATATAAAATCATTACGGAAGCAGTGTTATTAATTTTCTTGATGTAATTCATTTTGTATATACGCACAAACAGATAAACAGATAAAATACTTTGATCTGAAAATCCTCTGATCATTTGGTTGATAATTTATAGCCATCATCTCCTGACAAAGCAGGCATCTGCATGAAGACTTGTAAACAAAAAACAAAAATAAACAAAAATGCTATTTTTACACGCTGGTAAGAACCGAAATCATAAGTATATCTCATGCGAGGAAATCTCCGGCGACTCGACGGTCCCGATAGTTTTAAGCATTGTCGATTTTCTGCGACTCATTGAAACGGCGCAGAAGATCGGGCATACATTCTGAGACGTCACCGAAACAGTTCACAACTTTCTTCAAAACCGTTTCAAAATGTTTTACTGTCAAAATCGTTCTCACTAAATTCAGACACATCATAAGTCTTTTACTAAGTGTCACTAAAATTTCAATTGTATGCTAGTATCAATTCGTTATTTGCTATTCGTGGATTTGTTTGAACGAGGAGACAATATTATGCCGAAAGCCAGCTGATAAATTTAAAGAGTGCACATACCTGAAATCGTATGCCCTAATATGAATCTTCGCACGAATGTTTTGTAGAATCGTTTGAAATATTGGGAACGCGAGTAATAAAATGAATTGATTGACGAATGCGGTAGCGCGATCTGCAATTGCGTTAAATTCGTTTGCATCCAATGGTGAAATTGAGTGAAAGAAGATGAATTGAGCGGGAAAACCTATATTAAATATGAAATCGTCAGACAAGACAGTGTATGTAATTTACTGGATGTGCATTTAAGTTGTCATCATACCCAATACAGAGGAATTATGAATTTGATTACGAAGACAAAATACTTTGTTCTTGACAATCCCTCTGATATTAATTGGTGATAATTTTAAGCCGATCAATCTCCTGGACGAGTATAAGGCATCTCGGCATTGGGAAGCTTGTAACATAAAAACAAAATAAACAAAAATTCTATTATTAAACAGACTGTTCAAGAACCTCGAAGTGAAAGTATCTCACTACGGAGACGTTCCTGCGGATCGAGTCCCCGGTATTTTTTCTCCGTCGCGACGAAAAAATTTCTAGTTTTAAGCACGTTTCGGATTTCTGCGACTCAATGAGAATTGGCGCAGAGACGGCGGCCATACATCCTGAGACGTCCCTGAAACGTTCTCCGAAGTTTCAAAGCACGTCTCAAAAAACACTATTGTCCCCAAACTAGTCTTAAATCTGTCTCAGACAAGTGCATTATACCATACAAGCATTACTGAGTATCGCTAAAATTAAAATGTATGCACACTTACTTACAATTACGATTGCCGTATTCTATGAATTTGTTTTGAGTTGAAGGTAAGAGAAATTATGCGAAAGCAGCTGTTAAAGTTAAATGAGTGACATACATGAAACTGTATGCTCCAATGTGAATTCGCATATGCTTATGTAGGATTCGTTGCAATAAGAGGTGAGTTTGACGGTGAAAAAAAATGAATTTGGACCGAAAGGAATGCGTTACGCGATCGCAACTTGCCTTTAAATCGTTTGATCCAAATGTGAAATTGACTTTGTGAACGAAAGGCAAAATGATGGCGGGGGAAAACCTATACGATACACGTATTATCGAAAATGGAATTGCCTGGAACAGCGAGACCAATTACCGAGATCTGATCCATGTTATCCTAGGTTTGACTGACCGGTGGATTTGATGATGCCAAGAGAGGCAGTCAAGAGACGCGGAACAATTTAAAGAGCTTTATTCCGTTGATCTATGGATGTGTCAATTTACGTTTACATCCTGCCGGGTAAAAACCGCCTCAACGACATTGTGTACAAAAACACGGTGGAAAAACTGTCGAAAAAAAATGAAAATGGCCAAATCCAAACCAGAGTCACATTGTGAAAGGACTCGGTACAGTCTGAGCATCACAGAGTCAGACTGTGTGGCATCTTGCCCCATTTAAATGCCGACTGCCTTGGTAGAAGGTAGAGGGTTTCATCCGGAGATCGGAACCTACGAACCTTCCGTTTCATGATGGTGGGTGCTCTACTGATTGAAAAGCTTCCCACCCTTACCCTTACTACACTACCTACCTATTCTGTACATATTCAAAAGTAACCAAAGCTTATAAAATAACTGTCCAGGGACCCAACCGATCAAAGAAACAATACCATTACCTGTCCGCCATGGAGTTCAATCTCTCACGGTTTGTTTGAGTGGTAACAGCACATTTTTTTTCGGCTAATATTTTCATTAAATACGTTTCTCATTCTTATGTTCTGACATTGATCCTGACGTATTACCTTGTCGTGGTCTTATTAAAGGGGGGGGGGCATGGGAAAAATTCGCCGAATCCAACCCCCAATAAATCAAACAATAGTTGTTTACAAAATACTGATTATCACAGAGAGTATAATTCCAAAGCTAATTACCAATTTAATCCTGTTTCTCAAAAGTAACCCAACGACATCTGTATAACCTTCAGAATGTCAATCAATGCTAGATACATTCCACAATTATAGGTGAGGATTAACTGTCTCTGAGTCCCCCAATGCCATATCAGGCCAAGGATGTTCTTAAAGTCCTTCAGTGAATTTTTTGATTAAAACAATACATAATCACGTTCTAAATATGCTGCGTCTGGTCATTTCAATATTAGAGCGACGTTTCTTTTTCCGTCTTGGCTTTCCTCTTTGTTATACATATCAAAATGACATTATGGGAACAGTGATTTAAATACCTTCATCACATACTCACTTGTCGTCGAGCGAGCTGACCAAGTTATGCATTCGTTGGAGCGGTGGGGGGGGGGGGGCTGCAGGACCCCCATTCGTCAGCAACGTGTACCAAAATTTCAAAAATTTACCATACATTTGTATGATTTAGCCTGTTTCAGCCCCCCCCCCCCACACACACGACATTTGCGCCTCAGCCCCTCCACTATCAAAACGCTTCCTGCTGGCCATGGGTTTAACCATTGACGTAACTACAAAACATCTTTTATCTTACCTCCATGGACATGTGCTTTTTTATATTTAAGGTGTTATTTTGACTACCCTCTGCGCAACTCAGCAAACGCATATCGGATCTTATTTTTTATTAATATTTTAGGTTAACGTTAATGCACATGTGATAATGGCGCGTATATACAAATTTACTTTAAGAACATGGACACACGAATCGAAAAAAAAATCTTTAAAATATTTATCGATGTGTTTATGTGAATACGTGCATTGGTTGTAGACCTTATTTTTCACATTTTATAGAATGTTTCATAAAGTGCAGTGGTGCCTATCTTCAGTGTCAATAATAGGGCCTCCTAAATACATATTTCACGGGTTGCTGTTGGTTTTTTTTTATTTTTGCTACGCGTTGCTCTGTATTTATTATGTTTGAAGGCAATCAGACCAAGTTCGACTGCAGTAGATCGGTCGATCGCCCATTGATATATCACTGAATTTCTGAATGAATAAAATTAATAGATCATACTTCCAACGGAAGCAGCAATCTGAAGGGAGTTTGGCAACTATATCTTTTGGGGGACTTGAAGTTTAGACCTCCAACCTGGCATGAAAGGTAGCTATGGCAAGATCCCTTATTTATGTTAATCGTATATAATTATGGCTCTATGATTAAGTATTTTAAATTCTTAAAGCGAAGTGGAAGCTAACTTAATGAATGGGGAAAGATAAAGAGATGTGGATGGATATGAGAGGGAAACGGCAGAGAAGAAAAAGAAAAGTGAATTTCCTCATGTTATGAAGTCAGGGAACATAATAGGAATGAGGGAGACAGAGAGTAATAAAAGAGAAAAAGGGGAAAAGTAAACGTGACAGAATTTTTGTGATACTAACAGGCAACAGAGAGAGAGAGAGGTATTAATATTAAAAAAAATGATAGAAGGAGAGAGAGAAAATCGAGTGAAAGAGAGAGAGAGGTGAAGAGAAAGAAAAGAAAAAATAAATTACATCAAGCATCTAGAAAGTAACATATTAATAGAATATTAAGTTGGGAGATGTATAGCATTATGATAATAGCAGGAAGACATTCAAATAGTATCCTATTCGCTTAATTGCTCGAAAGATTATTTAGTATTCTAAGTTATAATATGTGGTGGTGTTTTTTTTTTCTTTGCTTTTGTTGTTTTTGTTTTTGTTTTTTGCCTAGAGTTTTAAAGAGGTTATTCTAGTTGACATATTTTGTTTGATTCTCTGGTTCGATTTTAGGGCATGTAGGGATCACAACCGATCTCAGATCTTCTTTAAAGGTAAGGCAAACTGTGTTGGTGATGTGGAGAGGTTGAAAGGGGCGTAACTCTGTGTGAATCGTCTCTTTAGCCAAGTGATGAGTCATGTTTACTTCAGGCTAAAAATACAACCACATAATATCAGGAAGATTACGAAAAAGCATCAATCCAACCAAATGAGTAATGATTAAACAATTAATTTCATTTTTTTTTCATCATTCACATTCATATTATATTTATAAATGCTTGTCCACTATTATTGCATTTATTTAGGATGCACGTACTGCTACTCTCTTACACAACACAAAGGTAATCCCCCCCCCCATCAACTTTGAACGTAGCTTTTTGAGCACAATGATTTGGAGGAGTTTCTAACACTAATTTAACTTATTGGTATTATTAAAAAGTGAACTCGGATCCGTTGAGACATGCATGAGTGATTCAACGTTTAAAGCCCAAATGAAACCTTTATCAAAAGTCACAAGTAATTTTGGTCTGTAAATTAACAAGTGTAAAATTTTTCTCATCCAACCATTGGCGGCGTCCAGCAGAGAAAGACGCAGAATTAGGGAAGCAAGCTGGGGGGGGGGTGATGGTGATCATTTATGAATTATTAAGGCAAATTATTAGATCCACCATACAAAACCCAAAAATGAATCAAATTTAAAAGTTAAAGATAAAATAATGAAATGAATATTGTAAATGAAATTGAATGTTTGCAGTAGGCCTATCGCCGCTTTTTCAATAGCATGGCAAATGCAAATAACATATTATTAGTTTTGATTGGGTAGGTAAAACAGACAAGTCGACCGACGATATCGATAATTCAGCGTCATAATCTGTCAGATGTAAAATGCAATTATAACTCGTCGTTTTGTAGTCATCAATTACGTCGTAAAGACGTCGTACATACGACGTATAACAGCTATGACCTCGATATTTACCAGTTTATACAATTTATGACGTCATTATGACAGTGTTCTACTTTAAAAAAAAAAATCGGCATTTTGTGCTATCTAGACAATGTTTATAAATGAGGTTAGCATGGATTGGGGTGGGGTAATGATTCGGTGTGTGTGAATCTTTGTTGTGTGTTAGTGTGTTTATAAAGGAGAATAAATAAGGAAAGGGTGCTGTGTTTGACGTGTGGGGTGTGCGTTGTGTCGAGATGTGTGTGATCGTGTGTGTGATGGTGATTGATGTGTGTGTTGTGAGAGAGAGAGATGAGAGAGAGAGGAGAGAGAGAGAATGCAAGAGATGGAAAGAGGGGAGGAAAGAGGGAAAAAGAGGAGGAAGAGATGAAGAAGACGGGAGAGCGAGGGAGTGATAGAGGAGAGAGAGATGGGATTATTATAAATAGAGGAGAGAGAGGAGTAGAGAGGAGAGATGACGGGGGAGAGCTGGGGAGCAACGGGAAAGAGGGAGAGGAAAGGAGACAACGGAAAGAGGGGGAGAGAGATATAGGAAAGAGGAGAAAAGAAGAGCGCAGAGGGAGACAAGAGGGAGGGAGAGGGACGCTGGAAGAGAGAGAGAGGCGGGGCGTTGGGAGAGT
>CALNVZ010000641.1:33909587-33924116 GCA_940671915.1 Paracentrotus lividus
CTATATCTCTCTCCCCCTCTTTCCGTTGTCTCCTTCCTCTCCCTCTTTCCCGTTGCTCCCCGCTCTCTCTCCGTCATTCTCTCCTCTCTCCCTCTCTCTCCTCTAATTTATAATAATCCCATCTCTCCTCTCCTCTATCACTCCCTCGCTCTCCGTCTTCTTCATCTCTTCCTCCTCTTTTTCCTCTCTTTCCTCCCCTCTTTCCATCTTTGCATTCTCTCTCTCTCCTCTCTCTCTCTCTCTCTTCTCACACCACACACACACAACACCACACACACACACACACACACACACAACGCACACCCCACACTCAAACACACAGCCCCTTTCTCTTTTTTTATTCTCCTTTAATACACACACACAACACCACACACCACCACACACCACCATGCTAACCATTTTAAACATTGTCTAGAGCACAAAATGCCGATTTTTTTTTTTTTAAAGTAGAAACTGTCATAATGACGTCATAAATTGGTCGTAAACTGGTAAAACGGGTCATAGCTGTTATACGTCGTATGTACGACGTCTTTACGACGTAATTTTGATGACTTACAACGACGAGTTTATAATGCATTTTTACATTCTGACGAGATTATGACGTGATTATCACGTCGTGACTTGACCTGTTTTAAACCCAATTCAAAACTATTATATTTTTATTTGCATTATGGCCAGTTGCCTATTGAAAAGCTGGATAGGCCTACTGCAATACATTCATTTCATTTCATTTCATTTCATTATTTTATCTTTAACTTTTATTGATTCATTTTTGGGGTTTTATGGTGGATCTAAATAATTTGCCTTTAATATATTCATATAATGTCCCCCCCCCCCCCAGCTTGCTTTCCTAATTCGCGTCTTTCTCTGCCGGGATCGCCGCCAATGGTTGGATGAGAAGAAAGTTTTACACATTGTTATTTTTACAGACCCAAAAATTACCCTTGTGACTTTTGAAAAGGTTCATTTGGGCTTTAAACGTTGATCACTCATGCATGTCTCAACGGATCGATGTCACTTTTTAATAATACTCAATAAGTGTAAAATTAGTGTTAAAAACTCCCTCCAAATCATTGTGCTCAAAACAAGCTCGTTCAAAAGTTTGATTGGGGGGGGGGGATTTACCTATTTGTTGTTGTGTAGAGATGTACAGTACGTGCATCCCTAAATATAATGCAATGATAGTGGTACAATGCACTTTATAAATATAATATGAATGTGAATGATGAAAAAAAAATGAAATTAATGTATTCAAATTACTCATTGGGTTGGAATGTGATTGCTTTTCGATTAATGCTTCCTGATATTATGTGGTTGTATTTTAGTAGCCTGAAGTAAAATGACTCATACTTGGCTAAAGAGACCGATTCCACAAGAGTTACCCCCTTTCAACCCTCTCCACATCACCAATACAAGTTTGACCTTACCTTTATAGAAGATCTGAGATCGGTTGTGATCCCCTACATGCCCTAAAATGAACAAGAGCAACAAACAAAATATGTCAATAGAATACCTCTTTAAAACTCTATGCAAAAAACAAAAACAAAACAAAACAAAAGCAAAGAAAAAAAAAACACCAAAATATTATAACTTAGAATACCTAAATAATCTTTCGAGCAATTAAGCGAATAGGGTTACTAATTATGATGTGCTTCCTGCTATTATCATAATGCTATACATTCTCCCAAACTTAAATTATTCATAAATAATGTTACTTTCTAGATTGCTTGACTGTATTTATTTTTCTTTTCTTTCTCTTTCACTCTCTCTCTCTCTTTCACTTTTTTCTCTCTCTCCTTCTATCATTTTTTTTTAATTAATACTCTCTCTCTCTCTCTGTTGCTGTTAGTCACAAAAATTTCTGTCACGTGTTACTTTTCCCCTTGTTTCTCTCTTTTATCCTCTCTGTCTCCCTCATTCACTATTATATTCCCCTGACTTCATAAACCATGAGGAAATTCACTTTTTTTTTCTTCCTCTGCCGTTTCCCTCTCATACACACCCTATCCTTTACTCTTCCCATTATTATAGTTAGCTTCCACTTCCGCTTTTAGAATTTGAAAATACTTTAATCATAAGCATAATTATATACGATTACTAAAGTAAAGGGACTTGCCCATAGCTTACCTTTTACATGCAGGTTGGAGGTCTAAACTTCAAAGTCCCCCAAAAGAAAGTTGCCAAACTCTTCAGATGCTGCTCCGTTGGAAGATGAATCTATTAATGTGTTATTCAGAAATTCAGGTGTAATCAATGGCGTCGACCGATCTACTGCCAGTGAACTTGGATCTGATTTGCCTTCAACATAATAATATACAGAGCAACGCAGTAGCAAAAAAAAAAAAAACCAACATGCAACCCGTGAAATTGTATTTAGGAGGCCCTATTATTGACATGAAGATAGGCACCACTGCACTTTATGAATACATTCATAAAAATGTGAAAATATCAGGTCTACACCAGATGCACGTATTCACATTACCCATGATATATTTTAAAGATTTTTTTTTTCGATTCGTGTTGGTCCATGTTCATTAAAGTAGAATTTGTATCATAACGCGCCATTCACATGTGCATTAACGTTAACTAAATATTATAATAAAAAATAAGATCCGATATGCGTTGCTATGCGCAGAGGGTGTCAAAATAAACACCTTAAATATAAAAAGCACATGTCCATGGAGGTAAAAGATAAAGATGTTTTGTAAGTTACGTCCATGGTTAAACCCATGGGCCGCGGAGCGTTTTTGATAGTGGAGGGGCTGAGTCGAAAGTGTGTGTGTGTGGGGGGGGGGGGCTACGAAACCATGTCGCTAAAATTCACAAATGTATGGTAATTTTTGAATTTTGGTACACGTTGGCTGACGAAAGTGGGGGTCTGCAGCCCCCCCCCCCCCCGGCTCCAACGAATGCTAACTTTGGTCCAGCTCGCTCGACGAACAAGTGAGTATGTGATGAAGGTATTAAATCACTGTCCATAATGTTCAATTATTGATATGTATAACAAAGAGGAAAGCCAGACGGAAAAAGAAACGTGGCTCTAATATTTGAATGACCAAGGACGCCAGCAATATTTAGAACGTGATCTGTATTGTTTTTTTAATCAGAAATATTCACGAAGGACTTTAAGAACACCTTGGCCATGTTGGCGGGGGACTCAGAGACAGTTAATCCTCACCTATAAGTTTTGGGAATGTATCTAGCAGTTTGATTACATTCTGAGGTTATTACAGATGTCGGTTTGGGTTTACTTTTATTGAGAAACAGGATGTAAATTGGTATTAAGCTTTTGGAATTATATCTCTCTGGTGATAATCAAGTATTTTGTATAACAACTTATTTTGATTTGATTTATTGCGGGGTTGGGATTCGGCGAATTTTTCCCATGCCCCCCCCCCCCTTTAATAAGACCACGACAAGGTAGATAGTCAGGATCATGTTCTAAAAAGATATGAAACGTATTAATGAAAATATTAGCCGGAAAAAAAAATGTTGCTGTAACACTAACAAACACGTGAGAAAATTGACCTCCATGGCGGACAGGTAATGGTATTTGTTTCTTTGATCGGTTGGTCCCCTGGTAGTTTATTTATAAGCTTTGGTTTTACTTTGAATATTAGCAGATAGGTAGGTAGTGTAGGTAAGGGTAGAGGGTGGGAATGCTTGTTCAATCAGTAGAGCACCCACCTCATGAACGGAAGGTCGTAGGTTCGATCTCCGGATGAGAAACCCTCTACCTTCTAGCCAGGCAGTCGGCATTTTAAATGGGCCAAATCCACACAGTCGACTCTGTGATCTCAGTGTCCGAGTCCTTCACAATGTGACTACTGTTTGGATTTGGCCCATTTTCATTTTTTTTTCACAGTTTTCCACAGTGTTTGTACACAATGTCGTTGAGGCTGTGTTTTTCCCGGCAGGATTGTAACGTAGAATTGACACCATCCATAGGATCAACGGGAATACAAGCTCTTAAGATTGTTCCTGCGTTCTTGACTGCCTCTGTCTTGGGCATCATCAAATCCACCGGTTCATCAAACCTAGGAATAACATGGACAGATCTCGGTATTGGTCTCGGGCTGTTCCAGGCATTCCATTTTTCGATAAGTACGTGTATCCGTTATAGGTTTTCCCGCTCATTTTCATCTTTCGTTCACTCAATTTCACATTTGGATCAAACGATTTAAGGCAAGTTGCGATCGCGGTAACGCATCGTCGGTCAAATTCATTTTTATTCACTCAAACTCCCTATATTTGCAAACGAATCTACATAGCATTAGTGCGAATTCACATTTGGAGCATACAGTTTCATGTATGTGCACTCATTTTAATTTACAGCTGGCTTCGGCATAATTTCTCTTCCTTCACTCAAACAAATTCATGAATAGGCAATCGAATTGTAAGTAAGTGCATACAATTTTAAATTTTAGCGATACTTCAGTAAATGCTTGTATGGTATATCACTTGTCATGAGACAGATTTAAGACTAGTTTGGGACAGTTTTGAGACGGCTTTGAAACAGTTGCGGAGACGTTTCAGGGACGTCTCAGAGATGTATGGCCGAGTCTCTGCGCCATTTCATGAGTCGCAGAAAATCGAACGTGCTTAAAACTATGAAATTTTTCGTCGCGACGGAAAAAAATACCGGGGACGTCGAGTCGCAGAGACGTCTCCGTGAAGTGAGATACTTATCACTTCGAGGTTCTTACAGTCGTTTAAAATAGTATTTTTGTTTATTTTTGTTTTTTGTTTACAAGTCTTCATGCCGAGATGCCTTACTCGTCAGGAGATTGATGGCTAGAAATTATCAACCATAATGATCAGAGGGATTTTCAAGAACAAAGTATTTATTGTTCTTGTAATGAAATCTCATAATTCCTCTGTATTGCGTATGATACAAAATTAATGCACATCCAGAAAATTACATACACTGTCTTGTCTGACGATTTCATATTTAATATAGGTTTTCCCGCTCAATTTCATCTTTCTTTCACTCAATTTCCCATTTGGATCAAACGATTTAACGCAAGTTGCGATCGCGCTACCGCATCGTCAATCAAATTCATTTTTATTCACTCGAGTTCCCAATATTTCCAAACGATTCTACAAAACATTCGTGCGAATTCATATTAGGAGCATACGATTTCAGGTATGTGCACTCATTTTAATTTACAGCTGGCTTCGGCATAATTTGTCTTCCTTCGTTCAAACAAATTCACGAATAGGCAATCGAATTATAACTAAGTGCATACAATTTGAAATTTTAGTGACACTTCAGTAAAAGCTTATGATGGTGTCTGAATTTTAGTGAGACGGATTTTAGACTAGTTCAAAACAGTTTTGAGACGGTTTTGAGAAAGTTGTGGAGACGTTTCGGAGACGTCTCAGAGATGTATCCCGAGTCTCTGCGCCGTTTCATGAGTCGCAGAAAATCGAACATGCTTAAAAACTATCGGGGACGTCGAGTCGCGGAGACGTCTCCTCGAAGTGAGATACTTATGATTTCGAGGTTCTTACAGGCGTGTAAAATAGCATTTTTGTTTATTTTTGTTTTTTGTTTACAAGTCTTCATGCCGAGATGCCTTGCTTGTCAGGAGATTGATGGCTATAAATTATCAACCATAATGATCAGAGGGATTTTCAAGAACAAAGTATTTATCTGTTTATCTGTATTGCGTATGATACAAAATGAATGTACATCAAGAAAATTAGAAACACTGTCTTGTCTAATGATTTTATATTGTATAATTTGTACACATCATGCATATGATTGAGTCATATTTCGTTTTGAGTGCTAGTTTGTGTGTTTAATTTCAAAATTAAAGATTAAAAAATCCAATACAACTCATTTCAAATTAGAAACTCGATTGAACATTGAGCATTCTGCACATGATTTATGGGCTACGTGATGAAATTGATATGGAATATTTATTTTATGTAGAAAAGAGAGAGAAAGAAAAAGTTTTCGAAAGGGATATTTGATATCATGAATAATTTAATTTGAAAGGGTTTAAATTAAGGTATGATAGGATAAGATCACAAAATGTGAGATTATATACCTCCAAAATCTCACTCCAAAATATTGAGATGCGTATATTTTCATAATCCTGAAAATTAAAGAGCTTAATTAAATTAAGTGTACAAAGTAGGAAAAAGAATTCCTATTAATGAAATTGTTTGCCGCAAAGAACGCCCGTCGCTGTTTTGTTTTAAATTAAATGAACGAATCGGGAAATTTGTGCATAATATTGACAATTGAATGAAAATATAGTGAATTTGTTTGCACCTAACAAAAATGTTAGTGCCGATAAATGAAATTGAGTGCACCAAACGCAAATTTGCGTGCACGTAAATGAAGTCCATTGCTCGAATTGAAAATTTGTATGACCCAACCGGCATGAAAGCGGCAGCTGCGTGAATTCGAGTGTACATAAATGAAATAGAGTGAGGAAATGATGAACTTGAGCGGGAAAACCTATAATTCATATGCTGCATGACTGAGCAATATTTGGTTTTCAGTGCTAGTTTGTGTGTTCAATTTCAAAATTGAAGATAGAAAAATCCAATACAAAACATTTAAAAGTAGAAACTCGATTGAACATTGAGAAATTTGTACATAATATAAGATCACAAAATGGGAGATTATATCCCTCCACAATCTCACTCTTAAAAATTGAGGTGCGTATGGTACATGCAGGTAATATGGGCCCCCTAAGCTCATTTGCCTAATTTGCATAAAATTGCAAAATGACACACAGTCTAATCTTTGTTTATATGGCGCGCACACTTCACATGTTGCATGTAGTATACCCAGTTGCTGTATGTCCGGACCAGGTTGTTTATCCGCGACAGGACGATTTTGACCAGCATTTGAAAAGGTTACAAGCAATCTTTTGTAAAGTTTTTTGCAGTAACATACCAACCGCTCCGCATACAGACAAGGCATATCCAATAATATAACCCAAATCGTACAACGAATCATCACCAGCAAAGAATGAAGCGCACTAACCGCAGCATATCTACCGGCATCGAACTATATTTTTGGGCGTAGTAATCTTAATCCTGAGTACCACCCAACAAGAAGCAAGCAAACGCGGGCCCGCGCCTCATCCATCTACATGTCATGTGTAATACCACAGTGGCGTTACTGTCCAGTTATCGCGACAGCGGAACATTGACAACAGCGCATGACCACAACGTCTACCAGCATAATCTCTCTGTAGTGTAAATCAAAGAGTAATTAGACATAAATACATTGCACACTAATCACAACTACCATCAATATACATGATGAAGATACACGGCAGTCATCATTATATTGATATTAGGACTAATTTCACTGGAGAGACAGACCCATAGCCAGACTTCATTGGTGTCGATATGGTGTTCCGGACAACGGACCCATCCGCCGCTCCGCCTCTAAAAACTATCCTTGCACATAACACTCTTTCCCGAGCTATGTGAATATCAGTAGTGTCTACTTCGGCAAGACTTCCAATAGACATGCGCTGAACCAACTAGCAGATATACTTTAGAAGAGTTATTTGAGTAGACTCCTCAAAATTGGCTATTTTTGATCATTTTGCGTAGAAATGGGGTGTTCTGCTTGAGATCGTGAGACAGACCCGAAATGCCGTGAGTACTCACGCAAAATTGCGTGAGACTTGGTAGCTCTGACATCACAATGTCAATATAAATTGAATATATACTTTTCTATTTAAGAAATGCATGTTCATAAAAGTAACTTATGCGAATTAAAGATGGCGGTACGTTGTTGTTAGAAACTTTTCATTATTAGACATTGAAATTGCATTATTTTTTGCCTGAAATTTCCACAGATTTATTTTGTAACATATATGGTAAGATCTACTCTCTGAACAAATGTTATTGGCTAACATGAGAGTAATCTCTCTCGCCATGGAAATACAAGAAAAACAATCGTGTGTGATCATGTGCGTGTGCAACACAAAATACTACGCAGATTTAGGTACATGGACTGTGTTAACTCTATTTCACAATGTTGCACTGCAGAAGATATTTTGAACAGTAATTTTGACAATGTAAAACATATTATATGCAATTTCACAGAATAAAAATGCTAAACAATAATTAGTTTAAATACTACAATTTCTTACCTTACAAGAGGTGACATACTGAACTGAGTGATTTTTACCAGTGTTTTGCAAAGGCACTGCCTCATCATAAACCGCAAATTATGCCGACCACGAAATTAAGCAGCACACACACTGCGCATGCGTGTAGGTACTGTATTCAGACCTTGTACCAGATTGTGGTAGCTCATGAGCTGGTTATTTTGTAGGTAGGCGCGGATCACGGTGGGGCAGCAGGCCCCCCCCCCCCCCCCTCTATTTCGCCGAAAAGTGTTTTTAATATATTTATTATTTATATTTTTATCATTATTGCTAATTACCGGGTACTAATCTTCTTTCCCCCCCCCTTTTTTCGGGGGGGGGGAGCAGTAGAGTGCTTAAATGACATTTATTGCCGCTTTTATGATTGGAGTTTTCCAAAGCAATATGCAATCCTACAGGCCCTCTTTTGTTAATGATTGGCCTTTCAACCCCCCCCCCCCCCCTCCTTCCCCCCTCTCCCCTCTCCCCCAAATAATGATAATAAATGGAAAATATAATATAGGTTTTCCGGTCAAGTTTTAAACTATCTCCGATCAAATTTAACATTTCTTTCCGAGGCTTTCGTCCGGAATTGGTTGATCGCAATTACACATCTGCAATGAAAATTCCCGTTTATGCTGTAGCCAAAATCAAACACCTTACCAATCCAATTGCAAATTTGCGCGACGAATTTGCTGTTGTGAGCAGTCGCATTCGTCTAATGTTCGCTCAAATTTCGTCCATTCGTTAAACATTCCCGTTCTCTTGTGAATTCAAATTCGTTTTGGCATCCACTTTAGAAGTACTGTATACAAATTAGAATGTTAGGTTTGGGGTAAGAAAATAAATTTGAGGAGGGCCGTGAAGTGTTTTTGTCAGAAAAGAGCGGATTATGGGGATAGGGGGAGCCTTGAGCTTGGAAAACACACAGCGCACACAAAACAATACAAACAAGAACAAAAAACATAACTGATTATAATTGTTTGCGTTTTTATCAGAATGAATTACAAAAACTATTGTCTGATCGAAAACGATAACGTTTAACCAAAAAATACAATAACTAGTGTATAAAACAGAGTAGGGCTGTCAGCCCCCATCCTCACTCTAGTCATTAGAAACTTGCATATCATGAGTGGGTAGGTGTTAAGAATTTCTCGGCCTTCGGCCATGCAAGAACGTCATCATGTAACGGCCATGGGGGGGGTTAGATTGGTCAGTCGGGTTCAGCAATCTTTTTTTCTTTTTTTTGGGGATGGGGGGGGGGGGCTTTCCCGCATGGGCCCCTGCATCCTGGATGGTCAATAGACCAAGTGACAATTAGATCAAGTAGTTTTACTATAAAATCAGATTAGACCAAATAGCTCGTAGACAGCGCGGCCCCAATCACCAGCAAAAAAACAAAAACAAACAAAACAAAACAACAACAACAAAAAAAAGGAAGAGAAAAAAATTAAGAGAGAGAAAGAATTGCAAGATCGACAATAATTGACCATTATACCGTTACCCCTTGAACCTTACATGATTGGACGTTCTGGATGACCGAATCGCGCCAAAGAAATTAGAACAAATTGTCCCTTTTCGACTAAAAGTGCCCTTTTTTCTTGCTACAAAGGACACTTTTCATATTATTTAAAAAAAAAAAACCCTTTTTTAGACTCTTGAAAGGCCACGGACAACTTTTTTTTTGTAAAAAAAGGGCACTCTGTGTTACTTTAAAAAGAACCCTTTTCCCTCACAGTTTTTTTTTAACCCAATTTTTCCGCTCGGCTCACTATGTGATCTCGCATAAAAAAGGATTACCAAGCAATACGCATCGAGAACCAATTACCCTGCTGCCGGAGGCAATATTGTAAAAGTGTTTGTCAGAAGCACATATAGCCTATTTACAATCCCTTCTAAACGTATTTTTAATCCCTTTCTAGCACTTAATGTTTTTTAAAATCATTTAAAACATGTAAATATATTTGCAATTGTATTAACATTATCATGGGGCAATAATTTTACACTTTGCTTAAACTTTAAATGTTGCTCAAACTCCAAAATCTACATTTTTATTTTAAAAAAGGGGGCACTTTTAATCTCTCAAAATCAATAATATGAACAGCATAATAAATTGAACACTACTTTTATACCGAGCCCTCCCTATCCCATAAATTTTGCTCATTATGCACTGAGGTAAGTGCCCCCTTTTCAGAAAAAAGTGCCCCCCCCACTTTCAAATCGTTCCGCAGCCTCTGAATACAAATTATTGCTTATAATATTATTTTGTATTTACCATGGGCGCCACCCTTGCTTGTGTTTTCACAGGATAGGCCTAAAACGTTTTTAAATTGGATGCCTAAACGATTGACTGCTGGAAGCTCACTTCCACTTCCTTTTACAGCTGGGAATTTTTTAAAAATTGATCGCACGAATTTGATTTCATGCAACATTGACGAAGTTCACTGCACATAAACACTTTTTGATCGCACATAAACGAATACGAATGATCATTAACGATTATGAAAGAACATAAACGAAATCGATTGCTCTAACGTTAACTTAAATTACCGATAGCCCCGATCCGGAGTATCGTTTAATTGCTGAACATTAACGATTCGATTGAAAAGAGTTTAAAATCGACCGGGAAAACCTATATTATATCAATTATATGCGCAGGAAGAGGGTGAGTAATTTTTTTTCTGGTGGGGGGGGGGCTAGGGGGTCTGGTATAATTAAATACTACTTAATTTTATGAATGATGGGTTTAAATAATTATCCGGTGGCCCTTTAGCTTTTGGAGAATATCATTTAATTGAGTTCCAAAAATTAATAGATCCCAAATATGTAAACTGTTGCCCATAGAAGTGTGGATATTTTTTTATGTGATCAAGCTACATCTTTTTACTCCGCTTTAATTTCTTGAAATTGTTTGTCCCACTCACTTTTCAGGGCCCTGGCTATATTTTGGACGTTCCCCCAACCAATCCCGGGTATTAAAAAACAAAAATTTGTCAACCCCCACAATGCCTTATTGCCCTTTTTTTCATTTTGGGCCCTTTTTGTTTACCCGGTTGACAATGCCCCCTCAGTGTTCATTGTTCTTTAAGTTAAATCTGTGTTATGGTCACAGCCTTTAATTTCATTGTCTAGCGGGAATGGTTCCAAAATTTCTTTCTGTTGGCTCAGAATGGATTTTATTCACTTTTACAAGATTAAAATTTCTATCTTCCAAAAATGTATTGCCAGAATCTAAGCCAAACATTAATCATGATGAAAAATAGACTATAGTCACTATTTACAATTTTGTCAATAAGGCCTGAAACCAGAATTTGGTGGCAAATGAAACTAATTAATATTCATGGTTGTGTTTGTTTGTTTTTTTATGAACTTCCTTTTTCAATTTAACCATAATGTTAGTAGAATATATTTCAATTTTTCATCATCTCACTTTTTACTTCAACCCCTCCCCTACACAAGAGACAAATGCCTGTGACCTGCACTTTGATTTAATGTAAAGACACAATAACACACCCGTAGTTCAGATGCGATTCCAAGGAATAGTATGGAGGGGCCTTGGTCAGCCGGTTTAAACAATGAGGGCCCAAAATGAGAGAAGAAAGTGTTAAAAAATGGGCGCTGTGGGGGTAGACAAACTTCTTTATTTTTCATTCCCCGGAACGGTTGGGGGGAACTTCCAAAATATAGCCAAAGCCCCAAAAGTGAAAGTAGGGACAAACAAACTTCAAGAATATTAAAGCCGGAGCCAAAATGATGTTGCTGCAGGACACAAAAAAAATATCCCAGCCTTTTATAAGCAACCAGTGCATATTTTTACAGGGAGGGCGCTCATATGCAATTAGGCTACCTTCACCTGTTTGCTTGATGAGCACGGAAAGCAAGTGGTTATACTGGTATTAATGATCCAGATTTGTCAATGGTTTTCAATTGGTAACTGACTCCAGTTTAAACCCATTGGCTAGCTGTATGCGTACCAGTTTGGTCAAAGGGTTTCAACTGAGAATTAACTGGTATATTTCCAACATATTCCAGTTTGGGCAAGGGATTTAACTGGTACCACTGACTCAAGTTTAAACCCATTGGCTGGTGTGCCGTACCAGTTTGTCAAAGGTTTCAACTGGGAATAACTGGTATATTCCAACAACTTCCACTTTGGACAATAGGATTTAAGTGGTACCACTGACTCCAGTATAAATCCATTGGCTGGCTGGTATGCTTTCCGTTTGGTCAAAGGGTTTCAACTGGGAATAACTGGTATACTTCCAACATATTCCAGTTTGGGCATTGGGTTTTAACTGGTACCACTGACTCCAGTATAACCCATTGGCTAGCTGGTATGCGTTCCAGTTTGTTCAAAGGTCTCAACTGGAATAACTGGTATATTTCCAACATATTCCAGTTTGGACATTGGTGTTTAACTGGTACCACTGACTGCAGTATTGAATGGAGATAACTGGATATATACTGCCAGGTGACTTTACTTGTTTTAACATGGTATCAAATGGTCCAGTCATTATGTGGTATGAATGGGAAATAAATTACCAGTTGACTTTTCTTGTTTCAAGTGGTATCAAATGTCAAGTTCAGTATATGGGTATGAATGGGAAATAACTGGTATAAACTACCAGTTGACTTTTCTTGTTTTTAACTGGTATCAAATGGTCCAGTTAAGTATTGTGGGTTATGAATGGGAAATAACTGGTATAAACTACCAGTTGACTTTACTTGTTTTAACGGTATCAAATGGTCCAGTTCAGTATGTGGGTATGAATGGGAAATAACTGGTATAAACTACCAGTTGGCTTTACTTGTTTTAACTGGTATCAAATGGTGCAGTTCATTATGTGGGTATGAATATGAAATAACTGGTATAAACTACCCAGTTGACTTTACTTGTTTTAACTGGTATCAAATGGTCCAGTTAAGTATGTGGGTATGAATGGGAAATAACTGGTATAACTACCAGTTTGACTTTACTTGTTTTTAACTGGTATCAATGGTCCAGTTAAGTATGTGGGTATGAATGGGAAATAACTGGTATATACCACCAGTTGACTTTACTTGTTTTAACTGGTATCAAATGGTCCAGTTCAGTATGTGGGTATGAATGGGAAATAATTGGTATATACACCAGTTTGACTTTACTTGTTTTAACTGGTATCAAATGGTGCCAGTTCAGTACGTGGGTATGAATGGGAAAAACTGGTAAAAAACTACCAAGTTGACTTTGTTGTTTTAACTGGTATCAAATGGTCCAGTTAAGTATGTGGGTATGAATTGGAAATAACTGGTATAAACTACCAGTTGACTTTACTTGTTTTAACTGGTATCAAATGGTCCAGTTCATTATGTGGGTATGAATGGGAAATAACTGGTATATACCACCAGTTGACTTTACTTGTTTTAACTGGTATCAAATGGTCCAGTTCATTATGTGGTATGAATGGGAAATAAACTTACCAGTTGACTTTACTTGTTTTAACTGGTATCAAATGGTCCAGTTAAGTATGTGGGTATGAATGGGAAATAACTGTATAAACTACCAGTTGACTTTACTTGTTTTAACTGGTATCAAATGGTCCAGTTAAGTATGTGGGTATGAATGGGAAATAACTGGTATATACCACCAGTGACTTTACTTGTTTTAACTTGGTATCAAATGGTTCCAGTTCATTAATGTGGGTATGAATGGGAAATAACTGGTATAAACTACCAGTTGACTTATTGTTTTAACTGGTATCAAATGGTCCAGTTCAGTACGTGGGTATGAATGGGAAATAACTGGTATAAACTACCAGTTGACTTTACTTGTTTTAACTGGTATCAAATGGTCCAGTCAAGTATGTGGGTATGAATGGGAAATAACTGGTATAAAACTACCAGTTGACTTTACTTGTTTTAACTGGTATCAAATGGTCCAGTTAAATATGTGGGTATGAATGGAAATAACTGGTATATACCACCAGTTGACTTTACTTGTTTTAACTGGTATCAAATGCGTCAATTCAGTATGTGGGTATGAATGGGAAATAACTGGTATAAACCCGTTCAATTAATGGGTTTATTTGGGATCAACTGGAGTATTTCCAACATGTACCAGTTTTAACCAATGGGTTTTAACTGGTACCATTTGATTCCAGTTTAAAACCCATAGGCCAACTGGCATTTCCACCAGTTTGACCAATGGGTTTTAACTGGTACCAATTAATTTCCAGTTGACACCAGTTAAAATCCATGGGTTTTAACTGTTTTTCGACCTGGGTTAAATACATGTGCCCATATTACCTGCACATGCAGGTAATATGGGCACTTTGGTAATGACGTCAACATTGAATATTGCAGACAGGGGGGTGTGATAATTGTTTTTCTTCACAATAAAGTAGAGCGTAATTGTTGATTC
>CALNVZ010000641.1:33941368-33960727 GCA_940671915.1 Paracentrotus lividus
CTATTTAATGCAAAAACGTAGTCAATTTCACCATGTATGGTATATTTGTGTGCTAAACGCATGATTTTACAATTGCAAAATAAATTATGTTTCAAAGTAAATCTTTGAAAGGAATGGTCATAGCGTTTGTGCTTATAACTGAAATATGACTGAATCATATTCATCACCAATTATCCCATATATAGATTCTGATAAACAATCAACACTTCAGGTTACAGGCCATGGAATGGAGAGAGAACGAGATAAACGCATCACCCCTGTCTCTCCATTCCTCTCCAGGGCAATGACGTTATAGCAAAGTTATATGTATACATTTTGTTTCATTATGTAATTTTGATTTTATAATCTTTTCTTCATTTATTATCATTTTCGGATATGTAGGGACATGTGCCTGAAAAAGGCTCCATGCTTTATTTCTCTCTCTCTCTCATAATTTTTTTTCTTCATTCTCTCTCTTTCTTTTTATTTTTTTATGATGATAATAATATGTCGTGATGGCCCCCCCCCCCCCGCGGACTATCGAACCGGCAGACTAACGGACCCGCGGACTATCGGACCCGCGGACTATCGGACCCGCGGACTAACGGACCCGCGGACTATCGGACCGGCGGACTATCGGGCTGTAACCATTTTATGTGTCATTGTACAGTGTGTCCCACAAAAAATGCTAATGGCACTTTAGATGGGTATAACATTAAAATTACGATATCATATTAATTATATCTCTACACCCGTAAACTACAATTCATTTTCTGCAACTGGATGAAATTTTATGTGATATGGTCCAATAATCACAAAGATATGACCATTTTTTCATCACACGTTAGGAAACCTCTCCATCCAAGTTTTGCATTAAGTAGTAGCGGGTAAATCGAATAAAAGAAACCCAAGTTCGATTATTAATAATTAGAAAAATATTTCAGTAGTGGTTATATTTATAATTTATATCTCTGTGAAGTGCAACTCATTACCATTCCAATGATACCTCTCTGAGCTCAACAATATCACGCATAGCTGAACCCCACTGCTCTGAATAAGTCTTGAAAAATTATGAGTGTTCACTTCCATGCTCCTTGAGATGCGTTATTCAAAGGTTTTTCAAAGGAAACCCAACTTTGATCATCAATAAGCGTGAAAGTGAATCACTCACAATTTTGCAAGATACATTTAAAACAATCGGGTTCAGTGATACATGATAATGGTGAGTTGAGAGAGGTATCATTAAAATGGTAATGAGTTGCACTTTACAGTGATATGAACTTCATAATTACTACTGAAATATTTTTCAAAGTATTAACGATGAAACTTGGGTTTGTTTTATTCAGCACGTCCAATAGTACTGAATACAAACTTGGATGGAAAGGTTTCCTGATGTGTAATGAGAAAATGCTCATATCTTTGTGATTATTGGACCATATCACATAAAATTTCATCAAGTTGTAGAAAACGACTTGTAGTTTACGGGTGTAAAGATATAAACAATATAATTTTGTAATTTTAATATTCTACTCATCTAAAGTGCCATTAGCATTTTTTGGGGGACACACTGTATATTTTGTTTTCATTATTTTATCAACCCTTTTTTATTCATCATTGTAATTTGAACGGTTATGAGTTCGAAGAGAAGTTACAAGCCCCCCCCCCCCCCCCCCCCCCCCCCGCTCAGGGGTCAATCATACTTTGTCTTAGCTAAATTACCCCCTTTTCACATGTTCGGGACACTATTTCGGTTTGTCCTAAAAAAATTAGAAATACCCCTGATTAAAATTGGTCCGGTGGGATGGGGGAGAGAATGATAAAAGACCCCTATTTAAAACATTTCTCGGGTTTCCCCCTACTTGAGCCCCTAAAATTTACCCTTTTTCCGGAAAATTGGGAACGAACATACGGGAACAAGCATATAGCGTGAATTTGAATGAACACCTGTCAATTTGAAATATCCACTGGTGAATTTGAATGTCAAAACCAAGTGCAAATTCTCGCTGGCGCGAAATTGATTGCACCTTCTGACATTTTTATTTGATCGAGTCTTTTATGAAATCGAAGTACAGGAAAATCTAATTGAAGTAAGGGGTTAATGGAACATTCAATTTCGCTTGAAATTGAATGAATATTCGTGAAACCGACTGCATGGAGGATGAAAATGACCGGAAAACCTATATTATAATAAAAAAATAAGATCCGATATGCGTTGCTATGCGCAGAGGGTGTCAAAATAAACACCTTGAATATAAAAAGCACATGTCCATGGAGGTAGAAGATAAATAATTTTTTGTTTCGTAAATTACGTTTTTGATAGTGGAGGGGCTGAGCCAAAAGTGTGTGTGTGTGTGTGGGGGGGGGGGGGCTGAACAGGCTAAAATTCACAAATGTATGGTAATTTTTGAATTTTGGTACACGTTGGCTGACGAAGGTGGGGGTCTGCAGCCCCCCCCCCCCCCCCCCCCCCCCCCGGCTCCAACGAATGCATAACTTTGGTCCAGCTCGCTTGACGAACAAGTATGTGATGAAGGTATTAAATCACTGTCCATAATGTTCAATTATTGATATGTATAACAAAGAGGAAAGCCAGACGGAAAAAGAAACGTGGCTCTAATATTCGAATGACCAAGGATGCCAGCAATATTTAGAACGTGATCTTTATTGTTTTTGATCAGAAATATTTACGAATATATACACGATGTAAATTTTTACTTCCCAATCCACCCCAAAACAAGAAAGAAAAAATACAAAAACAGTTAATCCTCACCTATAAGTTTTTAGAATGAGCCTCGCAGTTTGATTACATTCTGAGGTTATTACAGATGTCGGTTTGGTTGTACTCTTATTCGCCGACATAGTCATTACGTCACGAGCAGGTAGACTGGTCGGAACCATAGTAACGGGTTCACGCTACGATCAGCACAGCATCTGCTCACTACACCCACAATTTGTAATCGGCATTTTCCTTCTTTGGAAATCGAAAATAACTGCAATGATGAATCTCACTAGTATGATTACAGTCTGCTGCAAAGTAATTCACCATATTTATATCCTATTTACGCAAAATTTTGAAGAAATCTCCGTCTAAAAAATCGGTGTTTCGTGTCATATGTTTACTGCATTTATTCATTGGTTGCTAATGAAAGTGCGTGAACCATCGTCAGGGAAAGCTACTTGACCCATGCAGGAAGTGACGCGCTACTTTGTCGGCGAATTGAGAAACAGGATGTAAATTGGTAAGAAAGCTTTTTTTATCTGGTGATAATCAAGTATTTTGTATAACAACTTATTTTGATTTGATTTATTGCGGGGGTTGGGGTTCGGCGACCTTTTCCCATCCCCCCCCCCCCCTTTAATTAGACCACGACAAGGTAGATAGTCAGGATCATGTTCTAAAAACATATGAACCGTATTAATGAAAATATTAGCCGGAAAAAAAAATAATGTTGCTGTAACAAACACGTGAGAAAATTGACCTTCATGACGGACAGGTAATGGTATTTGTTCCTTTGATCGGTTGGTCCCCTGGTAGTTTATTTATAAACTTTGGTTTTACTTTGAATATTTGCAGATAGGTAGGCAGTGTAGGTAAGGGTAGAGGAGTGGGAATGCTTGTTCAATCAGTAGAGCACCCACCTCATGAAGGGAAGGTCGTAGGTTCGATCTCCGGATGAGAAACCCTCTACCTTCTAGCCAGGCAGTCGGCATTTTAAATGGGCCATATCCACACTGACAGTCGACTCTGTGATCTCGGTTCGGTGTAAAAATGGCAGAGGTGATAATGGCAGAGGTAAAAATGGCAGAGGCAAACATGGCAGAGGTAAAAATGGCAGAGGTAATAATGGCGGAGGTAAAAATGGCAGAGGCAAAAATAGCAGAGGCAAAAATGGCGGAGGTAAAAATGGCAGAGGTAAAAATGGCAGAGGTAAAAATGGCAGAGGTAATAATGGCGGAGGTAAAAATGGCAGAGGTAAAAATGGCAGATGCAAAAATGGCAGAGGCAAAAATGGCAGAGGTAAAAATGGCAGAGGTAAAAATGGCGGAGGTAAATATGGCTCACTAAATATACAAAACAATTGAGGTTATCCCCTCAAACATTCTTTCACCATCACATTCTGTGAAATATCAAATTTTACATCAGGGTAAAAAAATGCCGTAAGTTTTACCTACCTTGTTGGTTTTCAGCAATTTTCTCTGCGAAATTTCGGCATCAGATGCTCTCACGACGATATATTTTCGTATACAGTTCATATGAACAACATTATGGTGTTCACACCGGTCACCGGTCGATTTGCTTCAGGTGGCCCATATTAGCTGCTGGCCCATATTACCTGCATGTACCCTAATAGATTTTATACAATATCGAATTGGTCGTACTTATATTGTTCTATCTTAGAGTTCTGAAAAGACGGGAAAAACTCTAAGAATTTTTTCCCCCACAAAGTTTCTTCATTTTGAAATAATTATATTTTGTATGTTTTATTATTATTGATATATAGGGGGCCTGCGTTTTGGTCTTTGGTCGTCCAATATCCCATCATTATTCAAACAACCATGCAGGGTAGGAGTCGTTCCACACCGGTCACTTCATCCATTCATATACATGTATATAATTATTTATTTATTCTAGGGGAGGGGCGTTCGATAAGGGGGGGGGGGGCAAAGGCAACTAATTCCCATTTTAGGCACCTTTCTTTCCCTAAATTTTCGGTCGGGAAATGCCTGGGTAAGTTTCTTTTTGTATTTCCGATTCTGTGTAGGCTTCCTTGAAAAATGGTTCATATTGCTATCTCACAAACATAACCATATACCTTACTGATATTGAATTAATTACATGAATTATATACAATCTATGGGTAACAAAATTTGTGTTTTTGGAATTCTTAAAGACGGTTTCTCAGATATAGAATACAATGGCATTATGCATGTATTTTCATTAATACAAATATTATATTGAGGTATTGTCTCGTATAGTTCTGATTAATCAATTTAATCACAGTAAAATCACTCAAAGTGGTCGTGTGTAAAACAATGAAAATAAAAATAAACAAAAAACTAATCGATGGATCATACAAAAACATCCAAACTGCAGAATTTTGAATGATGTAGACATTTTTCTTGATGTGATTCTATGGGGGTTATAATTTGGCTAAAAGAATATTGCAATGAAATGATTATGAAAAAAGTATTAGCAATTCATAATATAATGATTAAAAAAATGATAAAGTACTTTTATCATGATAACAATATTTCATTTGATAATAACTGATTTAATCATTTCAAAAGCACGGGGACATTTTCGCGCAGAAATTAAAATAATATTCGATAAAACTAACACAATTCTGTTTAATGAACGCGGTATAAAGTAAACATGTAATTTGAGCAAAAACGTATGAGACCAAACTATACTGAAGCTTATTGGGAAAGTAGATATATTGTTTAGTTCCAAAGTTGTTATAATAAAACTTTAGAAACTAATGTCAACAAAACAAAGCAAACATAAAAAGAATTGACATTACTTTAGATTAAATGTCCATAAAGGACCCAATTTTAAATTCTTCTCCCGACAACGACAATAAAAAAAAATTCAGATTATAATGTATGTTTGAAAAGCTTAAATATCATTCCTCTCTAGACCTGTAAAGAGAGCGACGAGATTGAGTGCTTCGAAAACAAAGGGCGGTTTGAAGACACCATATAAGTGATTTTAAGACACCATAAGGGAAGATCTGCCAGTTCAGACCACCACCGTGCACGACCGCTTTGTGGACGGGTGAGGAGCCTTGTTCCGTCCTTCACCATTCATAAACAGTCTTTACAATGCATTATACCGCCCTTACACCGGGTCTCCATCGACCGAGGCCTGCGTTCATGCCCGCGAAAATTTTGAGCATGCTCAAGGTGCTCGATCATGCTCAAAATTCGCCGGGCATGAACCGAAGGCAAAATCAGAAGACGGGTCATCAACCCACCGTGTATTATCTCCGGGTATCCTCCGTGTCCGCGTTCGTATCAACTTGTTTCGCACGGTCGCGAACGGTGGGAACGGTGAGTCACCGGCGAAGAAAACATTTTGTTTTTCCTTGTCAGAGAGCGTTGAGGCCGGCGGGCAAGCGGTAATCACACGACAAAAGGAAAGCGTGGACTATATATGAGGACGGTCAGCCCGGTACCAGGCTGGGTAGGACCTGGTATAGACCGGTATAGAACGATACAGACCCGTTATAGAACGACACCGACCCGGTGAAAATCAAGAAAAATGTAATGTGGCCGGTGCCGTCTATTGCCGTTTTGGAATTTGTTGTTTTTCGGTGAACGGCGAAAACCCGTTCAATTTACCCGTAACTGTGACACCTCCATAACTCAGCTGGGTTGCTCTTGGCGTAATTACTAAACGCTCAACTTGCATCTATCTGGTAAGTAGCAGGTAACCTAACACATACACACACAATGACACACAATCACACACAACCCACACACACACCAACACACACCACACACACACACACACACACATCACCTCCTCTCTCCCTCCCTCTCTCGCTCTGTCACACACATACACTCTCTCTTTCTCTCTCATTCAAATCTATGTATAAACGGGTATTCGTATAAACTGCTTATCCCTTTCACTAATTATCATTGAGAAAGATTCGATGAAGTTAACGACTTTCCTTTTATTTTCTCTTTTAAAACGTTATTTTAAGTGTTACTCTCCCGATATGAGAACATTTACAAAATTAATACTCCAACGATTTTTTTTCCTCAAATAATAATTATTTACATCTATTTGAGTTTAATTCGTCTTTCTCATTTGTTTGAAAGTCAACAAAGACAAGTAACAAGTAATGCAAAACTAGAAATATTTCTTCTAATCACACAATTTAATACTTTTATTAGATTATTTTTAAAATTTGATGACAGCTGCATATCATTCACATACAGAAAGATTTTTGATTTGGCTCTTTTATACTTAATCATGTAGTGATTTAAACATAATGGAATATCTTAGAGGAAATTATAATCTTTTACAATCACTGTGGCTTAAAGTGTGCATGTGAGGAAAGGGGGCATTTAGCATTTTAAAAAATTAATAAAAAATAGTTCACTCTTTTTTGCGAGTCCCCAAACAAGACTCTCCATAATATTTGCACTTGCACTCTTTTAGATTGAGAGGTATATCAACTCGTCGTAGGCTACGGGGCACGTGCACTCAACGTAGCCTGCGTTGCATGTACAATGCACGCACAGGTCCTGGGTCAACTTCTGCGATTCCTGCGTTTCTGTAGTAGGGTATTGTAAAAACCTCATGTACGTCGTACTACATTGTACTGCAAGGTGAAGGTTTTTCGTACGAAATCCATCGTAGGGAGTTGCACGTCGAAGGTACGAGAGTTGTGACCGCCGCATTAGGTAAGTGTAATTATTATAGCTTTAGGTAAGGGTAATTATTATAGCTTAAACTTAGTTTGACCAAATCCTAACAAGAGATGGCGCTCGTCCACTCTCTGGAAATGGATCAATAAATTAAAAACCCCACGTTCTATTATGGAGATATTAGGAGGATTATCATATAACATTGATAAAAACCAATGTTACATTTTCAAAGCAGTCTTGATTCAGATGAGTTCTATTAATTTGAATGGTGTAAGAGTCGAATTTTATGGCAGCGATTTTGATGGACCAAAAACCAGAAACATAACCTTCACGTAATGCAAAGGGGGTATTGAAACGTTTTTAACGAAATCAATGTATTCTACAGGGTGTATCAATAAAAACGGGACAGTTTTGAAAAGTCTGTCAAAATTTCGTTTCAAATTATGATGTCTATATTTTGATGTTAATAGATGCTTTGAGGTCTTATCTTTCAAATGCCATTTAAAATAATAAGTTTTGTTCATGCTTGAGCGCACACGGAACGTTTTTGTCGGGGGCTCCAAAAAAGGCTTGCGCACAAAATGGAAGAAAATGAGAAATATGATCGTCAGACTTTTTGCCAATTAGCAGACTAACTTTTAACCCTTTCATTATCTTTCCCATTATTTTCGAAATAATGCTATGAAAATTCATTTACAAAGCTACTTATTTAATTGAATTTATTTTGTTTTTCACATGTTAACATGTTATCCTTTGGCATTGAATATTCCTTCAGACTAAAAAAAAAAATTAATAAAAAAATATTGTCAACCCAAGAAAGGAGTTTTGGTTGGTTGGTTGATTATTTGATTGAATGATTGCTTTGTTTGATCGTTTGTTTGATTGATTGTTTGATTGGTGGATTGATTCATTAATTGGTCGCTTGATTGAATGAAAGATTAAAAGATTGACCATTTTGAATGATTGATAGTTTGATTAATTGTTTTCTTTGAATGATTGATCGATTAATTTTTGATTGATTGTTCAAATGATTGATTAAATCATTGGGAGAATCAAAGGAAATCGACTCAAAAGACTTACTGAATCATTGATTAATGAAAATAACCAATCAATCCGAATGGGAGTACCCGATTCAGAATAATAATTCAGAATAAATAATTCCCTTTGAATTAAGCGAAGTCTTTTTTCCCCGCTTAAGCATGAACGACACAAATAAACAAAGCAATCAATTAATCAATCACTTAAACAACCAACCAAATCCCCTTTTTTATTGGTTGACAAAAAAAAAAGTTTAAAGGAATATTTATTGTAAAAAGATAACATATTGAAATGAAAAAAAAAAATTAAAGTAAATAAATAGCTTTGTAAATGAATTTCAAATCATAATTAAAAAAAGTGGCAAAGATAAAGAAAAAAAAATAGAAGAAGGCTGCTGGTTAGCAAAAAGTTTAATGATCGTATTTCTTAATTTTTCCATTTTGTGCGCAAGCCGTTTTTTGAGACGCTGACAAAAATGTTCTGTGTGTGCTCAAGCATGAACGAAACTTTTTTTTTTAATTGCATTTGAAAGATAAGACTTTAGAGCATGTATTAACATAAAATATAGACATCATAATTTGAAAAAAAAAATTGACAGACTTTTCAAAACTGTCCCGTTTTTTTTGATACGCACTGTATAATACACTCACTAACATACAAAATATGCTTCTGTACTACAAATTGAATCTCAAAGTAAATGTTACCTTCGTATTTTTAAGCTGGAGTAAATATAACAAATTATAAACTTTTAAAGTTTGATTACTGTGAGATAAGATAATTTGATAAAAAGTATTGTTTAATCAATAAGATCTAGCAATCATAACAAACATCCATAATATATAACGATGAAAATGCGTAAAAAATAAAAAATCGGGGTCCCGGGTACATGAACCATAATTTTCTATTGGTCATGTTGGTTATTTGCCTGAAACAACGCTGCATCGATGGAGTTGAACATTCCTGTTCCTGACATAATTCATACCAATCTATGAAAATAATTGTCTTAAAGAACTGAATTACTTATTATGATACAAAAACAACGAGATTATTTTTTAAAATACTTTTATATGTGATTATAGACACTGTTATAAATATAAACATGTCTGCACCCATCATTTTTTAATCTTGTGCTGACAAAATATTATTTCAAAAAGAATGATGTCGAATTCGTATCCTAACTTTTCGTATCACAATATCTGTGCTTTAGTTTAAAAAATTAAATATAATATGTCTCAAAATACTTGCCAATTCATGATTACAAATTTATATATAATTTTATAAAACTTTTGAAAGAACTGGAGCCGGATTAAATTATTATCATGTGATTATAGTGTAATATATACATTCTGGTATACAAAACAGTGAATTAATACCGAAAATAAAGGTAAATTTGTCAACAAAAAATAAGTATAAGCTACAGATACAGAATCCACTCCAGAAACTATACAGGTGATACATGAATATGATTCGTAAGTTTGTCTTACATTAAAATACAACATATTAATAAACTATACATTCTCATATATAATCTGATAATAAAGCAATCAATTATGCTCGTCTGAAAAATAGACGATTTCGAAAATACAAAACAATAATTGATTTTGCATATGCAATTAAACAGGTAGGCCTACTTTTATTTAAATGTAAAGTAGTGGTTTAAACACTGAGTCATAGTAGTATTTAAAACATTTTGTGAATACATCTAAAACCAACATCAAGTATGTATCCACATATCACCAACTCTCTGTATTGGTTGGATAGTATTTGCAGTGACTTTATATTCTAACATGAATTAGAAATACATTCAACAGATATTTATTTACCAAACAGATATAATTTTTGTCACTATCCTTTACCCTTAGCGTGCCACGGACACGTTTTCGTGCAATTGTACTTATGTACAATTGTAATAATTCATTTTCTTTTTTAATCCTGGTCGTGCAGGCTTTGCAAAGCAACAATACTGCTTGTATTATGTCTTTGGATTAATTTCCGGTCATTTAAAAAAAGCAATGCTGATCCATGTCATCTTAAGAATTGAAAATTAAAATTTTCCTTTCTCACTAGAATTAATGCAGCATATTCAGCGTTAAAACTAAATGCTAAACAAATTTGCGGTCTTCCCACGAGGCCGAGGCTCTACAAGTCCGATTTTTTTTTTCTGACATGTCGTATTTTCTTTTCACAGCAAACATGCTAATAAAAGCAAATACGAAATGAGAAAAATCGGCCTTGTGGACCCTCTGCCTCATGGACCCTCCCTATACATGTTATTATATGTAGCTATATTTACAGATAGATAAACTATGATTTACTATTATTTTTTTAAATTTGTTATTCTTTGCAAGCCTTATGGCTTGTGAAAATAAACAACAGTCAACGCTGTATGGTTTGATATAAATATTCAACGCATTCATCTAGATCCTTGTATTTATGAATATAACTGACAATACTCCATTTGTAAACATAATTTATACTTGTATATATTTTATACAATGATTATACTATTATACTATGCGAAAGGGATAGTGCATGGGCAGGATAGTGTTTAATATCACTGTCTCTAAAATATAAATATAACTAATGGCTGATTGTCAATCTTTTTGCTTCTCTCATTGAAATGCACCAATTCGTTCTACACTTCACGACTCAAAATAAATAAATAAATAAATAAAAAGATAATAATAACAATTACAAAAAATAAGACATCCAAAGTAGTTACGTTCAAGAAAAATTTGAGAAACATATCTCGTCCATTTAATACGACCTATAAAGGTAAACACCTTATTAAAACAAAGTAGCACAGCATATAAACACACCGCTTAACATTTGTGTTCCGACTCGGTGATTAAATCAATGATTTTTTTTTTTTTATAACTGTCATTATTATCATTTATGAGATGATTATATTTCTTATTGTATAATTAAAAGTTACAAATGAAAAGAAACTTTTGCAGAAGGCCACCGCATGCACTTTCAGATGCAAATCAAAATAGTTTAGAAAGAAACATTGTTTTTATTCTTAAACCTGCAATGGATTGGAATCATGGAATGGGATACCAGGGGGGATACTGTGGTAATCGAAAAGTTACAGTATATATTTTTTTAATTTTCAAACGAACAACACAAACATTTTGTGATTTAGTGCATTTACAATGCAGGTGATCTGTTAATGTACAGTGGCGATTCCAGGCGGGGCGCAGGGGACGCGCGGCCCCTCTATAATTGGAAATCCACAAATTGACTACATATTAAAATCAGAAAATTTTCGGCTGCGCCCATATTTCTTCAATTTTATTTTGGATGCGCCCCTCGTACTTCAGAATCCTGGATCCGCCACTGATGTAATACTACTGTTTATTAGCTGTTTGATTAACGCAATATAAATTTTGAACAATTATTAAAATTCAGGATAAGTCTTTTAGGATTAAATACCCCACATTACGTATTTTTAATCTCTTTTTGAAAAACAAAGGTCAAAGTTTAAATGTCCTTATGGAGGAGTTTAGAGGTTGAATACCATTTGTATAAGGGACTTCTGTGTATGCACATGTTATTATGTCCATAAAAATTGGTATACGTTTAGAGGCTGAATAGCTTTTTGAATACAAGAATGTTGTCTCCATCGGAAGCAGTCATCTTCCCTGATGACGTCATCACCACACGAGATGCATGAAGATACCTCCACCGATCATGTTCATTCCTCAGTCTGGTTGATAGAGAGAATGATGCTACTCTTCTCTTCTTCATATCACCTCCACTCATCATCTCATCAATCACACACGTCTTGCACTCATCATCTGTTGTCACGACGTAGAGGTCGTCTGTCATAGGATAGAAGAAAGCATTCCTGATTACATCACTATGGGGGATTTCCCTGTGAGCACCCTCTCTGTCGATAATGAACACTCTGCGATCTGCTGGTGAGGGTCGAGCGATAATGTGACCTGATGACAACACATCAAGCATCTTCATATTCTCTTTGCACGAGATTGTATTGATGATCTTATTATCAGCTGGGTTGATGACGTATATCTTAGACTGACCGGTCTCAGCAGAGATAATCATTCCATCCTGATCAACAGCAACATCCACCCATGCGTCCTTAAATGTCGTGTTTCTTGGTATTGTGATGTCATTGATCAGCTTCCACTCTCTGTCATACACACTGATGCATCCAGTCATACTGTCTCCTGTACAACCTGTACGCCGTTTACCACATACTACCTTGTCACCATTCAGCAATGCACAGGATGCAACATGCGATGTATCACTATCTGTTATCACTCTCTGAGTGTGTTTAGTGTTGATATCTAACATGTGTGTATGTGTACCACCTGATACTCCATCTATGATGATCACATGACATTCATCTATGCATCCAACAATGAACGGAATTGCAATATTATCTGTGACATTGATTGTATCGATGAGCTTCCACTCCCCGTTATACCCATTAATCCTCCCATTATACTTCTCCCTTCCAACACCCTTCACAAACCTCACATCTAACACAGTACGAGTGATATGTTTCACCCCATCCTCATCCAGTGGCTTCTTTAATGCATTAGTCACTAATGTGTTCACACGATGCCCGTCTTTTACTACAGATCTATCTTTCTCAATTACAGTGTCAAGTCTGTGTATTGTATCTTCAATGGTTTCCATGTCATCTCTGCAAGATTTCTCCAACTTGCCAATCTTTCTCTCTTTCTCTTCACTGATAGTTTGGATGTCAGTATGAAGAATGCGTTGGGCATTGTCAATGGGTTCTTGTCTTTTCTCTGCAATTACTTTGTTTAGTTTAAGTCGATCTTTTCTCTCTTCATCGTTTAATCGCATCTGTTCATTTAGTCTTTGAATTTCTTCTTGGATTTTGTTATTCTTCTCATTACTCTCCTCATTGATTTTTGCAGCATCTTCTTGTTCTCTGTCTTTGTTTATTTTCGTCGCCTCTTTGATGGCCACATCGACTTCATCTTTGACAGCTTGAAGATGAACGTCAGTGTCCTTTCTACATTGTAAGATCTGGTTTCCATGAGTGCGGCATCGCTTTAGCTTGTCTTTCGCCTTTTCCTTCAAAGCATTCAACTTTGCTTTATTTTCCATGATAGACCCCTCTAACTCCTGTCGTACGCATTCTTGTTGATGGTGACCTATTGAAGCGCAAACTAAACATAAACCTAAACCATGAGTTTTACAATAAAGTTTAATTTCTTCATCATGTTTCCCGCAATAAAGATTGGGCCCACCCGTTCTTACTTTGCCGATGCATCCCTCTTTAGACGCGCAGTCATCACAGAGCTTCTTCTTCTCCTTCACGTAGTACGTCACATCAGTGATCGCCTCACAACCGTTTCCTTCACAGACGTCTTCTGGGCTGAATTTAGACGCCATGTTGCTCAGAGTATAGACCTGCAGAAGAAAAAAAAAAAGGATATTCATTCGGTGAGAGAGAGAGAGAGAGATAGCAGGCGTGGATCCAGAGGTGGGGGGGGGGGGCGACGGGCCCGCCCCCTAGCAAAAAAAAAAATAAATAAATAAATAAAAAATAAATTAAAAATATGCGAAGTAAAAATAGACGAGGGGGCCGATTGACCCCCAACCTTACCCCTATGGCTGATACATGATGACCTCTTTGATGGCGGAAGGAAAAAAATAATAATAAATAAATAACAATAAAATAAATAAAATAAAATAACACCAAAGACAATCGTTTTGTATCAGTACATTTGGATGAATGCAGAATGCAGTGTATTATGTGATTTTTCTTTAAATCTCTAGGGTGGCCCGAAAGTTTTGGCCTGTACTGTAAAGATTACGAAAAAATACACAACATAGAAGTAGATAGAGAAAGGAAAAATAAAAGAGAGAGAAAGGAAAAATAAAAGAGAGAGAGAGAGAGAGAAGGAAAAAAGCAGAATAAGTAGAGTGAATGACAAGAAAATAAATGAAAACTAAAATATAAGTTTATAGTAGGCCTACTTGGTAACATTATCCAATTTTTGTAAAATATCAACTGTTCTCATTAATATAAATTACTTACTCCATGTGGGGGGGGGGGGGGGGGGGGTCGGAAGAGAGCGTGAAAGTAAAAAAAAAAAAGAAGAGAGGTGAGTGAAACTGGACAGAGGACCCTTTTTCCACTGTCCATTGTATTTCTTTCTCTAATCTGCTAATCATATCACCCCTCTCCAAAACCAAACAAAAGCATTTCTCTTCTTTTTGTGCACTTTTTAACATTTCAAAAACTACTAATGACTTCAATCTTTTCTGCTCGTTTTGTATGATTTCTTCTTGTTCGTGTATTTATCTTGTGTTTTCTTGTACTTCTGTGTTTACAATTATCAACATAATTATGCCCTACTCATCATGTATCAACACTAACCACGAGATGTTTACCTTTCAAAGGAAGAAGCTTTACTAAAGTTCTTTAATATACAGTTCAAAATGAAGTTTGATCATTTACAAACACTCTCTGTAATTAAAACCTCATCTGATCGACTTTGGATCTGTTATCAAGTGCAATCAAAGATGGCGTCTGATTGTATACCGTTCTATCTCTGCGTACTGATATGAATGTCATATTCCACGCATGCCTGCCTTCAGAGCTAACTAGATGTAGAGTACGTGCACCCCAAAACATAATGCAATGATATTGGCATCAATGCACTTTATTTATGAATACAACAATATGAATGATGAAATGTTTACATGAAATGAATGAATGAAAATTACTCATAGGGTAGGAATGTGATGGCTTTTCAATTGTTGCTTCCTGATCTTATCTAGCTGTATTTAAGTAACCTGAAATAAAATCAACTCTGCCTAAAGAGACCGATTCCACAAGATTTACCCCTTTCAACCCTCTCCATCCATATCAATCAAATACAAGTTTGACCTTACCTTTACATAAAATCGGACTCTTGGTAAAAAAAAATGTATGAATAAATAAAATATCTCCTTAAAGCTCTTTGTAAAATAAGGCCTCCATCAAATATTACAACTTAGATTAATTAATGAATAATTTTTCAAGCAATCAAGTGAATGGGCTTAATTACTCGGTGTTTCCTAATATAATTATCAGTTCAATATACAGTCTCTCTTGAAATTAAAATATTCAAAATGACTTGGGTTGTGCCACAACCATTCCACATCTTTAGCTTAGTTATTTTTTTTTCTCTAAAAAGCTCTTTCTTTTTAATAATATTTATCATTCCCTTACAAGCTTTGCTTCTTGCTGGTTCCTGAATTTTCTTTATAATTGTTTTCTCTGTTACTTTTGAACAAAATGTTCTATGTTACATACTGATGTTGTTAATTTGATTATTTATTTTGTTAACTTTTGAAAACATGAAAGAAAATCGAAAAGTAATCTTGAATCTTGAATCTTGAATCTACTTTCTTTAATTTTTTATTTGCAACACATTTTCTCTATTATTTCAACATCATATCATCACACTTTTATGTTTCTCTCATGTTTATCTCTGTATCTTTTTTTTTGTCTGCTGTCACTATGTTATGACAAATAATATACTGATTCTTTATAATTTTAAAAATAATTGGAAAATAGTGCCTAATTTTGTAGATAAGATGAATTAACAGCTTCCTACATAATTATACAGGGGGGGGGGGGGGTGAGGGGGGAGTTGTTAGTGGGTGTCAAGTAAATATTGTACGAAAAAAAAAGAAGAAGACAAACGTGATCCATTAAGCATGATAAAGCTGATTACCTTTCCCTCCGGCTTATTCGTAGGTTGGCAAAAAACAAACAAACAAACAAACAAACACGAAAAGAGAAATTGCCAAAAATCATCATGTGTTGTTTATTATATTACGTTCTCTCTCTCTCTCTCTCTCTTCCTCTCTCTCTCTCTGTCTCATTCTCTCTCTCTCTCTCTTCTCTCCTGTGGCCATGGTGTCTATCTGTTTCTTTAAAGTTTGACTATATTTTTTATCTCTCTTTCTATCATTTGTTCTTATTACTCTTAGTATTAGTCTCATACCTTTCTCTCTTTTGTTACTCTTCCCCCTTTTCTGTGTCTTTGTTGTCTCTTTCTCCTTTACTCTCCCTGTCTCTCTTTCACCATATATTCCTCTGAATTCATAAACCATGAAGAAATTCATATTTTTGTTCTTCCTCTGCCGTTCCCTCTCATACACACTCTATCGTTTACTATTCTCGTTATTATAGTTTGCTTCCACTTCCGCTTTTAGAATGTGAAAATAATTTAATAATAATCATAATCTTATACGATTACTAAAGTAAAGGGACTTGCCAATAGCTTACCTTTTACATGCAGGTTGGAGGTCTAAACTTCAAAGTCCAAAAAAAGAAAGTTGCCAAACTCTTCAGTGGTCGCTCTGTTAGAAGATAAATCTATAAATGTGTAATTCAGTAATTCAGGTGTAATCAATGGCGTCTACCGATCTATTGCCAGTGACCTTGGATCTGATTTGCCTTCAACATAATAATATACAGAGCAACGCAGTAGTAAAAACAAAACAAACATGCAACCCGTGAAATTGTATTTAGGAGGCCCTATTATTGACATTAAGATAGGCACCACTGCACTTTATGAATACATCCATAAAAATGTGAAAATATCAGGGCTACACCAGATGCACGTATTCACATTACCCATGATGTATTTTAAAGATTTTTTTCCCGATTCGTGTTGGTCCATGTTCATTAAAGTAGAATTTGTATCATAACGCGCCATTAACATGTGCATTAACATTTACTAAATATTATAATAAAAAATAAGATCCGATTATGCGTTGCTATGCGCAGAGGGTGTCAAAATAAACACCTTAAATATAAAAAAGCACATGTCCATGGAGGTAAAAGATGAAACCTTCATGGTTAAATCACATAACGAATGCATAACTTTGGTCCAGCTCGCTCGACGATACTGTCAAATCATTGATGTGTACAACAAAGAGGAAAACCTGATATGCCTGACGAAAAAGAGAAAAAAGAAAAGAAGAGTTGGCTCTAATATATTAATTTTTAAAGGAGAGAAGAGTGAATATGAATTTATTTAATTTTGTATACGGTAACAAGGCAATTTAATTATCGATAGTATTTTCTGAAAATTCCATGGGGGAAAAAAAAGAACAGAACAGAAACCTGCTATATGCCCTTTTAGTATGGTAAAAGTATAGGAGCCTATATTTTTATTTACCTTTTTTTAGGAGGGTTTTTTTTTTCTGGAGGCTGAGTTTAAATATAAATGTAATTTGAATTCGAATACGACCTTGGAAAAAATTCTTATTAATGTCAACTTTTTGTTAAAAAGGTTCGGAATTTAGTAAAATTCTTCAAAAACCTTGAGTGAGTTGAGGTGACATTTATAAGATAACAACATTATAATCTCAAATGTTAAGCACAACTCAATTAAGCTGAATTGAATGTCATTATCCATTTAAAATTAAGTTGACATGCGATTTTCAGAAAACGATAGAATGCGGTTTTCAATGAGAGGGAAAAAAAATACAATAACATTTAGAAATTTGAAACACTGAAATATATTGCCTTCATTATAATTATAAGCATGATATGTCTATCCTACAGAAAATAAAACAACTTTGCAGGGGCCGCAGAGCCGGGGCGGGGGTGAGTGCTGCAGCCCCCCTTCCCACTTTTTTCAGCAAGCGTGTACAAAATTGCAAAAATGACCATACACTTGTGATTTTTAGCCTCTTCAGCCCCCCCCCCCCCCCACTTTCGGCTCAGCCCCTCCACTTTCAAAAACGCTCCGCCCCCCTGCTTTGTAATGCAAAGGCAAGGTATCACTGGTTGTCATGGAAAGAATGTTTGAATGGCACATTGAATTATATATTTTGGTTCCTGGATAAACGTGACTTAGTACCACATTTCAGAGTTTTTCAGATAATACCTTTCTCATCATTCACTCATTTTTTTCTCAAACTTGGCAGTGATCTGTTTTGTGCACTTGAACTGATTCCCATGCAGCCCCATTATAAGAGCTGGGCTCTTGGGCTTTCCTGAGGATGGTGCTCATAATTTGTGAAAAGCACATGAAATACCTTTCTTTCATTTCATTTCATTTCATTTATTAAAAATATAAGAAAATAACAAATTCAAAGACATAACATAAATTGCATAAAATTAAGTACCGGTAGTACAAGTATAAGCAAAATAACAGTTATTAAAACAAGAAACATCAGTTACAAATTACAACAACAGCAACAAAAGCAAACCAATACATAATGGAAGTTTTACAAAATTTCGGAAAGTACCCCCCCCCCCAAAAAAAAAAAAAAAAAAAAAAAAAAATCTGAATCACAACAAAATAAAATTGACCTGCTTCGGGCATCTTCAGGCCAGGGAAAGTGAAATTTAATCAATTACCAAAATTAATGGAGCGATGGGTGGAATATTCAGGGCATTACATCAAGTTTGGGTAGTCAGTAGTGTAGTGATAAAATTCGAGGTGATCGACAACACAATTCATGTTAAAGCATTATGATACCCCGGTCGTCCATGAAGCCCAAGAAAACTGACTTCAAGTTCGTCCACTTCAGGACCACAGAAATTTTTTGTGGTCAGGACTTGCTTATTTATTAGCTCTAGCGCCATCTATCGGCCAGTATAGTACCAAGCAAATGTTAAGCTGCACTTGTTACTTGATTGTTGATCGAGATCAGGACAGAAAAACACGCACAAACTACTATTTCAATGGCCGAAGGGGAGGAAATAGAGCATTTGCAAGTAAGTACTCAATAAATAATATGAATGCCACCGAAATATTTTATCAGTAAGAAATGAGCTTGTTTGGGATTGTTACATGAAGTTGTTTTTGAAAATTGAAATTTCGATCAAGCTCAGTCGCATCGCGTCGGTGACCGAGCGGTGAGTTGGCCGTGTTGGGACGGGGAACTTCGCCCTTGACTTGATGTGGGCAAGCACCTGAACCATAACTGTATGATGGCAGTGCC
>CALNVZ010000641.1:33980012-33992237 GCA_940671915.1 Paracentrotus lividus
GTTCAATTTCGTGTTTTTTTTTTTGTTTTTGTTGTTTTGTTTTTTTTTAACTTTCGTATTTATAAGCAACATTTTCATAATATCAAAATAAGCCACAGGAAAAACTGTTCTAAACTTTGTATCGATAGAGAGTCAAAACAAAACTTTTACCATTTCAGGTTTTGAATTTTATTTATTTATTCATTTATTTCGTTTTTTTTTTTTTTTTTTTTTTTTACATGAGTATGCCCATTTCAAAATTTACTAAATATACGTTAGACTTAGTCGTTCTTCTATCATACACAAAACATATTTACAAAACAATTACAAAAATTATAGTACTGCAAGAAAGGTAATGTGCAAAGTTAACCCAAGAAATTGTGTAAATCAGAGAGCTCATGATGGTGGTAGAGGGATTGTTTATCTTCATTTTACTTTCATTGTGGAACGTGGCACGCACATATCAATTCTAGTTGTAAACTTAAGAGATAGAGGGCGCTACCATTCTACTCAAAGCGAACGCGCCCATTAACTTTTTTGTTTTTAGACAGTTTTTCACTTTATTTTCGTTTTTGTGGCGAGCAACTACCTTTCCAAAGAAATGTTCAACTTGAATAAGTACGCTAAGAGTCTGAATCTTTCAAAAATAGGAATAACTTATTCATGCAAAGGAGAAAAAAAAGTCCTGTCACTTGTGTCAATTCGAAAGCCTAGTCGGAGGAAATTCCTGTACAATATGGTATATTTTGCTCTCAAAATAGCTCATGCGCTGCATAGTTTTGATCCTCGATGCCGCATTATACTATTATAGCTTAATTATTGTTCACAGGGCAATTAAAAGCTTGAATTCTCAGCTTTCCGGAGATGGTACATTCATTTTAATTGATTAAAAAAAAAATCCTGTCACTTTGAACACAATCATAAGAGGTTCTTTCCTCGACTAGTCAATATTTACGCTTATCACATGCATATCGCATAGAAACATGTGAACGGCGTCTTCACAAGACTTGTGACAAGTTCACAATCCATTTCATTGTTTTGAGCATCAATTTATATGAATTGCATATTCTGATTACAACTTCAGCACAATAATGTTATAAGCCTGCCCAAATGTATATTTCCTCCATCTGGTCTGGAGAATCTATTAACTAACAACATGATAAAAGCAATTCTTTCATCTCCACGAGTAGATTGCTCAACCGAACGGACGATACCATTCATTTGCAGGGAAGTCTTCTTACGCGAGTTTTTGTGAGCTAATTTATTATTGCAGCCAGCTGTATAGATTTCTGCGCTTCTCTGCCGTATTTCCAACGTCACTTTGTTGCGTCTGGCCTCTTACATAATGGACGCGCCTTGTTTAATTACGATTTAATGCCGCACATTGGTATACGTTAACTTTACATTTTACATAGAGTAGAATTGATATGTCAAATAGCCGGAAAGCCTACACTGAAAACCTAACCTCGTCAGTTATTGTTCTTTAAATTAAATCTAAGTTTATGATCACAGGCTTAGATTTATTGTCTAGGGGAAGGGTCAAAGTTTACTTCGATTCGGGTTGAAAATTGAATTTATTCATTTTTACAACATAGAAATTTCTACCTTCTCAAAAATGTATTGTAGAATCTCAGCCAAACATAAATCATAATGAAAAATAGACAATGGTTACCGTTTACAACCTTGTCATTAAGGCTGAAACAATATTTTGGGGAAAATGGCAATAATTAAGGGTTCATAGTTGTTTTTCATTTCCTTTGTTTTGACCATAAAGGTTGGATAGAATATTTCCGTTTTTTACCGATTTCACTATTTCCTTCAACTCCTCCCCGAGACAAGAGACTAACGCCTGTGATCTTAAACCTTGATTTATCATAAAGAACAATAACAATTCTATATTTCAGACGCTTTTCGAGGGGGTATGACGGAGGGGGCCTTGGTCAGACGGGTAAAGAAAAAGGGGCCTCAAAATGAAATAAAAATGGCAAAAATGGGCGTTCTGGGGGTTGACAAACTCCTTTTTATTTTCATTCCCGAGGAATAGCCTGGAGAATGTCCAAGGTATAGCCAGGGCCCAGAAAAGTGATAGTAGGGACAAACAATTTCAAGAAATCTATGCCGGAGCAAAAAGATGTGGCTGGTTCACACAAAAAATATCCAATCTTTATGAGCAACAGTTTATGTTCCCTTTGCGTGTCAAACACGAAACAAAGAGCTTATGATTTTCGGAATGCATGATTGCAATTTTGCTTGTACCAGTCTTCTAGCAGAAATCCCGATTGGAGCGTTCCACTAGCTCTACCATCATAAACCAATGTTAGCTAGCCTTACACAGTTATTACCAAGGAGATTCAAACACAAGATCCTCTTTATTTAATGTCTATTGAATACTGACTTCATATTGGTCATGAAACAAATGCGGTAATAATTTCAATTAAGATATCTATTTATGTATAGATATTATATTCATGATAATCGTATTAATAAAAGTTGTTAAACACTATGTTAAAGGTCTGTTGTGAAATGTTCCTGTTCCGGGGGGGGGGGGGGGGGGGGTGGCAGGCCCGATAAGGGGTTGGGGGCGCCTTCGAAATTTTCCGATTTTAACATGTACAGTCAATGACCGGGTTTCAAATTATAGGGGTGGGCGCGTCCCCTGCGCCCCCGCCTGGATCCGCCACTGAATAGAGATTGAGAGAAGATGGTAGAAGATAGTCTGAGAGAGAGAGAGAGAGAGAGAGAGAGAGGGGGGGGGTGATAAACGGAGATTAGCCGATTTTTGTACAGTAATAGATGGGATGGGTCATTTTTTTTATGTACATGTACTGTATGTCAACTCTTAATTTCAATCGGAAAATGAGTAATGTGTAAATGAAATCATGTAGGAAATCAAAATGTGAAATATACTATTATCCCTGGCCATCCGAGAAAATGGAATTCCACCATGCTGAGTAATAATGTATTAGCTAAGTTATAGATCTTATTACGATCCTGCTACCCGTAAATTCTCCCGGATATAAATTGTAGTATCTTGGAGCAAAGGTCAACACTTGTCTGCAAGCACAGACTCAATTTGACACTTAAATATTATTTCAATCTAGAGTGGGGGCTAGCCTCCAAATCCACTGTCCATGTCGAGTGCAACTTCAGTACAAAAGTGATTCTAGGAAGTTCTACCTCTTCTACTTCTACTGCTGACTGGAGTTGTGCTATAGGTCCGAAATTATACAAATTTTGGGACAAACGGTTGGGGATTGGGAGTTTAGATTTGTGCAGTTCATAGGTTTAAAAATTGCTTTGTATTTGTGCGGTTCTATTGTGCGATCGTATTGTTCAGTTTCATACATACTCAGTCTTCGGTTCAGAATACTGGTCCATAGATTTGTGCCTGCAAAGTACTAGGTCAACACTCCTATAGGACTCCTATACACAAATAATAATAATAATAATACAAAAAAACTTTCCATATTATGCTCTTATCCCCTTTTCTGTCTTTTATTCTTTCTTTCTCTTGTTTTCTCTCTATCTCTCTCTCTCTCTCTCTCTCCATCTCTATCTCTATCTCTTTGATTCTCTCACTCACTCTTTCTCTTTGCTTTATATACTCCTTGAAAAAAAAAATCACATTTGTTATCTCTTTGCCGTTTTCCTTTCACTTCCCTAATGACATGCGCATACACCAGTTCATAATTCTCATCATTCTATTTTGATTTCACTTCCTTGTTTAAAATCTAAAAATGACCGAGTTATATATAAACATCCAGTTATTAGAATGGCCCCGCAGCTTACCTTTTACATGAAGGTTGAAGATCTAATCCTCAAAGTCAAAGATGTAAGTTGACAAAATCTCTCGATGAACTTGAGAATAAAATTGATGATTTGGACCCTTGGTTGGAAGATGAATCTGCGTTATTCAGGAATAATCAAGATGGCGTCTGGGTATTTCCCATTATACCAAACTTCTGACAATGTACTTGGCATTGATTTGCCTGAACGTATCATTAACATATTACTTGGTTGGTTGGTTGGTTGGTGGTCGAGCTTGGCGCTCTTCAATCTGTGTTGGAGCTGAAGATCGATTATTTTTGCGACTCGACAATGTGAAATGCTGTGAAAAAGCTCGAATATAACAAGCGTGTCTTCACACTGTGTTTAGACTGTGTTTCACATTGTGTTTCGCATCGTGTTTAACATTGGCCCATATTCTGCTATGAAGACTGAGTTTTCATGCATCGCAAGTTCGCGCGAAGCTATTGTGCGATCCGCATCAGACAAAAGAATCGCACAATAGCTATAGCTTTGCACGAACTTGCGACGCATACAAACTCAGGCCTCATAGCAGAATATGGGCCATTGTGTTTTGCACTGTGTTTATACTGTGTTTCACATTGTGTTTTGCACTGTGTTCAAACTGTGTTTCATATTGTGTCCAGACTGTTATATTGTGTTTGACACTACAGTTTTCAGACTTGGTTTCGCACTGTCTTCATATTGTTTTTCAGATTGTCTTTAGACTGTATTTCACACTGTTCAGACTGTTTCGTTTCGTCTGGTTTGTTTGTTTGTTTGTTTGTTGGGGGTGGGGGGGGGGGGTCAAGGTGATGATGATCATCATCATCATCATGATCCACAGCATTTATATTGCGCCATATTTCTGTTGAAAACAGTCAAAGGCGCAGGCTCTTCAAAGATGCCACTTACTCTTTAAGAATAGCTCAATAACGTAATATCTCTATTACCTGATTACCCTTTGCATATGATATTATTTGTAAAGTGACACCTGTATTTCTATCTTTCTACAATCATTGCTGGAAGAAGTCACTCTCAATTTAGCCGGAAAACAAGGAATAAAATAAAGAATAAATAAACAAAATAATAATAGTTTAAAAAAAAAAAAGGGTCAAAATGACCCCATTTTTGGTTTGTACCGGATGTACATTTCGAATGATCCCAGAATGAATTCGAAATAGGTTCATTGTCTCCAATGGTTTTGCTTGTATTTGGCCTCTAAAACCCTCTGTATGGGTAATTAAATACAATATTGCACTATGTTTAAAACGTCTGGTCTTGCACTTGAATTGGCTACATTTATTTCTTAAAGACATGCCAACTGATTTCCGTTTAGGCCAGTCATTACAATGTGGGTTTTCAGTTATAGGTAAAATAAAATCAGTCAATTTTTTACTCGTCTTGCTTATAATTTTTGGAGTTGGCATTGTAAACAGGCATCTTCATAATAACTTTTTTCTAAAGAGACTTTGTGAATTATGACATGTCAAAAGCCACACATACTAAGATACTGTCTGCTTAATTGTCCGCTAAATAATAATAATAATAATAATAATAATAATAATAATAATAATAATAATAATAATAAAAACTGAAAGTTCTAATGTAAGGGATATAGGAGTAGGGTCGTAGGGTCGAAATCTCTGATAAATTTCCCATCTCCCATATAAAATATAATGTGATTGGTCAAACATAAAGTGATTTTTTTTTTTTTTCGTTTATTTATTTTTTTTATCTATTTTTTTTCTCACTTCAATCAGAGACAGTTTTGCAAAATAGGACCATTAACGTCATCCCAAGTCACGTGATATATGTTCCCTTTCCGTGTCAAACATGAAATAAAGAGCTTATGATTTCCGGAATGATTGCAATTTTGCTTGTGCCAGTCCATATCAATTCTAGTTCTAAACTTAAGAGATAGAGGGCGCTACTCAAAGCGAACGCTCCCATTTACTTTTTTTTGTTTTTGGACAGTTTTTCACTTTATTTTCTTTATTGTGGCGAGCAACTACCCTTTCAAAGAAATGATCAATTTGATTGGGTACGCTCATAGTCTGAATTTTTCAGAAATAGGAATAACTTATTGCAATGGGGGAAAAAAAGTCCTGTCACTTTTATCAATTCGAAAGCCTGGTCAGATCATATTCCTGTACAATATGGCCAATTTTGAGCCCAGAACAGCTCATGCGCTTCAAAGTCTTGCTCCTCAATGACGCATAATTATATTACACTTTATTGATCACACGGTTTTTAAAAGGTTGAATTCTCAGCTTTCCATTAATGGTATATTTATTTCAATTGGTTAAAAAAAAGTCCTGTCACTTTGAACTATTATAAGAGACTCTTTTCTCGATTGGTCAATGTTTACGCAAATCACATGCATATCGCATCGCTATAATAATACGCAAAAAAAAATCGAGGAGTGATCAGCTTATCCGCATCTCCTCCGCCGATCCGCCTCGCCGAGGCCCCAATTCTGGCCCACAGGTCGGGTCCGCCACCCGTCACCGTGTCGTCGCATTTTCAGCCCGCATCGACCTCCGGTTCGACGAGGATATGCTTAAACCCAAGAAGACAGGCCCATAGGGGGTGAAATCAACTTTAGAAATAGCTACCTAGGCACATGGCCCAAGACAGCATGCAGTGCCATGAGCCATTTGACCTCCCTGCGAAAATTTCGCAATATTTTCCGTCGGAAGTGTCCCTGTCTCCTTTCACGACTGGACCGGTATTTCATGGCGAAGTCCAAAGCCCTTTCTATGTAAGGTGTGTGCCAACCCGTTGTCACGCCGATGATGAAGACAGAAAAACGTCTGAACGGTTAGTCTGTCGTTTCCGATAAGGGAGATAATCCCCTGCCGATTTCATTTTGAGGAAAAAACCCAGATTGATCAGTGATTGAAATCACATTTCGAAATTGGTATAGTTGAATTCTACGTTAAAAGTTCTCCTAACAGCTTTAAAATTTTTCAAAATGCAACACTTTTTAAACCAGTATTTTTGAAGAAACGGGTCCAATTTTTATTTAATTTGCCGTGATAGGATATGCAGAATAGACACACCTGTCAGTGTCTGATGGCCTTTGATAGAGGGCGCTGTTTCCTAGCTGCTGTGAGCGAAAATGTCGCTATGTTTTCAACATTTTAGAGAACTATATTGAGATATTTTTATTCTGTTGGAAGGAGTAAGTACTGAACATACATAATTGTGACCATTTTGAACCGGATTATGTGCAATATTGAACTCTGATTGTTGGTGAAATGTCTGTTCTAAATCTTCGATTTCCATTGCTTACATACTTCTCCTGTTAGTTTATGTCGACAAAGCAAACTTTATCAAAGTCAATGACATTGTCAATATCAGGGGGTCGCTGGACCTGTACCCGGATTACTACTCGGAACCACCGTCGAACAATAATCTCCGAACAATGGATCTGCCTCGTATAAAGTACTCTGTTAACGAGCTTTACGGATTACGTCGTAAGCTCCAAAAGACTCCGTTGCCAACTCAAACAAAGCTGGTTGCCTAAGGAGTATGGTATCCAGAGGACCGCGGATGTCGTGGAGGTTGTCGCAAACCCCGAAATATTGAAGTGAGAGTCTCGAGACGAAAAGATAGAAATGATGAAGCAAGAAAACCTCGTGCAGAGTAAGGTCTATTGATAGATCAAACCTTGTGCCAATATCTACGATTATGACAGCTAGTCACGTACGTCTGAAACATAACTTACCGAGGAATTTTCATGAGCAATATGAGATCCTTAGCAAACAAATTTGATGATTTTGAAACATTGATCTGCCACAATCAATTCGATGTCTGCGCCATAAGTGAGACATGGTTCACTCCAGACAATATAAGTTATTTCAACATTGAAGGATATGCACATTTTTCGAAAATTCGTGCACATCGAAGAGGAGGAGGTGTCTCCTTATACATCAGTGACAAAATGATCCTTCGATCGTACCAGAGTTAAGTGTTCCAGACGATCTGGAGATCGTCGCGTGTCATGTCCGCCCTCATCGACTCCCAAGGGAGCATTCCAAACATCTTTCTTGCTGCCGTATATTCACCTCCCAATGATAGCAGAGAGCAAGATCTCAATCGATCACATCATTAATTCGATCGATAAACTGAAAATCAAAACACCTCTACAGCTGGATTTCGCGATAATGGGTGACTTCAACCAACTGAAGACGGATACTATCTGCACGAATACATCTCTGCTCCAGGTAGTAAAGAGTCCGACCAGAAACGCAGTCCATACTGGACAAGATTTTGACAAATATGAAAGATTTCACGACATTCCAGAAATCACCTCACCAATAGGTATGAGTGTGACCATAACGCCGTCAATTGGTTACCAAAGTCAACAGGTCGGAGCAGTCGAAACAAGCACCACTACACGTACCGTCAGACCGCATGTGTGATTCTGATATTAGATCATTTGGTTGGTTGGATTGCTGATTACAATTGGTCAGAGGTCAATGAAGCTATCACAGGCGTCAGAAAAATGTGATGCATTTTATACATCTGGCATGAACACTTTCTTTCGCAACTAAAGGGTCAAAATCCATGACAGAGATAAGCCATGGAATCACTACAGAAATTAAGTCAATGATCATTAAGCGTCAGCGTCTCTCGTCAGTGCTGTCCAGAAAGTGATTGGAAAGCCTGTAGGAACAGACGTTAAGAGATCCATTGAGAAAGCAAAACGAAGGTTCTATAATGACCGTATCGTCCAACTGAAGTCTGACGATCCTGCTTCATGGTACCGACTATCAAAGTCACGACGTCCAGGCGACAATCCAGTCAGACAATTCATTGTTCCAGGAGCGAGCATCCCCAAGCCAAAGAAGTCGCTGAAGCATCAACAAGGTTTTTCACCGAAGTTGCTCAAGAACATACCACCTTTAGAACTTTCCAAACTTCCTAGCTTTCTTCCCTCCCCTAGGGTAACCCCCTGTAGTTCACCCCTGGACAGTATATACAGGAACTCAAAAAAATAGACATGGGTACGTCTTTCTGGTCCTGACGGTGTTCCAGCCAGAATTATCAAAACATTTAGCTTGCGAACTCAGCGCCCCAGCTTAGCATCATTTTAAATAGTTCATTTTCCGGAAGGTGTAGTCCCTACTAGATTGGAAGCAAGGCCCATAGTAGTACCGGTTCCTAAGGAAACCCAGGCAAGAATAGATAGCGTTAAGGCCCATAGCTGTTACAGATCATTTTGCAAAAATAGCGGAACTATTTGTTAGCCGAAATGGTTGATCTCCGACTCACACCGAAGCATTTGATGTTAATGCAGTATGGAAGTAGACCTGGAACGATAACAACACACACTGTCTAAGTTAACATTGTAAACGTCTTTAGCGCAAAAATACTGACAAAAGTAATCCACTACTATTTCTCTCATTACCACTGATTTTCCAAAGGCCTTTGATAGGGTAGCATGCACACAATTGTTATATCCAAACTTGCAGATTCTTGGGTTGTCGAACATGTATACATACATGGATCATGGACATTTCTTACTGACCGTGCTCAGGTGTGTTCGCTATAAGGCGCAATTGTCAGGAGATGGTACATGTCAGTGCGGGGCGTCCCACAAGGCCGACACGTTTTGGGCCCAGTCCTGTTTTAGTACTCATTAACGACGCACTAACCAGCATCCAGCTTAGAAAAGTGGAAAATATGTAGATGACATATTTCCTGGCTGAAAGCGAAAACACGGGGACACGGTCAGTGAAGTTCAAATACCCTTCCATGATTCTCAAATACCTGTGTAACGTGAACAACATGATGCTTAATGCAGCAAGTGTTCACGTAATGAGAATATAGCTTTGGTAAAACTCAGCTTCTCCCCTTAATGTGAGTTGGGTAGCCAGATTCTTGAGCAGGTAAAATAGCCGTAAAAAATACTTGGCATATTCTTGCAGTCTGATCTCAAATGGAAAGGGTACGCACATTACTAACATTGCTTGTGAAAGCCAATAAGAGAATGTACATGCTACGACAGCTCAAACCCTTTTCAACTTCCTCTGAAGGACCTCCTGACTGTATACACTGGGTATGTCAGGCCACTAGTGGAGTACGCGGTCCCTGTTTGGCACTCAGCCCTCACTGCCGACCAGTGTTCACAAATTGAGCGAGTTCAAAAAAGAGCTCTTAGGATAATCCTAGGTCACCAATATGTGACATACAATAATGCACTAGCTGTGACTGGTCTTGTAACGCTCGAATCAAGGCGTCATGATCTGTGCTGTCGCTTTGCTAGATCTTTGCAGAGTTCAGTTGAATTTAGAAACTGGCTACCCCCTCTCAGACAGGAAGTACTATCTAGATCACTTAGAAGAGTAACCCCCTATGCTCCAGTTAGGTGTAGGACAGAACGATACAGGCGCAGCCCTATTCCATTCCTTGTGAGATTGCTGAATGATATGTAACCCTTTAAAATCACCATCTTCTGCAACTTAACGTCCCCGTAGCTCTTTATAAACAGTAGTTTGGTGTCAATATGATATAATGTTATAACCAGTTTTACCACCCAACTCTTACAAAATGCCATGATTAATCAGCGAATTAGCAAGTGCCATTATAATTTTCAAATCTTTTGTTTTACTAGTATTATGCCTCAAATTCTTACACCCGTTTTAGTATTCTATCTATTAAATAAACAGACATTGATTGATACCCCAAATTTTAAGTCCAAAGTGGTTAACATATCTTCCTCTTTTTTATTTTTTTATTTTTTTATTTTTTTATTTTTTTTTAATGGACCTTCTCTACTAATGTATTTAATTATGCGTACCAAACTGTAATTGTATTAATATTGATCAATTTTATTATGTCATATAATATTATTGTTATAATTGTTATACTTTGTTTATTTTCTTTATTTTTTCAATATTACTATATCGTGCTCTTTCTCTTTCAACTGTGTCTTTTCTCTTCACATGCATATTTCTTAAACATTCTCTCCTATTTCCAGCGATTCCTCTGTTACTCTCCTCATCTTTTTCTGTGTAGATGATATACCTTCTAATATGTCATTAGTCTGTATATTCAAATAAGAGTATCATACCTTCCTTACCCGTTTCTAAAGCCAGTTTTGATTTATGTTATGCTTATTATTTACCATTATATATTGTGTATACCAAACTTTGTAAAAATCATATGCAATTTAGCCATGTGGCTACGATTTTGATTTCTGAATAAATACCTTTATTATTATTGTTTACTCTTGGGATAACAACTTATAGCTTCTTGGTCGGTACAACCGAGTAAATCTCTCCTGCCCTGTGGTAGGGGATTATCGGATTAACGTACTATAGAGTGTTGAATGACTCAGTATTTATGATTTTGTTGAAAATCACTAAAGGGTATATCTTTCGAATTTAGGAGTGCAAAATTCAAACTCCAAATGAAAAATTACATAAAATTGATGTGTTTTTGATCTGTAAAGGAGCTTTATTTCTGAAATTGAGGAAGGAACAAGGAAAAGGAAACATGATTATTTATAACTATTATAACTATATTGAATCTGGGTATAAAACGGATTGGCCAAGAGGGAGATATCGAAATAATGTTTGCTTTATTTTGTTGTTGATTTTGGATAATAAAAGATGGGCATGTAGAACACATACACACACAAAAATTAAATTAAAAAAGAGGGGAACAAAAATAAAGGAAACATACATATTCGGAGAAAAATCATTATACGAGGGGGAATATTAATGAATTGCAAATAAATGCGCGTGAACAACAATTTAAGAAAAGAAAATAGAGGAATGGAACAACCAGAAGACGAAAAGAGACCTGCTCAGCAAAGAAAAGCGGCATCTGAATGAAGGAAAGTGTTCAAACAAAACATAGTAAACAATATGGTTCATAATATTTGGAGTAACTTTTGGGTAGAGAAGGCAGAGAATGGTGCACTCTAAAAAGCGGTCGAATTTGACCCATTCTTGCTCATTTGTGTTCATTGAGTTGGTTCGTCGGTTCGTCGGTTGTGAAAAAAAAAATTGTGTACGAGTCAAATGTTTTGGGTGTAAGTTTCAGGTCGAATATACATATTGCGGGTCAATAAAAGTGCTTTTTCTTTCGGGGTCAATAAGTTGATAATAGTCTTCCTTTTTAACAGAATAAAGAGTAATAAAAAAAGACTCTTAATTCATTTCTTAGAGTGTAGGGAAAGCAAAGAAAGAGAGCCGACTGTGATAAAAATGAGGTAAATTGATTGATGTGAAATTTTGATTAAAGTACCCCCTCTTTGTAGAGATGAAGAAAAAGAAAACATTAATCTTATAATTCTAACTTGAATTTTAATCAGCATGTTATTATCAACCTACTACTTTTTATATAATTTTCGCTCAGAGGGCTTGAACAAAAAGTAAAAAGCTTTAAGTTGATGGTTACAGATGGTGGACAGTCGCGGATACAGTAGGGGCGCCTATTATA
>CALNVZ010000641.1:33993952-34009905 GCA_940671915.1 Paracentrotus lividus
ATTTGCACGATGGTAGTGTGTGATGTAACTACAAGAAAGCACTGTTAATTTTCCCATAATAATAATAATTTATTTTATATGAATTAATTACGCTAATTTACGCATTGCATGAAGTCATAATTTTTGTTCTAATTGACAAACTACAGCTTCTGGAATACTGATTTTGTGTTTGCATAATCTTTATAGGATTCCTAACAATTGTACTTGGAAAAAAAATTGATATCGAACTAAATTCCTTGTGTATTTCATTGTTTTATGAATTTCTTATGTAGGCCTATTTCCTTGTTTTTTCGACCTTTTGTTTTGTTTGTTTGTTTGTTCTTTTTGTTTTGTTTTGTTTTGTTTGTTTGTTTTTTCGCAAAAATTATTGCAGAACCATTTTGGAGCATAATAATGCTAAAATAAATAAATTTCAGCCAATGAAAGTGAAAATAATCAGAATTTATGACCGCCCCCACCCAGCGGGTCACGTGTGTGACCAATTTGTTTGCTAATTAATAATCAAATTAAAACTTGTCATGGATTCATATTTAGGGAGATGCAAGGTACATTAAATCTAGCTTTGAAGAAATAATTATAATAATACCAGAGCCATGGTTAAGACGGGGCATAAACTTTTTGTGTTTTCTGGTTACTTGTGTGTGACATTTTGAGGGCAATTAATTTCCAGGGTTGATTATCTTAATATCATCAATCTAACAACATTATTTTTTGGGGTTAGATTAAAAGGAATAGAGGTAAATAATATTATAATGACAGTAATCCAAGTAAGGAAGTCAGCATATCCATTCCAGTCAGGGTTAATAAAAAAAAAGATATTTTATTTACCGTTTTTCCACTTAATCATCATTTATGTTAATTTATGCAAATGAGCATGAACAATTGCAAAAATCACGAAAAAACATCAGTTCATGAAACTTCAAACATTGCTCTATTTGAATATGCAGCTTAAAATCAAAAAGTAAATATTTATTTGTCCCCAAAAGGTTCCCTTTTCAAAGAATGGCCGAATAGCCTGGTACCTTTTTTAAAGACATGACCATAGTTGGTCACACACGTAATGGAACTTTCTACATGTGGTATTTGTGCAAAAAAAAAAAACATACAGCAATGGCATATGTGTAAAAAAAACATACAGCAATATCATACATATGGTATTTGTGCCAAAAAACCAACTATTCAGCAGGTATACCTATACCATATGTATTTGTGCCAAAAAACCAATCAGCAATACCATAACATAATAAGGTATTTGTTGCCAAAAAACCAATACAGAATACCATACATATGGTATTTGTTCCAAACAACACTGATCAGAATACCATACATATGGTTTATGTGTAAAAAAAAAAAAAACATACCAGACAATACCATACATATGGATTTGGCCAGATAAACACATGTACACAATCCAAGGACATATGGTATTTGTGCCAAAACCATACAGCAAAACCATACATATGTATTTGTGCCACAAACCATACAGAAATAGCATACATATGATATTTGAGCCAAAAACCATACAAGAAATACCATAGATATGGTATTTGTGCAGAAAACCATACAAGCAATACCATACAATAGGTATTTTTGCAAAAAACTACAGAAATACCATACATATGGTATTTGTGCCAAAAAACCATACAGCAAAACAAAGATATGGTTTTTGCCAAAAAACCATACAGAAATACCCATACATATGGTATTTGTGCCAAAAAAACCATACAGCAATACCATAAAATATGGTGATTTGTGGCCAAAAAAAAAAACAAAAAAAAAAACCAGAATACATAAGGTATTTGTGCCAGAAACCATACAGCAATACATGCATATGGTAATTTTGCCAGAAAAACATACAGCAAAACCATACATATGGGTATTTGTGCCAAAAAACATAAAATAGAAATACCACACATATGTATTTGTGCCAGAAAACCATACAGCAATACAATACATATGGTATTTGTGCCAGAAAACCATACAGCATACCATACATATGGTATTTGTGCCAAAAAAAATATCACAGATATACCATACATATGGTATTTTGCCAACAAACCATACAAGAAAACCCAACATATGGTATTGCTGCCGAGGCAAAAAACCATTACAGCAAAACCATACAATTGGTATTTGTGCAAAAAACCATACAGAATACCAACATATGGTAGTATGTGCCAAAAAACCAATACAGAAATACCATAACCAATGTAATATTGTGCCAGAAAAAACATACAGCAAATACCATACATATGGTATTTGTGCCAGAAAAACCATACAGCAAAACATACATGAAGTATGTGTGCCAAAAAAAACATACAGAAATACCATACATATGGTATTTGTGCCAGAAAACCATACAGCACACAACAACTGCCTGTGATGGAATACTTATGGTACCCTTTTCCTGTGTGGTATTTCCCTATGGTACTTCTATGGTATTTGATTGTACCATAGAAATACCAAAGGAATTCCACAGGACATTCAGAAATACCATACGAATACCACAGGACATTCGGAAATACCACAGGAATACCACAGGACATTTTTGTAAGGGGATAAACGGAGATTAGCCGACTTTTGTACTGTAATAGATGGGATGGGTCATTTTTTATGTACATGTACTGTATGTCAACTGTTAATTTCAATCGGAAAATGAGTAATGTGTGAATGAAATCATGTAGGAGATCAAAATATGAAATATACTATTATCCCTGGCCATCCGAGTACATGGAATTCCATCATGCTGAGTAATAATGTATTAGCTATGTTATAGATCTTATTACAATCCTGCTACCCGTAAATTCTCCCGGATATAAATTGTAGTATCTTGGAGCAAAGGTCAACACTTGTCTGCAAGCACAGACTCAATTTGACACTTAAATATTATTTCAATCTAGAGTGGAGGCTAGCCTCCAAATCCACTGTCCATGTCGAGTGCAACTTCAGTACAAAAGTGATTCTAGGAAGTTCTACCTCTTCTACTTCTACTGCTGACTGGAGTTGTGCTATAGGTCCGAAATTATACAAATTTTGGGACAAACGGTTGGGGATTGGGAGTTTAGATTTGTGCAGTTCATAGGTTTAAAAATTGCTTTGTATTTGTGCGGTTCTATTGTGCGATCTTATTGTTCAGTTTCATACATACTCAGTCTTCGGTTCAGAATACTGGTCCATAGATTTGTGCCTGCAAAGTACTAGGTCAACACTCCTATAGGACTCCTATACACAAATAATAATAATAATACAAAAAAACTTTCCATATCATGCTCTTATCCCCTTTTCTGTCTTTTATTCTTTCTTTCTCCTGTTTTCTCTCTATCTCTCTCTCTCCATCTCTATCTCTTTGATTCTCTCACTCACTCTTTCTCTTTGCTTTATATACTCCTTGAAAAAAAAAAATCACATTTGTTATCTCTTTGCCGTTTTCCTTTCACTTCCCTAATGATATGCGCACACACCAGTTCATAATTCTCATCATTCTATTTTGCTTTTACTTCCTTGTTTAAAATCTAAAAATGACCGAGTCATATATAAACATCCAGTTATTAGAATGGCCCCCGTAGCTTACCTTTTACATGAAGGTTGAAGATCTAATCCTCAAAGTCAAACATATGTAAGTTGACAAAATCTCTCGATGAACTTGAGAATAAAATTGATGATTCGGACCCATGGTTGGAAGATGTATCTGCGTTATTCAGGAATAATCAAGATGGCGTCTGGGTATTTCCCATTATACCAAACTTCTGACAATGTACTTGGCATTGATTTGCCTGAACGTATCATTAACATATTACTTGGTTGGTTGGTTGGTGGTCGAGCTTCGCGCTCTTCAATCTGTGTTGGAGCTGAAGATTGATTATTTTTGCAACTCGACAATGTGAAATGCTGTGAAAAAGCTCGAATATAACAAGCGTGTCTTCACACTCTTTTTAGACTGTGTTTCACATTGTGTTTCGCATCGTGTTTAACATTGGCCCATATTCTGCTATGAAGACTGAGTTTTCATGCATCGCAAGTTCGCGCAAAGCTATTGTGCGATCCGCATCAGACAAAATGATCGCAAAATAGCTATAGCTTTGCACGAACTTGCGCCTCATAGCAGAATGTGGGCTTTTGTGTTTCGCACTGTGTTTATACTGTGTTTCACATTGTGTTTTTGCACTGTGTTCAAACTATGTTTCATATTGTGTCCGACTGTTTATATTGTGTTTCACACTACAGTCTTCAGACTGGGTTTCGTTTCGCACTGTCTTCAGACTGTGCTTCACATTGTGTTTGGCCTTGTGTTTCATATTGTGTCTAGACTGTGTTTATACTGTGCGTTTTGCACTGTGTTCAAACTGTGTATCATATTGTGACCAGACTGTTTATATTGTGTTTCACACTACAGTCTTCAGACTGAATTTCGCACTGTCTTCAGACTGTGCTTCACACTGTGTTTCGCCTTGTGTTTCATATTGTGTTTCAGATTGTCTTTAAACTGTATTTCACACTGTTCAGACTGTTTCGTTTCGTCTGGTTTGTTTGTTTGTTTGTTTGTTGGGGGGAGGGGGGGGGGGGGTCAAGGTGCCACTTACTCTTTAAGAATAGGTCAATAACGTAATATCTCTATTACCCTTTGCATATGATCAGGATGATATTATTTGTAAAGTGACACCTGTATTTCTAGTTTTCTACAATCATTGCTGGAAGAAGTCAGTCTCTATTTAGCAGGAAAATAAGGAATGAAATAAAGAATAAATAAACAAAATAATAATTTAAAAAAAAGGTCACAATGACCCCATTTTGGGTTTGTACCGGATGTGCATTTCGAATGATCCCAGAATGAATTCGAAATAGGTTCATCGTCTCCAATGGTTTTGCTTGTATTTGGCCTCTAAAACCCTCTGTATGGGTAATAAAATACAATATTGCACTATGTTTAAAACGTTTGGTCTTGCACTTGAATTGGCTACATTTATTTCTTAAAGACATGCCAACTGCTTTCCGTTTAGGCCAGTCATTACAATGTGGGTTTTCAGTTATAGGTAAAATAAAATCAATCAGTTTTTTACTCGTCTTGCTTATAATTTTTGGAGTTTGCATTGTAATAAGGCATCTTCATAATAACTTTTGCCTAAAGAGACTTTGTGAATTATGACATGTCAAAAGCCACACATACTAAGATACTGTCTGCTTAATTGTCCGCTAAATAATAATAATAATAATAATAATAAAAAAAACTGAAAGTTCTAATGTAAGGGATATAGGAGTAGGGTCGTAGGGTCGAAATCTCTGATAAATTTCCCATCTCCCATATAAAATATAATGTGATTGGTCAAACATAAAGTGATTTTTTTTTTTCGTTTATTTATTTGTCTTATCTATTTTTTTTCTCACTTCAATCAGAGACAGTTTTGCAAAATAGGACCATTAACGTCACCCCAAGTCACGTGATATATGTTCCCTTTCCGTGTCAAACATGAAATAAAGAGCTTATGATTTCCGGAATGATTGCAATTTTGCTTGTGCCAGTCTTCCAGCAGAAATCCCGATTTGAGCGCTCCACTAGCTCTACCATCATAAACAAATGTTTGCTAGCCGTACATAGTTATTACCAAGGAGATTCAAACACAAGATCCTCTTCATTTAATGTCTATTGAATACCGACTTCATATTGGTCATGAAACAATTTGCAGATATTTGCTCTTAATGCGGTAATAATTTCAATTAAGATATCTATTTATGAATAGATATTATATTCATGATAATCGTATTAATTAAAGTTGTTAAACACAATGTTAAAGGTCTGTTGTGAAATGTTCCTGTTCCGGGGGGGGGGGGCGCCTCCGAAATTTTCCGATTTTAACATGTACAGTCAATGAGCGGGTTTCAAATTATAGGGGTGGGCGCGTCCCCTGCGCCCTGCCTGGATCTGCCACTGAATAGAGATTGAGAGAAGATGGTAGAAGATAGTCTGAGAGAGAGAGAGAGAGAGAGAGAGAGGGGGGGGGGGGTGTAATAAACGGAGATGAGCCGATTTTTGTACAGTAATAGATGGGATGGGTAATTTTTATGTACATGTACTGCATGTCAACTCTTAATTTCAATCGGAAAATGAGTAATGTGTGAATGAAAGCATGTAGGAGATAAAAATGTGAAATATACTATTATCCCTGGCCATCCGACAACATGGAATTCCATCATGCTGAGTAATAATGTATTAGCTATGTAATGCGGAGGTCACAACTCGTCGTAGGCTACGGGGCACGTGCCATCAACGTAGCCTGCGTTGTATTAACTATACACAGGCTGTACTTCCACCACCCCATTTACAGCGAAACTATTAGTGATGATGAGCGCTCAGTAAATTATACTGGTCAATTTAATCAGTCTAATGTTAAAGTATAATATTTATGCATTTATAATGTTTCACGCGTGACATGCACTAAAAATGAAATTATATAAGAGCTTTTTGACTTACCAAAATGAATTTTCCGTTGGCCTTGTCTCTTCTCATAGTGTTGGTGCCATCGCTGCCATTTTCTATGACGTCATTTTACTGTGCGAAGACGTATTTAACTCTGTGGCGAAGACAGCGCACGCACAGAGAAATATACGTTGATGGACTCAATTTTCCTGTCTTTTTCTTCATTATTAGTTGATTAGTTCATGTGAAACATTCGTAGATGTCACCAATTCGAGAAAAAACTTTTTGATTTGATTCAATGTGAGTATGAATTCAAATAAGGTATTTTTGACCACGAAATTTGTGGTCATGTATAGATATTTTCAAACCTTCACCAAATATGTCTACTGGTTTGTCAGTTCCCGTCGCTTCGCGACGTGGGCTGGTCGGTTTAGCGTTGTATGTGCAATGCATGCACAGGTCGTTGGTCAATTTCTGCGATTTCTGTAGTAACCCTGATAGCAAAAACTGGTAAAAATAACGTCATATTTACGTCTTTTTCTTCCTTGCCTCACGTCTTTTTGACGTCAAAAATTGACGTCTTTATGACGACAACTTGCACCAACGCAAGACGTCTTTAGATGGTCATAAATTGACGTGATTATGACGTCTTTTTTTGGTCGACAATGACGTCTTAACGACGTCTATATGACATATCCTGATAGCAAAAACTGGTAAAAATAACGTCCTATTTACGTCTTTTTCTTCCTTGCCTCACGTCTTTTTGACGTCAGAAATTGACGTCTTAATGACGACAACTTGCACCAACGCAAGACGTCTTTAGATGGTCATAAATTGATGTGATTATGACGTCTTTTTTTGGTCGACGATGACGTCTTAACGACGTCTATATAACATACTTCTGACCAGTAACAGGACGTCATAATCATGTCATACCATCACGTGCTCTAAAAGTCTTATTTTTAATTAAATACAACGTCTATGAATTCTTGAAGATTGATATGACATGATATTGCAGTATGATTATTGACGCCTTGGTCGCCAAATGACAAGAATCACAATTACGTTTATCAATATACTATTGTTTTAGTTCAAATGATTTCGGCTTAAGCAAGGTAGACTGCAGGACCAAGACTTTTCAAGAACAAAACACTCTCACATGTGGCGAAATATAAAATGTGAAAATGTAATAGACACATTAAAATTAGAACTCCATTTACAGGATTTAATACATACTAAGATTGCATAACTGCGGCAAAAATATCAATATTTCAATAAACAAAAAAAATAAAAATTAAAAAAAACAATACCCTCCTTCACCCCCCCCCCCCCAACCCCCCAAAAAAGAAATCCTTGATAATAAGTTTTGGCAACATAAGTATTGAGTCAAAGGAATAAACAAGTTTTTAAAAAAAATATCTGGTTATATAATAATTATTATATATACATGTTATAATATGTAGATATCAGCTGATTATTCACCATGTAAATGTATAAATACTGATGCAAGAATTATGCGTTCAAGGTTTCAAAAGAAATACCTGACTCAAAATGAGCAAAACTAACCATTGAGACAGGTTTATGGCATAACCAGTATAAGTACATGTATAAATCAAGATATAAACAAGAAAATACCTGAGCTACAATAAATTTATTGATTAACATCTCACATTTGGATGAAAAACATACATCCATTTGTACAAAATTGATTTTTGATTTAGTAATGAATCAGCGACGATGTGATATTTGTGCTAACTGTAAAGAATAATATAAAAACATAAAATATTGCTTATACATCTCTGATGTGTAATAAAAAATACAAAGCCTAAAAACGATTTAAAAAAAAAAAAAACCTTATAAAAAAAAAATAGATAGTTTCATAAAATGGATCTACTCAATGGCAGTTCCAAGGCTAACGAGTGACATTCAAAGCATTTACAAAGAAATGTTCATGACAAAAAAGCTTTTCAAAATGATAATTTTTTTATAGTGATCCTTCTAATTAATGAGAATGAAATCATTAATCATGTTACGGAGTGACCCAAAATGACATGCATATTTGAGCAGAAAACATTTTTGCTTAACTCGTGAAATTTAAATGGCATCCACAATTTTTTAGTATTGATTATTCTATATTATTCTACGGTATAATATGCCACCTTGCATGAAAAATTGGTTGAATATTTTGTTAATTATGACTTAAAACTTGAACCCTTGTCCGTACGGAGTACGTCTGGTTTCCGGTCTTTTTCGAAGAGAAAATGCATAATAAAGATAATATTAATACCAAAGTCTTGTGGAGTAGAACATGACAATTACATTAAGCTAAAAAAAAAATTGGCAAAAAAAAAGAGATCATAAGAATTAGAGCGATTTAAAGCCCCATTAGTCCCATACGTGCAAATTGGGTTGATCAATTATCGACGCAAAGAATACTGAATCGCCAAATTTTTAAAAACTTAATGAATTGTTGTATTGTAAAGAAGCTTTGTGGTAATTTGAGCATCCTAATTTGCATTTCAAAGCACAGCGGCACATTAAAAATTTCAGCTCCATGTCCTTGTTTGCTTGGACTCCCCAATTACATACTGCTTTCAAGTATCATACCAAACTGAATAAGGAAAGACAATACATATGGCTTACCCTAGTATACGCATATAAACATATAAGAAAAATGCAAGAGTAAAAAAATTTTGGCAAAAATAACAAAGCTCAGTGCTTTAAAAAAAACAAAAACAAACAATAAAAGACCTTATATTAATAATTATAAAGGTTAAAAAAAAATTAACAAATGAGCCAGTTACAAATACAGAATGTCTTAGTAAGATACGGCTCATAAGAATGAACAAAAATAGCATGGTCCAATCCCATATAATGAAGGTACTTGGACAGAGCTATACTGTGCTCATTGAACCGTATATGGGAACACATAGGCACATACTCAGCATTGTGCATGTTTGATATGAACCAGAAATTTGCTTTGTTAAAAAAGAAGTAATAAATACACAAGAAATAATGCCTTACATGTATTACATAAAGCTGAAAAGTACTCAAATAAACTTTTGGTGTGGTATACATTACATATAATAATACTGTTGGTTAAATATGGCAAGGTATCATGAAAAAATAGCAGAGTAAAAAATCAGCCAAAGATACTTGTACTTCTCCCTTCTATTATAGAACTACTCGAGACAAGAAAGATGCACATATACTCAGTTACATTTTTAGTCATTCCAGACTAGAATAGCCTCATCAACGGAGTCACATTGTGTTTTGCTTGTAATAGTACTGGAGTATACTGTATCATAACTTTGACAGACAGACAAGAAATAATAGCTCAGTATGCATTATGAAGCCAAGGTAAACAATACTGACACGCAGACAAAAAAAAATCTAAACCGATGTGGAAGTTAAATAAAACAAAATCAATAATTCTTGTACAATCCAACACTAATGTTCATTAAAAGTACATGACCATTGAGTTTTAAAATGGAGAAACTAAGATGAATTATACTCGATTCATTTTTCATAAAAAATAATAAAGAATATGAAGTGAGCCAGATGATCAATTGACTGATACGCGAAAGGAATAACCACTCTGTCTCCCCGAAATAGGCATGATCAAGCACAAATATCTCATTGCGAATTACGTAGAATGAATTCATGTATTATCTGTATGCATTCATTGACCAACCATGGGAAACCATACATGTATGAAATACGCTGTAGCGCTGAATCATTGCGTCTGGGCTAATGCTCAGTTTTATGACTGAGAGCATTTGCCAAAAATCGCATTAATACTATTACTGACTATGACTTCCTCGTGCATAATCCACGATTCCTCAATAACATTGTAAAGTGGCGTCGGCACGGTACTTGTTATGTTACTCTACAGCATTGAACTCATCATACGTGTCCCCATTCTGCATTCGCAGTAGTCTGGTGTCCAACCCTCTCACGCAACACGGTTTGTTAAAAGACTGACGATCGGTACTAACAACATAATGTCGTCAGCCTATGTACTGAAACCCATTTCCACAGGCCCCAATCGGTACCCAGTATAGAGCCTCTTTCTCACAATAGTAGATTCACTCATGTACTGCAAAAGAATGCGATGCGAATTGCGACCAAAATTTGCCTTCTATCTCACCTGAAGTAGAACTATCCAGCCGTATCTGAACGCTCGTGTGTAGTAACGATACTGGAAATGTATCCAATCCTCAACTGCGATGAAGACGCTTTTTCTCTCAGGAATCCAAAGAAGGAACACCTTTGTGTGTCAATGCTTCAAGTGTGCGGTCACATAGAGGTTTTGGCAGAAATTTGGAGTAGTACCGAAGCCAAACCCAAAGAATAGGAGTGAAAGGACATTTGTAGGCACTGGTGCATTGCGAATCGCATCCACATGTAAGCAATAAAAACTAGTTAATCTCGACATAATGAGATACATGCTAAGTGAGCTCTTGTAAATGCTGTAGTCCCCCACTGTATGACACTTTATGTACTTTACCCTGTAGTGTTATTTGCATGTTCTCTTACGAGTGCATAACTCCAGGCAGTGACATGTGCTGTGGGGAAAGGGTGTACCTGTCTGCTCTTCAAGATGAGTATTTTGCGCTGAGAAACAAAGAAAAAAAGAATTAGACAAATGAATTGATAGTCTTTTCATTGTTATCTGTTTCTAATTCTACCCAATATTTTCATTCAACATTAGCAATCAGTTTGCTCTTTACCTATCAATGAACGGTTGTTTTTACTTCTGAAAAAAGCACTCATCACATGTAGTAACTCTTTGAATAAAAGGTGAACCTACCTGTCAACGGGACCAAAACGCGACCTTGCAATTGCAGTGTCTGTATCCCTAAACATGCTTGTAAATTCCATTAAATTTAACTGCATATACCGAAATGCCTTCTTTGAACTCAATCGGTTAAATAAATGTGCAGATTCTATTAACACAGGGACTTTAACGTAAACATTTGTTGAAGCATTTTACCAGTCATTAAACTACATTGTGCTTACCCATTCATTCAAATACCAAAAAGTGGTGTTTGAATGACCCCGATCATATGCATAAACTTAGCCTAGCATAATAACAATTGGTAAATAAACATTCACTGCACTCTGTTGATTTGGTGGCCAAGAAACAATTGCACATGTAGCTAATCTGGTTGAGGATTATTTCTTCCTTTCTACCCAGAAGACTAGATGAAGGTTCATTAAATATGAAGAAGAAAAATAAATGAATAAGGTTAAAAGAAATTAACAAAATGATCTTAAAGTCAAAAGCGTCCTCCTAATAATGGATAATCTGTTTTAATATGACGAGTACTATGTATTAAAAATATTAATGCTATACAATTTCTTTTCACCATAAAGACTATAACAAGTTAAAAAACTGGTTAAGTAAGAAGATATTATGTATTCTATTAAATAATGAAATCTTAAGTCTTCTAAAGTTGCTACAGTTATTCATGCCCATTAAATCAATTTTAATTTATTGGTTATAATACCCTTTCATGAATTATCACATGAAATAAATTTTGATTAACAATGTTAGAGTAGAATCATAACAGAATCCAACCACACTAAATAGCGAGTCATGGGCCATATGTTATGAATGATGTAATTACTTTTAATAACAACATAGTATTGCAAGTATTGGATGAAATTTATACCAGTATATGATTTTCGTTTGTGTATTTCTTACTTTTGCTGTTTTTCCTTGATTGTTCATCATTATAATGAACATATTTTCAATTTAGGTTATTTCTTTATTGGACTCTGAAAAGAGAAAAAAAATGATTGATGAATTCAAACCTCATTCTTCAATGACATGACCAGTCACAATAATGTCCACTTACAGTTAGATCACGAAACTAGTCGTGTGGCGAGTGTTCGCACTTTTTCGAGCTCCCGATTTATGCTCACTTTTGTGGCAGATTTATCAGTTTTTATCGCTAAATAAATCTTGAATGACTATGAAGCTCCACACATGAAACTCAGCAGGAGTGAGTATGGTGCTACCTAGTATGTGGAAACCTCCATCATTTCTTCCAACTGCTTACAAATCTGAGAAAAAAAAATAATATTTCAGAATTATAACATCTTCAGTGTTATAATTATCCCAAGTTAATTAATCCATCACTACTTCTTCTTCTTCCTCCGCTGTTCTCGGAGGATCTGCGCCAAACTATATGCTCGTGAGCGTTAATCTAACGTAGATCTATCTAACTTCTGATAGAACGAGAACTTGCATCATGTCATCGATACAAACTAAAATTCCGAAATTACTTATTTTGCTTCAAATTTCCACAGATTCATATGTTAACATAATATGTAACTGTACTCTCTTAAACAAATGTATTAGCAAACAGAGTGGTAACTTAAGGAAATATTACCCAGTTATTGTATCCGGAGCAGGTTTGCACGGAGAAAAGTTCCTCCATAATTTAAAATTTATGCATGGACGCTCGATGGATCCACAATTATCATATGAAATACACTACCATTGTCCTCCAATGAACAATATCACGAAAAAATTTAGATTTGTCATTTAATTTTTTTGTTACGTCCTCATTTCTTTATGCGTTTTGAATATTGGGCGTACCGTCGACATGTCCATTCGTTGAAGTTCCTTTTTCATATCTTCTCTCTTATCTAATAAAATATTGGAAGGGTCTACGCCCAACCGATAGAAGTCGCGCTTGCAGTTTTTTCTCGCGAAATGGGTCGCCAATGTTGTTGCATATGACAGCGCGCACGACAAAGCAGTCTCGGAACAGCTGAATCGCGTTGTTCAGTTTTACGGTCAACGCTATTCAGCATCGCAACCGTGAGCGAGCTCCTCGCCAATAGTACCAATAGCTAATCAGAGCGTTCCCAATAATCAAAAGCAGTTCTGTTCTATTTCTGTAGGAGAACGGAATCGTAGACCTTTTCTACTATTATTAACCCCAAAATTAAACAATATAATATAGTAAACACAATGAACCTCAATAAAGTATGCATAAAGAGAAATTCAAAGCAAAAAAAAATTTGGAAATCCGACCATTCGTTATGGAGTTATGGCGATTCAAACATGAAACTGCAATGAACACATTCTACCGCATATTTTTGAGGATCCGTTATTGTGAGCAGAACTCCCTATTAGGGGAAAGCTATATGCTCAAGTTAAACTTTTTGGTAAGATGAGTACAATAAGAAAGATAATTACGCAAATATGTAAATTTATTATGAATATATAGCCTAGTTAGGCCCTATAGGTCTGGCCTGGGGGGGGGGGGGGGGGGACTGCAGCATGCAGTCACTCATTCATCTCTTGAGATCTGGGTTGTTGAATGTTGACTCGCCAATCTCAGTGAAAATTTGCATGTACCATCACCTATCATTACTATTATTTGTTTCCTAACACAATATATATTCTTTTTGCTCGATCTATATATACTTCATATATAATATATACTTTCTTTTTTTCATTCTAATTACTTAAGAGGAGAGCTGTTAACCGAGCCAGGATCGATCAAGAGGTACGGAGAAAGAACTACTTGACCCAAGAAGAAGATATTCCAATTAACTTTATATGGCCTCCAATAATCTAATATTTGGTTATACCGTCTCATAGTCTCAACAATTTACTTTGTAAAAAAAGGAATACTATTTTCCTATATATCACTTTTTAAATAATAATTTAGAACTATGTTCTTCTTTCTTTTCTTTTTTCTTTTTTTTTTCATTGAATATTTTTTGTTATACGAAATGAGATGCATGCATGATCTGAACCTTATATGACAAAATGAAGTGAATGACAAAAGTATAAGATTATGTTGGCATTAAACATATTTTGCCTTTGTCTTTGCTTTTGTGTGGGAATTATAATTAGTCCATGATGTAACTTGTGATTATTAATGTTGATTTATCTTATTATTTGTCTATGTCATTAATTTATATGATATTCTTTGGAATTAAATATAAAATATTGTTAAAATCAAGTGTTACATTTTTTTTACACATGTTTTTATTCAGCTTCTGGGCTTTTTTTTTATTTTATTATTTTTTAATGAATGAACCATTTTTTAAAACTTGAATTGAATTGAATATGATACGAAAATAATTCATTGATCTCTTTAAGTAGGCCATATACATTTATAACATATATATGAAATTTATGAGTTCTTATATGTTTAATTTCCAAGAAGATATTTTAATGTTTATTGTAACCTATGATCGAATGTTAAAGGAAAATTATAACCAAATTATTTTATCATATTTCTTTGCTTTCAATAAATGTAATTATACAGATGAATGTTTTGTAGACTAAACTATCTTGTAATTGTTGCATTTATTTTGATGTCTAATAAATTATGTTTAAATAAAACAATGATGATGGTATAAGGGTTGTTACATCTAAGTTCTGGAACTTAAAATGAGGGTCAGATTGAAAAAAAAAAAGAAATAGAGAAGAACAAGAAAAAAACAAACAATCACAAGAAATTATATTCAAAAGATTATTTGGAAAAGTGGGAGGGCAATTGTTTTTCCGATCATTTGTATAGTGCTGTGAGGACGAAAATTAAACCCGGAAGTCAAATCTTGCGCATGACGATAATTTCTACGATGGCGGCAGTTTCAACAGGTAAAGGTGACGGGATTGTCTCCGTAAAATGTAAGATTATACAATTAAAAGTAGTGAATCAAAGTTCCATGGTAAAATAGAGTAAAGTGCCCAAAATTCGACACTTAAGCTTTTTGCAGCTCCAGTTTGAAAATGAAAACATACATCTTTCATTTTCAACAGATATTTAGAAGCATATTATAAATTAAATAATTGTTAAAAAATTTAAAAATCAAAAACTATTTGATAGTAAAATCGGAAGTTTTAGAACACCTACTTCTTGCCGAGATTAGACATACCGTTGCATAATTCGACCAGGCGTGAAAAGTCAATACGCACTGCGCGCCGCTGAAATCTTGGCTCACTCGCAGCACACGGTAGCACATCGCGCTCTGCCGACAACCGGGGCCGCCGCGGCATGAATACCCGGTCGAAACTAGGGCAGAGAAAGAAATTTGCAAGTCACATGATTGCAGTGTTGTAACTCTAGTACTGTAGAGTCACTTCCGGGTTTTTTTTCAGTAGGATAGTTACGATCGGGGCTTGACGTGGCACAAAACTGCGTCATCAAACCTCAAATTTTTGGAGTTTAAACGCATTTTTCCCGATCGGTTTTCTTAGCGTTTCCCTTAGCGCGCAGGGGCTTCAACTTTTGGAGCAAAATATGGAATTTTAGGAGCAAAATTAAGGTATTTAGTATGATTTTTTGTGATTCTTTTTTTTTGTGTGTGTTCAGTGACGATGTGTGCTTGTGATATGAGTTGATTGGAGTGTGTTTGAGTGTGTTTTTGGCGTTCTATTTTCCATATTTGTCTTGAACTGGTCGAATCTCGGCAAGGGTCGAATTTCGGGCACTTTACTCTATATCAATTTGTACTAGTTTCGGAACATGTAGAGCTATTTTTCATTTTAAAATGATTGATTCTT
>CALNVZ010000641.1:34011417-34054969 GCA_940671915.1 Paracentrotus lividus
TTCCAAGAAAAAGGGGAAATAAGTGCCGTGAATTTAACACGGCGATAGATAGGAAGATGTCATAAACGCGAAGCGGCTGCGATCCCTATTTTTTCCGTGTTGTGTGTCTGGACAAATGATTTTGACTAGCCATTTGAGACAATTTACAAGCAATCTTTTTGTAGTATTTTGGAACAAAATGTTAGAAAATATTCTACAGATGAAGATAAGCATTATTTGGCTTAATCCTGAGACAAACAAGCAAGATTAATTTTTGTTAAGTGTCCGGACAGCGACGCGTCCGGACAACCAACCCCCCATCTACAACAATCGTTGCTCACGTGCGTGTCAACACAAACACTACGCAGATTTAGGTATATGGGTTCACATTGAATTCACAATGTCACACTGGCTGCACTGCAGAAGAAATTTTGAACAGCAATTTGACAAGATAAAATCATGATATATGCGATTTCATAGATGAAAATGCTACAAGAATTAGTTGAATACTACAATTTCTTACCTTACAAAAGGTGACATACTGAAGTTGAGTGATTTTTACCTGTATTTTGCACTAGCAATAGCACTGCCCTCCAACACGAAATTCAAATCTAGTGTGTGTGCACACATCTGCACTGCGCATGCGCAAATTAACCTTGTGCATATATGCATACTACTGTACAGTCTGTTATTCAGACCAATTAATTGCAGTGTTGTGGTTGGGGTTTGCAAACTTTATCCCATCAATCAACTCCTAACAAAGTTTGTTAGGAGTTGAAAGAATTAAAAATATTGAGTATGGCGTGGTGCTAATATATTAAAAGTATTTACCGAAATTTATCCCCATAGGACCCTATAGTGTTGCTAAACATGATTGTAGATTAATAGTTGCTATTGATTTATTTTATTTATTTTTATTTATTTATCTTATTTATTTATTATTATTCTTTTTTTTTGGAGGGGGACGAGGCGGGAGAGTGCTTAAATGAAATATATTGCCCCTATATGTAGTTCAAAGCAATATGTCATCCTACAGCCCTCTTATATAGCAACTTGCTTATCAGCTATTTATGATGGGGCTCTCCCCCGCCCCCCCCCCCAAAAAAAAAAAATAAAAATAAAAAAATAAAAAATAAAAGGAAAAAATGCAAAAATATATGAAATATGCGCAGGAAGAGGGGTGAGTAATTTAATTTATTTATTTATTCATTTTATTTTCATTCATTCATTTATTTTTTTATTTTATTTATTTATTTTTTTTTTTTTGGGGGGGGGGGGCTACTGATACAATTAAATACTTTTTATGTTTGATGGGGTTCATAATTATCCTTTTTGGTGAATATCATTTGACTCCAAAAATAAGGTCCCAAATATATATATATATTTTTTAATATCTCCTTTTGGGGGAGGGGGCGCTCAGGCATATGTAATTGGGCTTCCTCTTCGCCTGTTTGCTTTATTAATCAATGGGTCTCAATGGAAGCAAATTGGCCGGAGGCAAATCACCACTTGTTTTACTGGTGTCAAATGGTCCAGTAATTGGTTCAACGGGTCATAATTACGTTATAATCTGGTCATATAAATTGTAAATTTAGCTCGTCCTAGATTGGTCAATAAATGACGTCATAATTATGTTATAATCTGGTCATATTAATTGTAAATTAGCTCGTCGTAGATTGGTCAATACATGACGTCATAGTCACGTCATAATCTGGTCATATAAATATTGCGAATTTACTCGTCGAAGATTGGTCAATAAATGACGTAATAATTACGTCATAATCTGGTCATACAAAATTTCAAATTAACTCGTCATAGATTGGTCAATAAATAACGTCATAATTACGTCATAATCTGGTCATACAAAATTTCAAATTTACTCGTCGTAGATTGGTCAATAAATGACGTCATAATTACGTTATTATCTGGTCATATAAATTGTAAATTAGCTCGTCGTAGATTGGTCAATACATGACGTCATATTCACGTCATAATCTGGTCATATAAATAATGCAAATTAAATTGTCGTATATTGGTCAATAAATGACGTCAAAATCACGTCATAATGTGGTCATATCATATCGTTTGTCAGTTTACGACCAGTTTTACCAGTTTACGACCAATTTATGACGTCATTATGACCAGTGTCTGCTATCAGGGAAGGGTATTGGACAAAATTCCTGCACGTCGTACATGTAACGTGCCTCCGAGGTACCTGCGCTGCACGATTTTTCTACGAAATCCATCGTAGGGAGTTGCACGTCGAAGGTACGGCGAGTTGTGACCGCCGCATTATACTTCTTATTACAATCCTGCTACCCGTCAATTCTCCCGAACTTAAACTGTAGTATCTTAGTCAGGCAGCCAGCTCAAGTTTGGTTAGCTGAACGAGGTACCAGTAGTAAAGTATTGGAATATATGGGGAGGAATCCCACATTTACTAAACCCAACGTCTGGCAGTGCATCTCTGCTGCACAAGGTCCCTACAGCCGGGGGCGTCCAAAATGAGTGCCCATTTTACAAAAAATTATATTTTGAATAAAAATAGCAGAATTCATTTTCTAAACACACTAACTTTGATGTCAAAATAAAGAGTATTAAATTGTCTTAACGCCTGTGTCATTTTGAAATCATACTGAAATCGAAAACAGTGAGAGTTTTAATGACGAAATGTTTTTTTCTCACTTTTTTACGAACATATTTTTTTTCTTCCCTTTTTTCAATAATTTTTAATAAATAGTTGTATAAAACATTGATGTTTTTAACTTTTCTAAAAACTACCTACGTGCATGTGAATGATGCTGTAAAAAGAAGGGAGTTATATCTTATTCCGATAAAGAATTATGCTTAGATAAAGTCAGGAACGCAATATAGACAAAATTCAACAATTTGCCCCGTGACTGAGAATAACACAATACCTGCACGTGTATTATGAAAAGCTGATTGTATGCGATGGCTGTGAGTAGGCAAACAAAAGTGCCAAAAATGCGGAACATTTTCGATACTTGTTTTGTCTGCTAAAAGCTATCTCATGTTATCGGCCTTTTCTAAGGGTACCCCCCCCCCCCCTCTCTCTCTCTCTTCATCTCTATCTCTTTGATTCTCTCACGCACTCTTTCTCTTTGCTTTATTATACTCCTTGAAGAAAAAAAAAAAATCACATTTGTTATCCCTTTGCCGTTTTCCTTTCACTCCCTAATGACATGCGCACACACCCATTTATAATTCTCATCATTCTATTTTGCTTTCACTTCTTTGTTTGAAATTAAAAATTGACCCAGTCATATAAGAATACCGTTGAAATGACCACTGTAGCTTACCTTTCACATGAAGGTTGAAGATCTTACCATCAAGATGAGAGATGCAAGTTGATAAAATCTCTCGTTGAACACGAAAAGTAAACTTGATGATTCGGAACCTCGGTTGGAAGATGAATCTGCTTTATTCAGGAATAATCAAGATGGCGTCTGGGTATTCCCCATTCTACCTAACTACTGCTAATGCACTTGGCATTGATTTGCCTGAACGTGTCATTAACATATTCGTTGGTTGGTTGGTGGTCGAGCTTGGCGCTCTTCAATCAGTGTTGGAGCTGAAGATCGATTATTTTTGCCCCTCGACAATAATGCTGTGAAAAAGCTCGAATATAATAAGCGTGTCATCACACTGTGTTTAGACTGTGTTTTACATTGTGTTTCGCATTGTGTTTCACATTGGCCCATATTCTGCTATGAAGACTGAGTTTTTATGCGTCGCAAGTTCGCGCGAAGCAATTGTGCGATCCGTATCAGACAAAAGGATCGCACAATAGCTATAGCTTTGCACGAACTGGCGACACATACAAACTCAGGCATCATTATGATAGTAGAATATGGGCCATTGTGTTTCGCACTGTCTTTATATTGTGTTTCACATTGTGTTTGCATTGTGTCCACACTGTGTTTCACATTGTGTCCACACTGTTTATATTGTGTTTCACACTTCAGTCTTCAGACTGGGTTTCGCACTGTCTTCAGACCACATTGTGTTTTGCTGTGTGTTTCATTTTGTGTTTAAGATTGTCTTTAGACTGTATTTCACGCTGTTCAGACTGTTTCGTTTCGTCTGGTTTGTTTGTTTGTTGGTTTGTTAGGGGGGGGGGGGGGGGGGGGGGTCAAGGTGCCACTTACTCTAAGAATAGGTCAATAACGTAATATCTCTATTACCCTTTGCATATGATATTATTTGTAAAGTGACACCTGTATTTTTTTAATTTTTAAACAATCATTGCTGGAAGAAAGTCACTCTCTATTTAGCTGGAAAACAAGGAATAAAATAAACAATAAATAAAAAAATTTAAAAAAAAAGTTTTTTTTTTTTAAAGGGTCATAATGACTCCATTATGAGTTTCTATCGGATGTACATTTCTAATTATCCCGGTATGGAGTCGGAATAAGTTCACTGTGACCCATGCTTTTGCTAATTTCTAATTTTTTTTCTTCTTTTGTTTTGTTGTGTATTTTTTGGTTTATTTTACCTTCAGTCTGTAATCTGAAGTTCATAATAGTGTTTTTTTTTTCACTTCGCGGAGACGGATTTGAAAATTGTCTCCGCGAATGAAAAGATATCAGAGACGTCTTCTTGATGGATTTTATTATTTATTTATTTATTTATTTGTTTATTTTATTTTTTATTTATTTCTTCTTTTTTTGGGGGGGTGGGGGGGGGGGGTCGTCGCGGAGACGTCTTCCTGTTTACGCTGTAGCTTGAATTTGGTAGTTTTTGTTGACTCATGATGATTGAATTGGAAAAGTTTCGTATCATTTCTGCTGTGGATGGCCATTGGTTAACACGCAACTCATCCTTCCTTTGACAGATAGCATTTTAATGCTGCTGGTGGTCCACACACCCTTCTCACCTGGGCTTCTCCACAGGTGGGTGCACCCTTTTTGTCACGAACAACCCGACCATGAAACAGGTAGTACTGGCATTACAAGTCATTCAAGGTGGGTGTATCATAACTATCTATCAAAATGTATTACTTCTCTCTTGCATGTTACCTCGCTGTCTGTTTTTCTAGCCATCTTTCTTACTGTTTGGTGTTTATCATATTAGTAGGGGCTACTATATATGTAATCCTGCTGGATAATCGTGCCAAAATTGATTTTATTAGCTAACTTTGTCAATTTTGGGGTGCTGAATCCAAAAAACTTTGGTTCCATTTTTTCTGACTACGTCTTGGGCCGCCATTTTGGAATTCAAAATGGCCGCCATTAAAAACTGTATTTTTACCTATATCTCATATTGTAAGCATGGTAGAAGGTTCAAATTTATTTTATAGTGCGTGCATATGATGTCTGACATGATAATACATCATTTTCCAAGATTGTAGTTCATATTGGTAGGTCGCCATTTTGAAATTCAAAATGGCCGCCATCGCTACCCTATTTTTACTTGTATCTGAGGTTCTGAGCACCTTAGAAGGTTAAAAGTTGCACAAATATTACTATTCATGATGTCCTACATGCCTGAATGAAAATACATTACCTATAATGATGTGTAAATAAAATTGGTGGCCATTTTGAAATTCAAAATGGCCGCCATACTTCATGTGCATGTACCTGCTATTTAGTTAAAATTGCCCCTTAGCAAAAAGGAACTGGAGAGAGTACCATTATACCTCCAAAGATGCCATAATGTGCTTATTTACACATTGTTTGCCGGTTGCGCAAATTGGCAGCCATCTTGTTATTCAAAATGGCCGCCATGCCATTTTGAAGTTTGTACTACTATTATACTGTATAATTAAAACTGCCTCTTGGCAGAAAGGAACGGGAGAGATATCTCCAAATTTGTCATAATGTGTTATTTACACATTGTTTCCCGGTTGTGCAAAGCGGCAGCCATTTTGTTATTCAAAATGGCCGCCATGCATTAATTATGCACAATAATGGTCAATTATGTTGTGAAAGGTGTTGGCCAAGAAACTGGTGCTGCTTTGAGGTAATCAAATACATAGAGCACGTCGATGCTCCTCTGTGCCTCCCATGAATGTTTAATTCAAAATGGCCGCCATACTAAACGTTCATTTACGTGCCTACCATAGAAAATCGAATTTTGACATTATATCTCATGTTGTAAGCATTAATAGAGATTCAGATTAAGGGTAAAATCATTCTTAACATCATGTCAAACATTTCACTACATCTTTTTTTAATGCAATTATGGTTCATTTTAATAGACAGCCATCTTGAAATTTAAAAAGGCCATTAAAGCAAATCCTATATTCATAATATCTTGGTTTACAATCACCTTACAAATCACAGAGCATTCATTTCAACAATGTGTTTAAATGTGTTGGCTCAGTGGATAAAGCGTCCGCCTCATAATCGGGAGGTCTTGGGTTCGATCCCCGGCCGCGTCATACCGAAAGACGTTAAAAAATGGTAGTTGCTGCTACCCTGTTGGGCGTTCAACAAGAGGGGGATAGAGCAACGTCCTTCTGGCGCTGCTCTGCGGCTGCCTATAGCCCACGAGATAAGGGGCAAAACAAATGTCCGGCCATCTTTGTTTCGGACAATACAATTTGGAGAATTTTAGGACGATACAGGTAGATTAAACAAGTTACAGAAAAGGGCTGCAAGAATAATTTTAAAAGCAGATTTTATGACTCCTTCTGATACATTATTCACTTCTTTAAATTTGATGCGCTTTGAACATAGAGTTCTTAATTTCCAATATTTGTTAATGTTTAAATGTATGAAAGGTATGGCCCCCTCATGTTTGAATAAAATGTTTAAGTTTAGAAAAGACCTACACACGTATGGAACTAGATCATCGTCTCAAAATAAATTACATTCCCCTAAATGTAATGTAGAATCGTTTAAACATTCTTTTCATTTTTTAGCCGTCTCACTCTGGAACAATTTAGAACCATCATGCCAAAATATTCAAACTCTTGCATCTTTCCGACAATACTTGATTAATCATTTATCTTCATTCTAGCCCAATTTTCTTCATAAGTTAAAGTTCTTATTTCTTTTTACCCAACTTGTAGTATGTTATTTCATTTTTTGATAATTATATTGTGACTATGAATGTGTATATATTTATACTTATATGTTGATATACGTAACGATGTCTAATGTATGATTTTTGTATTTTTATGTGTATATATTGCAGGACCCCAAAGGAGAGCAACTTCTGTTGATTGGGTGTCCTGCTAAAATATTGTGAATAAATAAATAAATAAATAAATAAATAAAATTAAAAAAAAAACACAGTAAAACATTTGTTGTGCAATTGGTGACATTTGGGTGAATCGCACTAGCATGTAAGAATGATTATGTTGAATTCCTGAAGACGTCAGTGATTTTAGCATTTATTGCTATGAGCATAACTTTGAGTGACACAAGTTTTATGTCTTTTGAGTCTGTGTTAAACTCAACTTGCTCAGTTTCCGTAACCCTCTTGCCTTAAGCTTGTTCCTTGAGGGAGTCAACAATGTAACTGTCAAGATAATCAGATGCAAGTTTCCTGATACTTCTAACGAAGGCAGCAACAAAGTTGGCTATATAATAATGACATGGACAACTGCCACTGTATTAATGATATGCACTTCCTCTCTTTATCCTCTTTCTATGGTGTGGCTCCTGTGTTGGATGGAATTGACTAATCAGTATCATGGCCTTCAGGATGGCAATTTGGTACAGTTACATGGGCTTCTATGGCATAGAATGAACTCTTGTCAGAATTAGGAGAAGGCCATCTGAGGTGAAGAGTGATCATGGAATTAGAGAACTCATACTTTCCAATTATATCTCAATGACTGAATCATGCCAGGTCTGGATTGTTTAACCAGAAAATGTGAGAAGTTGGTGATCCTAGCTTAATGAGCTTGGCTCCAATCTTACATTATAGCTTTCTTCAAGTATGCAAGAGCCGAATTTCTTCATTTCTGCCTTTCTCATTTGATCAAAATGGATTTTATGACTAATTACTCTTCCGGATGCAAGTTCTTGGAACTTGATTTTCGTTATTCATCTCTCTCAAGGATGTCTTCCTTGAATGCTTCTACTTCATGTAAGACACCACATTCATCGGCATCATCTACTTGCTTTCAAATGGATTTCCCTCATAGTGTCGTAAGATGACCTTTTTATTATGTTGAGGAATTGCAAATGAAGTGAGCCACAGAACCACTAAGATGATATTGTCAGGATCATTGGTCCTGGAAACTTCTGTTGAATGGGGTTGATCCATTCAGGGGCAGTCAGGAAATGTCTAGTCAATGTTTCCTCATTCTGCAGTCTTCCAGCAATACCTAATACAACCCGGAGTTTTCTGATGAGCTGTTCCAGTATTTGGTCAACAAGAGTTTGTGAATGACATACTAGATTCTTCATAAATTCTCCTGCCTTTAGGGCATCCCAAGTACCATCCGTACAACAGCCCTATCCTCTGCGTGATTGCCTTCTCTGGGGCAGGTAAGCCCATGCCTCAAAGATGGATCCATCTCTGAACAGTGCTTGTAGGAGTACCACAGGATGTCTAAACCAAACTCAAGCAGACGACATTTGCATCTTGAGTGGCATAGCCCCTGAACGCATCAGGAGGTCAGCACTCTCCTGAAGGAGAAACTTAAACATGTAAACGACCCACTCCACCCTCTGTTCAAGGTATTCAGGTGACAGAATGACAGAGTGACAAATATTCAGACAAAGTCTCTTACACTATCGAACCCCTGAACCAAACCCCCACATCCATAGGTTAAAGCTTTGGGGCACCCGTCTTGAGTATATACCACATACATGTAGTGTCAACATTAGCCCAAGTAAGTCCCTCCGGGCCAAATTGCCACTCAGTGCTTTAATGATAAAGTGTGTGTAGAGGAAGAAACTGTGACTAATCTCTTAGAATGCTCACTCTTGCCCAACCCTGCTGACTTGACCCCCCTTTAGAGGGTAGTGTCTAGAGCAAGTCGTGTGCAAAGTAGTAGTTCTTCATTGTCTGCTAGCTTGTAAATGAAGCAAACCCTCCATTTGCTTCATGGACATTGTAATTCAGTAGAAACCTTGTCCATCTCATGATTCTCTTAGTTTGGAGATGTTTTTTGATAATTTCAATAACCGTTCCATAAAGGTCTGGTTGATGCAGTCATGTATCTCATGTAGGCCTACCTTCTTGCGAATCATTGTGTTTAAGTGCTCATCGTACATTGATGCTTCAAAACAAGAACGTCATAGCACGTCATGCTGTTGGCCATGTGGTATTTTCTATATCAAGTTTGAACCACTTCACTGTTTATATTTGGTGTAATGAATTCGGGGAGGGGGGAAGAGACCTGATATAATGCTAATGAATTCCAGATCACTGTCCTCAATGTACTTTGTACTTGCGTTAAGTTTACCATTTCGAATAATACCATTCTTATTTTCTTTGAGGAATTAAGTTCCAGCTCTCTGAGGAGGGTTAGCATTCGTGGGAGATTCAGAGAAGCATTGACATGCTCTATGTATTTGGCCAACACCTTTCACAACATAATTGACCATTATTGTGCATTATAAATGCATGGCGGCCATTTTAAATAACAAGATGGCTGCCGATTTGCGCAACCGGCAAACAATGTGTTAATATAAGCACATTATGGCATCTTTGAAGATATAATGGTACTCTCTCCAGTTCCTTTTTGCTTAAGGGGCAATTTTAACTAAATAGTAGGTACATGCACATTAAGTATGGCGGCCATTTTGAATTTCAAAATGGCCACCAATTCTATTTACACACCATTATAGGCAGTGTATTTTCATTCAGGAATGTAGGACATCATGAATGGTAATATTTATGCAACTGTTAACCTTCTAAGGTGCTCAGAACCTCAGATGCAAGTAGAAATAGGTTAGCTATGGCAGCCATTTTGAATTTCAAGATGGCGACCTACCAATATGAACCGCAATCCCAGAAAATTATGTATTATCATGTTAGACATCATATGCATGCATTATAAACCAAATTTGAACCTTCTACCATGCTTACAATATGAGATATGGGTAAAAATACAGTTTTCTATGGCGGCCATTTTGAATTCCAAAATGGCGGCCCAAGACGTAGTCAGAAAAAATGGAACCAAAGTTTTTTGGATTCAGCACCCCCAAATTGACAAAGTTAACCAATAAAATCAATTTTGGCACGATTATCCAGCTGGATCTAATATTTCGACATAACAGCCTCTACTATTTATATTGTACTTTCTCTCCCTAGTCTGTCTACCAGTCTTTCTTCTTCTCTCTCTCTTTATCACACACTAACTCAAACACACACACACACACACACACACACACACACACACACACACACACACAGCACACACCCTTTCTATCTCTTACACACACGCTCACCCACATGCACACCAGTCTCTCTCCCTCTCTCTCTATCACATACACACATACACCCACACAAATCCACACACACGCAAACACGCTCACACACGCTCACACACACGCACACACCCTTTCTTTTTCTTTCACACAAGTACAATACGCGCCCACCCATCCACCCACATACACACACACACACACACACACACACAGCTACCCACATTACCATTGTATACGTTGTTTTAGAGGCGCAAAATGCCGAGACTTACAATTTTACTTTTCAGTATGAAGAATATTTTATTGGGAATGGAAACTTAATGAACTAGCAGTAAAGCAATAACGATTAAAGATAATATTTGTTTAACAATACCGTGATATTTCTAGTAGATCGATACTCTTCAAGCCCAGTTTTTTAATAGATTTCACAATATTACGCTATTTAAATTTATGCATGTATTTTATTTGATAAATGTACTTTTTGTAGTACATTTTGTATCATATCGGAGCTTCTTGATGCTAGATTTCTGGCTCTCTATTGTGGATTTCACGTGATTCATATCATGGGTATAGCGTTCAACTTTGAACTCAAGGTCAAATATTCGTGACTCCTGTTTCTATACCTCAGTACGTAGATATGATAGTTGTTCAGAAACCTGGTTCTCAACAAGAGCAAGAAAGAATTGATCCAACAAGATGTCTTTAATAACGGATGATACTATTTTCTTTTAGTTAAATAAAACAACGTTGCATGATTTGGGATGAGAATGTTAGGACAACAATCATAACCGGTATCTAAAAAGTTCCTTATATAATTTCCCCTAATCTATGAAAATAATTGTCTAAAAGAACTTATTTACGTATTATGATACAACAACAACGAGAGTTTTTTTGCTTTATGTGATTATAGACACTGTTATCAACATAATCATGTCTAATGCCTAGATCACAGTTCGAGAGGTCCCCGTACGTTTTGCCCAATCCTACGGCTTTTCGTGGATTTAGAGACCTCACGGGTCCCTGATGATTTTTCATTCTACCGCTATTGCGGTCACATATCCTACGGCGCCCGGTCGGTTAAAAATATAAATAATTTTTAACTCTAAATACGCCCGTGAAGAGACCGTAAGAGTGCCATTCGGATGCCGACAGATGTTCTTTCGGTGTCCGCTCTGATGAACACGGTGGTTATTATAAGGCTGACCAGTGTTCCTATTCGCAGAATTTGCAGAAAAATCGCTAGGGTCCCTTGAGGAACCCTTGGGGTGCCCTTTATGGTCCCGCAGGAAAGCCAAAAGTAAACCCAAAGCATCGCAAGACACTCACCTTTTTTACGATCACATACCCATTCTGGGGCCCGTACGGCGAGTAGAACCGTACCTAATTGCCATTTTCGGAAGGTGCCTGTACGGCTACCTTATGATTCTGCGGGCGCGAGGACTTGTTTCACTACCCGTAGAAAAGCCGGAAAGATCTACTGCATGTTCTCGATTCTCCCGGCGTTTTCATGAAATCGGTAGACAGTAGACAACCCGGTAAAAGCCCGTGGAGTCACTGAGGGGCCCGCACAGGCACCTGCAGGTGACAGGAAGGGTTCCGCACAGTTTACCTTTCAATCCTCATTGTAAAAAAAATGACTACGGTCTTGCGATGTTTAAGGTTTCCCCTGCGGCTATCCTGCGGCACCCTGCCAGGCTCCTGTTGTAAAGTTTTGTCTTAAGCTCTTTTGAGTATAATTGCATTTAAATTGTTTACGTTTCAAACCACAAATACGACATAGAATACTGTAAATATAAATTTAAATAAGGCGGTTTTCATCAAAAGACAAATAATTCTATATGAAGTCTGAAAACCATCGACAGTATCACTTAAAGCATATATATATATTAAAGACATTTATGTGGGAATTTTTAATATTTTGAAAATCTGAGCCTTTCAAGATTACTTTCAAGATTACTTTCAAGATTACTTTATTGATTTTCTTTCATGTTTTCAAAAGTTAACAAAATAAATAATCAAATTAACACTCGTATGAACATAGAACATTTTGTTCAAAAGTAACAGAGAAAACAATTATAAAGAAAATTCAGGAACCAGCAAAAGCAAAGCTTGTAGGCGCTGGTCCCTTAATATAAATAGAATACAAAAGTAGCAATTTTTTTTTTTTATTTTTTTAACTGAACATATTCATAAATAATTCATAATTGAATAAATCTTAATGAATAATTCTTGCCCCATCCCAACACGGACAAAAACTGACTAACAGCGCACGCCACTGTCAACCAGTTACTATCATGCAGGGATGAGGCAAGAATATAATTTACAATTATTATACAAAAAGAAGGAAAAAACAACAAACTTAGAGAGACAAAAAATCCGGGAGGGGACTAGGGTGGGAAGGGGGGGGGGGTGGTCGAAGATTAGATAATGATTTTTTTTTTATATAGTGTGAATGAAAAGTAAAGTTTGCTCTTTGGTGTTATTGATCCTTGGTGATATCCGTCTGTCATTAGAGAAACAGAGTGATATTAGTGTTATATGATGGATACAATATAATTTAAGTTTGTGTTTAATAAAAATATGCTTCTTATCTCACGCATGTCTCTGGGTAGAGAATTCCAAAATTTAGGGGCAGTAATATAAAATGTTTTGTGTGAGCACTGTTACCGCGTTCTTGGTAAGTGTAATGGTTAATTTGCCTGGTAGGATACTGATGTATTTCATTATTTAGAGTAAACATGTTGCCAAGCGCTGGGGCAATTCCTGATTTTGTTTCTGGAACATGAGTACTGCAAGGTTAAGTTTTATATAAGTCATGAACTTTTAAAACATTATTAAAAACATGTATCAGTATGGTGACGGAATGGACGTTACTGATAACTCGATAGCCAATATAGAGCACCGTCTCAAATAAACTACACTTTGGAAAATGCTCCAATAAATAATGTATTAATGTATTCAGATGCCTCATGATCTTCAGCATCATAAAGCACTAGCCCGATAATAATTCATGCTGACAATCTCGAAAGAGAAATTTGACAAATACTAAAAATATGTATACAACATGATTTGGAAAAACTTGTTCGAAAGACCACATGGAACCCAGTGGGATTCGGTCCTGCGCCGTGCAGACCACGACCGGGTACCTCCTGACGTCCTTGCGGTGCATGTTGCACCCGCCCGACACCCTCCCGGCTTGTTACAAGAATTGACAGAAAAATCGTGCGGAGCCTACTCGGCCACTGATAGGAGGCCGATCTGTCCCCTTTAGTGACTCCACGGGCTTTCCAAGGGTTGTAGACCGTCTACCGATTTGATAAAAACGCCGGGAGAATCGAGAACACGAAAGCAATAATCTAGGAGCCCGCGCGATCTGTAAAAATACACCGGTACCCGTAGGATCGTAAGGGACCCGGCCAGGAACCTTACGAAAGTGACCGAAATGGTCAAAAATGTCAATTTTACACGCCGTACGGGCCCCGAAACGGTACTGTGATCGCGGCATTACACCTATCATTTTTAATCTTGTGTTTACATAATGCTATTTAAATAAGGCTGATAATGAATTCTATATATTTTTGCATTAGTTTAAATGGTTATATATAATATGTCACAAAATGCTTTTCAATTCATGATTACAAATTTAAATATTATTAGATGAAACCTTTAAAAAAATGGAGCCGGAATAAATGATTATCATGTGATTATAGTGTAATATATACATTCTGGTATGAAGACAGTGAATTATGAACGAAAAACAAAGATAAATGTATAAATATAAACACAAAAAAAAAAAGGAATAAAGAATCCACTCCAAGAATTATATAGGTGATACATGAAAATCATTTGTGTTACATTAGAATAGGACAAGTTATTAAATCTATACTTACACATAAATATAACCATAATCTGATGATAAACCAATTAATCTACACTGTAAAAAATATATGTATATTTACAGCAAATCTGCTGTCAGCAGAGTCGCCATAAAGATGTAATTCAAAAAACAGTTTTGTTGTAAGTTTCTCCTGCAAATAATTACGTGAGAAATACAAAATATACAACAGGAGTAACACATTTGTTCCGTTTTAACCAAATACGTATGCTATAAAACTCTGATTTTTTTTCCTTCTCTTTCATCAATTCTTAAGGGAGAAATTTAAAACAAAACTGTATTTTAAATCACATTTTTGTATGGCGACTCTGCTGACATCACTTTGCTGTATTTTTTTCTGTATTTTTTTTTTTTTTTTTTTTACAGTGTATGCTATCTGAAAAAGAGACTCCCGTCCCCACATAGGTACTGAGACCTACATGTACGTATATATTGTTATTTGTATTACGAGCGTAGGGGAGACCGGGGATGGAAGATACACAGGTCAGTTGTTACAGTTTTCAATGTGCTAAGCTGGAACAAGAGAGGACGTGCTAACTGGCATCTATATACAGTGCAGAACTGCCGGTCGTGAAGTTTCTCTGTTGTTTTGTTGAAAATAAATCAACAAAACCATTTGTTTACAGTTCAAAGTCAATTTTTGACAAAAATTGAAATTTGTAATAGCTCTTACAACTGAAGGCACATTATGGTAGTTTGGTATTATAGTACATGTATGTCACTAATATACCCCCTAGCCATTCCCTGTAATTCCGCCTAATGGCTGTGCTACAGTTGATTTTGTGTGTAAAATCACCCATGGGGTAGGTTGTTACAACAACTTACCCCATGTCGATGTAACAACTTACCCCAATTACATAACATAAGTAACATCACATTTTTTCTCAATTTTCATATTTTTATGTTTCTATTATAGGTTTTCCCGCTCAAGTTCATCATTTCCTCACTCCATTTCATTTATGTACATTCGAATTCACGCAGCTACCGCTTTCGTGCCGGTTGGGTCATACAAATTTTCAATTCGAGCAATGGACTTCATTTACGTGCACGCAAATCTTCGTTTCGTGCACTCAATTTCATTTATCGGCACTAACATTTTTGTTCGGTGCAAACAAATTCACTATATTTTCATTCAATTGTCAATATTATGCATAAATTTCCCGATTCGTTCATTTAATTTAAAACAAAACAGCGACGGGTGTTCTTTGCGGCAAACAATTTCATTAATAGGAATTCTATTTCCTACTTTGTGCACTTAATTTAATTAAGCTCTTTAATTTTCAGGATTATGAACATATACGCATCTCAGTTTTTTGGAGTGAGATTTTGGAGGTATATAATCTCATATTTTTTTAGACTTATCCTATCATACCTTAATTTAAACACTTTGAAATTAAATTAATCATGATAGCACATATCCCTTTCAAAAACTTTTTTTTCTATCTCTTTTCCGCATAAAATAAATATTCCATATCAATTTCATCACATAGCCCATAAATCATGTGCAAAATGCTCAATGTTCGATCGCGAGTTCTAATTTTTAATGATTTGTATGGATTTTTTAATCTTTAATTTTGAAATTAAACACACAAACTAGCACTCAAAACGAAATATGACTCAATCATATGCATGATGCGTACAAATTATACAATATGAAATCATTAGACAAGCAGTGTTTGTAATTTCTTGATGGCATTCATTCATGTATCATACGCAATACAGATAACAGATAAATACTTTCTTGAAATCCCTTTGATCATTATGGTTGATAATTATAGCCATCAATCTCCTGACAAGCAAGGCATCTCGGCATGAAGACTTGTAAACAAAATACAAAAATAAACAAAAATGCTGTTTTACACGCTTGTAAGAACCTCGAAATCATAAGTATCTCACTTCGAGGAGCGTCTCTGCGACTCGACGTCCCCGATATTTTTTTTCCGTTGCGACGCAAACTTCATATTTTTAAGCATGTTCGATTTTCTGCGACTCATGAAACGGCGCGGAGACTCGGGATACATCTCTGAGACGTCTCCGAAACGTCTCCACAACTTTCTCAAAACCGTCTCAAACTATTTTGAACTAGTCTAAATCCGTCTTATTAGAATGTCACTAAAATTCAAATTGTATGCACTTATTTATAATTCGATTGCCTATTCGTGAATTGTTTGAACGAAGGAGGACAAATTAGCTGTAAATTAAAATGAGTGCACATACCTGAAATCGTATGCTCCTAATGTGGAATTCGCACGAATGCTTTGAGAATCGTTTGGAAATATAGGGAACTTGAGTGAATAAAATGAATTTGATTGACGATGCGGTAGCGGATCGCAACTTGCGTTAAATCGTATGATCCAAATGGGAAATTGAGTGAAAGAAAGATGAAATTTAGCGGGAAAACCTATATTACTTTTGTCTATTCTAGAGCTCTACTTGATCTACTGTTAACGATGGTATAAGAGATTTACACATGTCAACTTACCCCGTATGTTACATATTGTAAAAATTTACCCGTATGTGTAGGGCAAGTCCAAGCTATTTTGCGCGGTAACAAACGGGACATTCAGAGCCAAAAAAGGGCTTGTTTGAAAAATCTTAAATGAAATCTCAATCATTTGGTATATTCCTGAGGGTATAAGAATGTTCAACAAAACATAAAAATGTTGAATAACTCAATTCATAATTAATTTATGATCATTTATTCGTCGGTAACAAACGGACCGCAAGAAAATGGTGTTTCAAATTTTGACTTTGTTCACATCATAACTCTGAATTTAAAAAGTAGATCTAAATTTGCAGAGTCATATCCTTTTAAACATGTAATAAACATTGTAAGGACATATTTAACGTTAATACAACTTCGAGTTTCTGGCAAAGGTCAAGTTTTAAAAACTATGTCAGGTAACAAACGGGACAGTAACACACAGGACAATTATTCCTGTAATATTTTTACTAAAACAATTGGTGTAGCCAAGGCGTGGCAACATCTTTTGTTAAAAAATCTCTCTGATAAAACAAAAGAAACATAGTACAAAACAAAATGTAAGAAAAACTTATTTTGTTTCATTTCTAAAGGTGGGAGGGTGGGTAATAAAAATGTATGATTTTACATCAGCTCAGTAACTTTTGTGAGGCTATTTCTGAGACCTGAATATTTGAAGTCTAAAAATACGGAAACCTATGTGCTAGGTTCGTGATATTTTCACCAGAGTTAGCCAAGAAAATACAAAAACAGAAAATACATACTTTTTGGTTGTACATTTTTAATGCATTTTATATTTTTTTCATGAATATTAATGAGCCTTGTGACGTCATATGACCTTGAAATGACTTTTTGACCTCATTTGCATTAAGTTCATTTCATACCCTTTATGGTGATATATGACACATCATGTATACCTTTACAAACCCACTGACACACTTGACACAAAAATGGTCAAAAAGTCGAAAAATCACTATCTCGGGAACAAATAGCGTGGACTTGCCCTGTAACAACTTATCTCGTATACGATTTTTTGGGAACATGTTAAAAAAAAAAATCGGACTGGCTTCCAGTTCTAAAATTTAACGTAGTAACAACGTTCTTTAAACGGGAAGGACTTACTTTGAACGAGGGGGACGTACTACGAACATGGTACCTCACTTTTATCATGCTGCGCATGGACACTTTTAGTGACGGTTTGGACGTGCTACGAACGGTACAGAGTGAACGAGCGGTTTACTCCGTGTGAACTGGATAACAACGTATTGCGGACGCGATAAAGACGGAATTGACGTAACGAGAACTATTTATGAACTGCCCAGTATGGTATTCAAGAAATTATTTTTCAAAGTTATAAGTTCCAACCCGACCAAAGCCCGTTCAGCAATTTTTTAAAGAACGGGCAAGGACGTTATAGAACTATTTCAGTGTGACGGCATTTGCCGCAAGTTGGACTTAAATCTTCTTTCACTAAAACTTTGGACTTATGTACTTCTTCCACTAAAACTATGGACTTAGGTACTTCTTCCACTAAAAATCCTCAAGTTTTTGAACTGGGGGTTTCCTGTTTGGGGCACTTAGGATTGAATTTTTTTAAAACTGATTTTTGCAACTGTTTTGGTGTTTACATACATTTTATCAAATCAACTCATTTTTGAAAAAAATGTGACTTAAGTACATCTTTCACTAGACACTTCAATTTCAATTTGTGTTAAACCTCTGTACACAAAGTCAATGGAGGAGGCAACCACTATCTGACAAATGTGAAATTCGGCCAAAATTCATTGGTGATTATTGTTCATTCTACCTTGAGTTGTGTCGTGAAACTTGGCACATAGCTTCATCTGATGTCCAACTATTTATGATCTTGATTACGTATCCGAGGAGTCACTGAACCGTGACGAAGCCCCAAACTTTCTTCTCATTTGCAAGAAGTTGTTGCATCTTGTGCCCAATGAGGCGTGAAACATTTGGATTTTAGTAAAAAAAAAAAAAAAGAAAAACGTACTCCCCAAAACAATCCTGCAGTTTAATCAAAGTAAAACATTGAATTTTATTCAATACATGAACGATACCTTTTCTAGTCTCACATGATCACTGAAGCATGCAATTTTTAACAAGCGCCATAGGATCATTGACACATATTCAAAGATTATACAGATAACATAAAAATTGTATTCCCCCCTCTGTAATTTGTATCTGATTCTGCTTTTAATTGTTCTAATCTTTTGAAATGTACATGTAAATATTGTGATTTTATTGATTCAATAAAACATGTAAAAAGAAAATGTATTTGAGATGATTTTCAGTGCATAAAATTACTGTTATACCTGATCATAATTTAAAAATGGTCTATTTTGTTGTTTTATGTGTTCATTCAACCGTGAATTGTTAGCAAAAGTCGAACCACACTTCCAAAACAGGAATCCCACCATATTTGATCGAATATACCGTGGCAAAGAAGTAAAAATCGCAGTTTGGGAAATTTTTGCTGCATGCTCACTCAATATACCATGTAAAATACGCAAAAACTGCATTTTTTGCAATTTGAACAGTGTTCACTCAACCGTGAAATTTTATCATGAACTTATTATGAAGAAAACAAGGGCTGGAGAAAAAAAGGGTATCATGGGCTCCACAAACGCTGACCATATATTATACATCAACAAATAAAACTGACATGATTGAGTATATATTTTTGCAACTTTAAATAGCTATGACTGGTTCATCGCTACATTAATTTACCTTATGTATGACAGGTTTCGTGAATAAAGAAAACATTTAGATGAAGTGAAAACGATGTTTAAAACAGTATTTCCATCTTAACATATACCTATTTACAGTTACTATAAACACTTTACGATACATGAAATGCAAAATATAAATATTACGTTTCACCATACATGAGTTAAACCAAATTGATGTCAATGATGAAAACGTGTACGAGTAGTAAGACAAAATATTCTTTCATGAAATACGTATCAATTATTATTAATTTTTTTTTGCTTCATGAATTTTAATGCTACATTCTTACTATTACTTCTGTGACCAATACTATTTGAAGAAAATACAATTAATCATGCACAAATCTGACATACTTATTACACTACCATTGCAATCCAAGTCATATTATGAATACTGCATTATGAATATTCCATTTTAGGGAGGCATACGTTATGTAATGAAGTACTGCTATATACATTTAAAAAAAAAACATACGAGGCACTACATTTCGCCTATATTTCATGCTAGCACGAAAACAATCAATGCAACTAAGGAAAAGAGCAGTATGGATTTATTTTTTTTACGGAAAACAATTGAAATTATGTCATAGATACAAAACAATAAATGAATGGTTGGCAACTTCCAGAGTGACAAAAACATGTTTTTTTTTCTGATTCGTTTCTAACGTAATGTAAATATTCAAAGGGGGGGGGGGGAATACAAAGCTCCTTTTTGAAAATATGATTGCAAATGGTTCATTACCATTAAAAGTTCGATTTAACATCCTAGATTTCTTGACTTAAAATAGTATTTAACAAATACACCTATGTCTTTTTCGTATATGTTATGACACACAAAAGAATCATGTGTATTGCGATCTCAGCGAGTCCAGCAGGAGTTGCATTTGAAAGTTATCTGAACCTGCATCTTCTCAAATCCTTTCTTTTAGATCAGTCCTACCGCATTTGTTAAAGCCTTACAAAGCTCTTCAAAAATAAATAATGCTTTTGAGTAGTTCAGCCAGAAGTACTTTGTAATAGATCAGTGTTACAAAGTACACAGAGATATCTATTAGATCCCTGCATCTTCTCTGATCTTTTCTTCAAGATCCGTCCTATCGCACGTTCTCAGCGCCTTACAAAGCTCTTCAATCATCTTTCTCCTATTCACACCGGATGAAGAGCGTTGCCTCCAAAGGTGCAGCATAGCTAGGATACGATCGACAGCTGTCAGTTTGTCTTCATTAATGTGATCAATATCAGCTGGGATCAAACCCAGTTTAATACCTAGAAGCTGCCACTCAGATCCTATCTTCTGTGCCAGATCACTCAAGTAAATGTCACTCAATATTCTGCTTTCTCTGGTTTCTGTGGAAAATATTTGAAAAGAAAAAAATAGTCAAGATTAAAGACGTATTCAAGTTTCTCTTCGTGAGGATGACAATATTTCATTAAAAATTGTAGGATTAAACTAAAGTCACTGGAACAAGCACTACATTCCTATAAATTTTATTTTTATAGCAATCAATGTGTTTTATACCATAATCATTTTCATGATTTTATAATGAAACCATTTTCAAATACACGTTCTTTTATTGGCAGTTTATACCAGTAGATGACAATCGGTAGTGATTGCTTGGAAGTTAGGTCTTTGAAATAAAATAGACAAGTTGTCTACTCACCATGCTCACTCTGTTTGCTTCTTATCATTTGACTCTCATTGTCTGCTGAATCTATTTCTTCCTGAACGAGTCCTACATAGACATATATTAAGGAGTAAATATAATCATAAAGGAGAAATAGCCACGAACAGGAAGCTGTTTGTGCCCTGTAAGAAAAACAATCTTGTGTACAGTGCGTCCCAAATAAAAGTAAACCCAACCTTGAGAGCCTCTAATTAAAATTTTATAACTATTTCGTCATTGTTATTTATATCATGACAAAGAGTAAGTCATATTCTATCCAATGATACAAAAATTCATTCTCAATCATGACAATACCGGTACAACCGTTCATAATAATGATAACAATAAGTATAATAATACAAAATGATAATGGTCATTTGTACCGCGCCATGTCTGTCAAATTTAACATTCGCGGCACACCATGAAAGTTTTCCCGGTCAATTTTTTAACTCTTTGTAATCAAATTCGTTAATGTTCATTTAATTTTAACGATACCTCATGGAGCGGAGCTATCGGTCAATTGAATTAACGTTTAGATTTTTTTATTCGCAATCACATTTCGGACGAAATTTAAATAAGAAATGTCAACTTGATCGGAGATAGTTTAAACTAGAACTGGAAAACCTAAATTAACTATATCATTAACATGATTATACAGTGTGTTTCAAATAAAAGGTACTCCATTTTTGGAGGGCCATATTCCCAGCTCATCCATTTGGGATATTTATTTCTTTCATATAATTAAAGATGAACTCTTCACCTTCACAATGCTACCTTTCTTGAATCATAAATCTAACATAACTGAATAAATTGCAAATGAGATTGTGAGGTACAGAGTCAATTTTTTCCAAGTTTTAAGAAAATGAAAGAAGACTGACATGACTGAGTGAATGCTTTCCCTGCTGTCCAAGATCATTGAATAGGATTATGTGCGATGATCTGTGACTACTTTGAAAACATCCAGTCAGTCTTTCATCTTTTGGCAAGAACTTGGAAAAATTGGATTTTGTACCTGACACCTTCATTTGCAATTCATTCAATTATGCGTTAGATTTATGATTCGAGAAAGGTATCATTGTAAAGGTGAAGAGTTCATCTTTACATGTTATATGATAGAAATATATGTCCAAAATGAATTAGCTGGGAATATGGCCCCTCCAAAAATGGATTACTTTTCATTTGAAACACACTGTATACAAAAATAAAAAAGATGTACTTGTCTTTTTCAACACAGATACAGAGTACATATAACAAAATGGTTTACACAGAAGGCGACTATTACTGATGATACACTATATCATCTACATTGCGCTATTTTCTCTTTTAGATAAAAGCTTTTTAAAGTATTAACTTCACTTCAGAGGACATACCAAACTTTGACATAATTGGGGCTGTACGGATCACATGTAGGCCTGGTCCACACTTGATTGATTTTTGCTTGAAGCAGTCTTTGAAGAGTTTCTTCACACCGCATTTCGGGCAAGCAAAGCAGACGTCATACTCGATTCTCTTCGCCCAGTGAAGTCTCAAGCTTTCCAATGTTCGAGTCACAAAATCCATCACCTGTATATCAAATGAATGAAATTAATACTGCAGCATTAAGATAAAGTGTACTATACTACAAAAATCCTACAATGTCATCGAAAATTCGTGGATATTATGCAAAATTGTATTCTAGTTCTAAAACACCACTCCCGTGTCCTATTGAGGCCTTACGTCTTAACTTGTAGTTCATGATTGAAATATTCAATCAACATTAATCATCATTGCCTTTTCATTTCAAATTAACTATTTACCTCTTTGACTGCATTTGGAGCTGGGCCCCTTCTAACGTCATCTTCATCTGGTTCAGCATCATCTGGTCGGAAAACAGTTACCTATAATGTTCAGCAACAAATTCCAAATGAAAGTGAAAAATTAAAACCTAATTATAGAACTTTTTTTTGTGTGGAAATAAACGAGACACAGTTTAAAAAAAAAGAGAATTTTTTTTTTCTATTATTCGAAATGTTTTTATAATTCAAAATGTTTGATCTACCTTGATGAATTAGAGCATTCATAGCATGATCATAATGTACTCGTTTAAATATGAAATATGTTTTTAATGCCAAATACAATCCCACCCCTCGAAATATTCATTGCTCCGTATTTCAAACCGATGATAAATACTCTTTAATCTACTCTTAGTCCGGCAGTCAGCCCATTGACTTTTGGTCTAAGTGTGCATTGGAATGTTATAGTTTTTTTTTAAAAACTGATTTTGGCTGGTTAGACCTTTTATTTTAACAATCCACATGCTGGAGCTCTGTCAGCATTGAGCAATTTAAGATATACGCGAAAATCCAAAATGGCCGCCGGCGGCCATCTTGGATTTTCTATTTCCTTACTTTAACATACCTAAAATATTCAAAATCTGGAATATAGGGGTTTTAGGGGGTGGAAAATCCAAATCTGAGGTTATTTTGGGGATACAAGCATATTCTCGTGGCGAAATATAACAAAAGAGGCCATTTTCCAAGATGGCCCCCATAGAACATGCAGTATATTAACTATATAGGCCCTACACAGGTATACCTTATTAATTCCCCCATCTAAATTCAAGTGGACAGTCAAGTTGGGAGGATGGGCATAATTAAGTGCATTAAGTGCAAAATTTAAGATACATCCCTTACAAAAATGTCGTGTGGTACCACGCAACGGTACCATACAAAATACCACAGGATTTTCCTATGTTTTTTTGGCACAAATACCATACAGAAGTATCATACAGCCAAAAATACCATATGATTTCCTATGGTTTTTTGGCAAAAATACCACACAAAATACCATACAGCAGTACCATACAGCCAAAATACCATAGGATTTCCTATGGTTTTTGGCACAAATACCATACAGCCAAAATACCATAGGATTTCCTATGGTTTTTTGGCACAAATACCACACAAAATACCATACAGAAGTACCATACAGCCAAAATACCATAGGATTTCCTATGGTTTTTTGGCACAAATACCATACAGCCAAAATACCATAGGATTTCCTATGGTTTTTTGGCACAAAAACCACACAAAATACCATACAGCCAAAATACCATAGGATTTCCTATGGTTTTTTGGCACAAATACCACACAAAATATCATACAGAAGTGCCATACAGCCAAAATACCATATGATTTCCTATGGTTTTTTGGCACAAATACCACACAAAATGCCATACAGCCAAAATACCATAGGGTTTCCTATGGTATTTCGGCACAAATACCACAGGATTTCCTATGGTATTTTAGCACAAGTACCACAAAAAATACCATACAGGAGTACCATACAGCAAAAATACCTAATAGCATTATCCCAAACTAGTACCACACATCAATACCACACACAGTTTCCAGGATTATGACATACCGTAACGACCGGAACACCACACGCCGTTACCACAGGACTGCCGCTAGACACACAAGGATACCACACTCTGGTATATATCCCACTATTTAGCAAGTATATTTTGGGTCACAGTTAGTTATTTTCTATATCTCTTGATAATAATGCAAATGCCAAAACTATCGCTCTTGATGTTACTTTGTGTTTAGGAAATATATTTCCCTAAAAGAAAAAATATTAATATGCAGACAATTACTGGTTAATGAGGTAAGCTTCACAAAATATGATTTGTGCATACAAAAACATTGTATGCAAATAGCTAATTACCATAGTACCACACGAAGTACCACAGGAATCCATACGACTACCAACTTCAGCAGTAAACTGCCATAAATCCACTTGACTAATGCCCGTTGGTTCTCACCCTGTTGGATGTCTGTCTTCAATCAGTTCGTCAATTACCATTTGGTCTAATTAATTCCCATTTCGTCTAATCAAGTCGACTTGGTCAAACACACTTAGTCAATTCCTGTAAAATCTATCCTTAGAAAAAAATATCCTGTGACAATAACACACAACGGTAGGTATTGGCGGCGTCCCGGTGGACGGAGGGACGTCGAGTCCCCCCCCCCCCCCCCATCGATTTTGTTTCTGGGGATCGTCCACCTCGATTTTAAAGCTTAAAGGAAACCAATACTAAGAAATAATCACTTTCATAGGAAAGAGCATAATGAGAGGAGCAATTAAAATAAAGTTTCATCAAAATCGGTTATAAAATAAGAGAGTTTTGGAAGTTTGAAAAGTCTCGTTTTACCTTCTGTGGGGATACTCAAATTGGCAACATCGGTTTCAACATGGCCGGTTTTATGGACAACTCTCCATTGGTTTTGTACACAAATTTTCAGATTTTCCCCGTTTTCTTTCAAAATATGTCTTACTTACTTCTGAGCTCAAAATATGTCTTGGGAAAATATATTTCACACAACATATGTTGAGCTCAGAAGGAGGTAAGACATATTTTGAAAGAAAATGGGGAAAATCTGAAAATTTGTGTACAAAACCAATGGAGAGTTGTCCATAAAATCGGCCATTTTGAAGCCGATGTTGCCAGTTTGAGGATCCCCATAGGAGGTAAAACGAGACTTTTCAAACTTCCATAACTTTCTTATTTTATAACCGATTTTGATTAATTTTTTTTTAAATTGCTCCTCTGATTGTGCTCTTTCTTATAAAAATGATTATTTCCTTGGGTATTGGTCCCCTTTAACAAAAATATATGTACATAATAGACGAAGAGGCACAGTGTGCCTAAAATGAACCAAGTTCAGGTCAATAAAAAGCAAAATTTTCGGCTCGCGCTTCGCTTGCAAGCAAAAACACCAGACAATAATTGAACTAATAATCTTTCTTCAGGTCCCTATATTCATTTATTCTTTTATTTGTTACAATGCTTTATTTGTAACTTTGGCATAATGTGTGAGGTAGGTCATTATATTTCGAATTTTGGTTATTAGCCTATATTATATGTCTCTTTGGGGTGCTTTATTTATTCCGATCTAAATTTGGCGTCAATCAGGGGGACGTGTCCCCTTGATTTTCAAAGCTTTACTTTTTGTTTTTATTTTCTAAATAATTTGGATAAATTTTGTATTTGCCCACTTGTCCAAATGTGATGGAAATAAACTGTTAAGTTTCTTTAAATTCTTTGTTTTCAGGTCCGTATCGTTATAAAAAGCAGAGGCGGCGGAGCGAATTTGAAAGTGGGGGGTTACGATGGAAAAGGGGCACTTTTTCTGAAAAAAAGGGGCACTTGAGACCAGAGGCTTAAAGAGAAAAAAAATCCAGATAAGGCAAGTAGGGGTGAACAGAAAATTTGGCTTTAAATTTGTGATAAAACAAAAGGAATGCGAAGCACGAGCCGAAAATTTTGAGATAGTTATTCATTATAGACCCTATTTAACATCCGCAAAGGCGAGCTGAAAATTTTTAGCAGAAAATTTTGAGCTAAAAATTGAAGAATTGTGCATTATCCGCGATCGCGAAGCTCGAGTGGAATATTATGAGCTTAAAATTTGAGTTCATTGTGCATTATAGACCCTATTTTGTATCCGCGAGCGCAAAGCGCGAGCCGAAAATTTGGGGTTTAAAAAACATTATGGAGTAACAAGGGGCATTTTTTTTAGTAATAAAAGTGCCTTTTTTTATTAATAAAAGTGCCCCTTTTTATTAATAAAAGTGCCTCTTTTTAGTATAAAACTGGCATTTTATTAGCCAAGAAAAGTAGCACCTTTTATTCATGAAAAGGGGCACTTTTAGGGTGGATGAAAAAGTGGGGGGTCACAGTGCCCCCCTGCCCCCCTGGTTCCGCCGCCTCTGATAAAAAGTGACCATATTCAGAAAGGGATTACAAACATATAAATATATATGTATTGTAAAACGTTGATTAATGAGATTTTCACTCGCTCTTCGGAATTGTATTTTCTAGTAGTGATTATCAGCTAGTGAATACAATGATTAATGTTATTATAGAGCAAAATTTTTAGCTCGCGCTTCGCGCTCACAAACAAATAACAATACAATGATTTAACGATTTAACTATGTCTTCAGGTCGTATTTTGTGGAATTTGTTTTATTTGTTCAAACCTTATATTCTTAAAATTGTCATTAGTTTCTGCATAATAAATTATGTGAAATAAATCGTTCTATTTCGAATTTTGGGTATACAAATATTTAGGAAGCCTCATTCCGTCCGAGTCTATAATAATTCCCATTCCGGGGTCTCCGTTCTCCCCCACCCCTGACCGTCATACATGAAATCGCAGCCCCTGATGGTAGGGGAGACCGGGACAATAATTGTACAGGGGCGATTGTAACAGAGGCTCATACATGTGGTATTTGTGCCATACATGTGGTATTTGTGCCAAAAATCATACAGCAAACCAATACATATGGTATTTGTGCCAAAAAAACCATACAGCAATACCATACATATTGGTATTTGTGCCAAAAACCATACAAGCAATACCATACATTGGTATTTGTGCCAAAAAACATACAGCAATACCATACATATGGTATTTGTGCCAAAAAACCTACAGCAATACCATACATATGGTATTTGGCCAAAAACCTACAGCAATACCATACATGTGGTATTTGTGCCAAAAAAACCAAACAGCAATACCATACATATGGTATTAGTGCCAAAAAGCCATACAGAAATACATACATATGGTATTTGTGCCAAAAAACCATACAGCAAACCATACATATGGTATTTGTGCCAAAAAACCATACAGCAATACTGTACATATGGTATTTGTGCCAAAATACACACAGAAATACCATACATATGGTATTTGTGCCGAAACCATACAGCAATACCATAACATATGGTATTTGTGCCAAAAAAAATTACAGCAATACCATACATTATGGTATTTGTGCCAAAAAACCATACATATGGTATTTTGTGCCAAGAACCACATATTGGTATTTGTGCAAAAACATACACAATACCTACTATGGTATTTGTTGCAAAAAACCATACAGCAATACCATACATATGGTATTTTGTGCCAAAAAAAAAAACATACAGAAATACCATACATATGGTATTTGTGCCAAAAACCATACAGCAATACCATACATATGGTATTTGTGCCAAAAAACCTACAGAAATACCATACATATGGTATTTGTGCCAGAAAACCATTCAGCAATACCATACATATGGTATTTGTGCCAAAAAACCATACAGCAATACCATACGTATGGTATTTGTGCAAAAAAAAAACATACAGCAATACCATACATATGGTATTTATTCCAAAAAACCACACAAAAATACCATACATATGGTATTTGTGCCAAAAAAAAACATACAGAAATACCATACATATGGTATTGGTGCCAAAAACCATACAGCAATACCATACATATGGTATTTGTGCCAAATACCACAACACTGCTGTATGGTATTCTTATGGTACTCGTTTCCTGTGTGGTATTTCCCTATGGTACTTCTATGGTATTTTATTGTACCATAGAAATACCATAGGAATACCACAGGACATTCAGAAATACCATTTGAATACCACAGGACATTCAGAAATACCATAGGAATACCACAGGACATTTTTGTAAGGGATATGTTGCTGATATAGATGTATATAGGCTTATTAATCATCTCCGATGTATCCTTCTGATGTTTTTTGTACTACCCTTTGTTTTGAAAGTAATCTGTTAGGGATGATGCAATATAATAATCTAATAGCAGCTTAAGATTGCCTACATAGTACATTAACCTGTGAGGAGGGGATGAAATATTCCACTCCCTAATAGTTTGACACCCCCCCCCCCCAACTCGGATAGTGAACAATACATACATATGTACTTGTCCAGGATTCAGACAGATACCCCTATCACTCGTTTTTTCGTTGTTTTGCTTTTTTTTTTTTGGGGGGGGGGTCGGGAAGCCGCATCAAACTTGTGCCCTTTTACTTGTTTTCAAGCTTTTGGAAGGGAAGCAGCATAAAATTACTCCCTATTACAAGCTTTTGGAGGGGAAACCCAAAAAACAACAGGTTTATAACCATATTTTGGACTCTATTTCAAGAATGTTCCGAAAAGATTAAAAAACTATACCCCTAAATAAATATAATTCAGGGAAATTTCCCCCGAAGAAAATGCTAAAGACCACTATTTCAATGATTTTTAGTGTTTTCCCCCGAGCTAATTAGCCCCTTATAAACAAATCAATTTTCCTGATATGTAGGGAATGGGCATACATGTATGGTTGACCGCCTGATTGGGGAGAGGTTAACATAACTGTTCTTTAATTCTTCGGAATCGCCTTTTACATTGCATAAAGTGCTGTAAAAATCATTTCAAGCGCTTAATTGATACTTGCTTATTGTAGCAGATACACTCTTTAATATTACCTCTATCTATAGGCCTATGACAGTTGAAACAAGCTGATAATATGATGCTGAAAAACTAATTTAATCAAGTCGATGATTGTCTTCATTTGAAGAAAAAAAAAAAACAAACGTGAAGATAATCACTTGTATCAATAAGTTTCATTTAGCATTAGGCGCCACTTGCTTTAACAGCTAAATGCCGAAGTTGTATAACTGTGTGTATCTGCTCCAACGAAAAGCAAATAGTCAAATTTTATTTCATATTTAATACAAAGCCTGTGCATTAATCTGATTCAGCTCCTTCTACTGGACTACTGGAAACATCTCTTGCCTCCCTGGTTTGTGCATTTTGACAAGTTATGGGGCCACTACATTATCAAAATTCTGTGCAGGCTAGATTTTCATAATTATGACAGTCTGCATGCAAAGGATCTGCGAGGTATTTTTCTGAAACATTTATGCAGCTCATTAGTTTGAGGATAGTAGCGACCTTTTTTTTTATGTTCCTTCGTGTATCCGTAATTTGTTGGTCTTGGAAATTAAATCCCTCAAGATATTCTTTCAACTCGTCATGTCACATCTCAAGGAAATCGTCTGGAAGAGTCCTTCGGAATTTCTGGCAAGGTGAGCTTGTAAGCGCCATAATCAAGGGCTCTGGTATCTGGAGCAATATGTCTATGGAGAGTACCTTCATGAGGTATGGAATTGGCAAGAGCGACATCATCAAAACCATGCTCAAACCTGAAACCATGAAGACATGGACCCTCAGCTTGCATGTTCGTGGAAAACTGCTTCAAGACCTATTTGTCAATCAGGAAAATACATCTCATATATCTGCAGACAGGACCAACAGAAAAGGTATCGGAGGTAAATTTCGGGCCCGTTTCTAGAAACCGTCATACGTCTAAGTTCATCGATATTGAAACACAATATCATGTTCATTGGGCAACACGGGTGACCATGGTTTGTCTAAGAACTTGACTATTGAGTAACAGGATCATCCAGAAACTATAGTCAATGTTGTGAAAGGCCGTATTGATCCAGAGTGAGTTAATGCTGCTCATGAAATAGGAATGAAGCAGATATGAGAGAATTTGAACACAATCTGCCAGAAGGTTTCTGTGCTCCTATATCAAAGGAGGTGGAGTGATGAGAATATGGGGTAGAAGGCCATCAGCTTTATTGTCCAGCTAGCAAGCCATCAAACTGGCAACCGATGAAGAAAGTTTCATGGAAGTAATCGCAGATGACATTATATCCTTTTGCTTCATTATAACCACGAGCAAGGTCTTTCATCATTTTTAGTGATAGAGTCACCAGTGCCTGGAGTCAACAATCAAAGACAGGACCATCATTGGCATATACCTGACACAGTCGACAAGCTAAAAGACATCATTTTCCTGATGCTACCAGGTCATGCACTGACTGGCTGGAACACAGTCGGGGTATGTTTAAGCATTGGAAAGGGAACTCTGTGGAAGCTCATGAGAAACAATCCTGGGATGCAGGTTCATGATGTCAGTAGGATATATTGGAGCTTGCTATGGGCAACCCCACAATACATGTACATCAATCATGTCAATGGCAGAGGCACGTTGGATTATATGGTGATCGAAAGGAGTATAACCAGGGGTACACTCCCAACATGACAATGGTGACAACATAACATGCTTATCTGCAAACCTGGATCTGGAGGAATGCCCTTGAACCCAGTCCTAATTTCCCAGACACAAAGATTTTTGATTATGGATGCATATTAATGGTACAGAATGCAAAATCTCTACTACCTATTACAGTCTCAGCAGAAGTACATGTACATGTAGCTCGTCCAAGCATCCTCAATCTAATATGCTGCCCAAGTACCTACAATGTAGAGACATGCCTTGTACGTACAGTATTCTGTCCATATAGTGCCATAACCTGTCAACAGGGTCAAAATGCCCAAACAAGGATTTGCTAGAAATGTTTCCAGAGGTCCAGTGAAGATGAATCAAATGAATAAAAGGGCATTGAAGTTAAGAAAGTACAATTTTAGTTTTTAGCTTTATCTAAGTTTTAGAGCAGATACAGAGTTTTATATCACCTTCGCCTACAGCTTTTAAAAAAGTTTGCGCCTAATACTGAAAGAAACTTATTATGCTTATTGAAGCAAGTCATATACATTAATTTTTTTCTAATGAAGATAATCATTAAATTGTTTCAATTAGTTTTTTTTTTCACCATCACACTCTCATCTTATTTTAACAGTAATAGGCAGAGATAATAATAAATAGTGTATCTGCACTACAATGAGCAAATAATCAAGCATATGAAACCGCTGTGACAGCAGTTTGTGCAATGTTTTAAAGCAATTCAGATGGATTGAAGCACTGTTATGCCAAACATTTCATTATGGAAAGGAATACTAGTATATTGACCATGGTCCCCTCCTCACAGTTTGATTTATGAAATATTAAGCTGCATGATGTCAATAGATCATTATATTTCATCATCCCAAAGATATTACTTTCAGTAAGAAGCGTAGTAAAAAAAAAAAAAAAAAAAAAAAAAAAAAAAAAAAAAAAAAAAAAAGAAGAAAAAAAAAAGAGAAGAAAATTGTCATATCAGAAGGATACATTGAAGACGATTAAAGGCATGTATATATCAATATACATATCCGCAACATAGGTATCTTAAATATTGATCTTGATAAAGATTAATGCACGATGAATTCTCTTCATTATGCCCATCCTCCCAACTTGACTGTCCACTTGAATTTAGATGGGGGAATTAATAAGGTATACCTGTGTAGGGCCTATATAGTTAATATACTGCATGTTCTATGGGGGCCATCTTGGAAAATGGCCTCTTTTGTTATATTTCGCCACCAGAACATGCTTGTATCCCCAAAATAACCTCAGATTTGGATTTTCCACCCCCTAAAACCCCTATATTCCAGATTTTGAATATTTTAGGTATGTTAAAGTAAGGAAATAGAAAATCCAAGATGGCCGCCGGCGGCCATTTTGGATTTTCGCGTATATCTTAGATTGCTCAATGCTGACAGAGCTCCAGCATGTGGATTGTTAAAATAGAAGGTCTTACCAGTCAAAATCAGTTTAAAAAAAAAACTATAACATTCCAATGCAACCTTACCCCCCTTGGCTGCCGGACTATCTAGTAAAATGCCGACAATACGCCTATTGAATACAATCAATTCATTCAAGAGCCTCACACACAGACACACACACATACACAACCTCAAACATATGCACACCCGTACACATACATACCCTCAGACCCACATATACACACACACCTACACACACCCACACTTACACTTACACGCACACACAAACACACATACTCTTAGACAGCAAACGGTGGCGCATAAACCTCCGCGGCCTGATTATAGTCCCATTACGGCGATTTTTTTTTTTTGTTCGTTGAAGAAAATAAGTTTTATTCTACCATATTAATCCCAAGTCATGCTTAAATTGGTTTAAAACGGCACTCGCTCTCCGTGAATAAAGGGGTAGTGTAAAAAGTAAAAAGGGCATTAAGAAATATAAAATCCTTGTTTGGCAGGAGGAATAACTTTAAAAAAGAGTTGAGTATGAAATTTAACATGTTTAATGGATGTTTATTGCAAGGCATGAAGGGCGGGGTAAAAACATAAAAAATATGGTTTCAACAACTTTAACAAGAATAAATGAACTTTTAAATAGTGTTAAAATCACGAATGATAATACCTTTATCGTTGCCTCATTAGGGGAAAGCATCTTTAGCAAGGCACAATGGTCTTCATCTGCCATCAGACTGATGTGACGATGAAATAGACTGACTGGCTGTCCAAATTTCTGTTCGCCCATCCATACAACTGTTCTTGTCATCAAACGGTGAAACAGTCCATCTGTATAAATTAAAAATGGTGGATATATGTACTTATTTCATATGTTAATTGTCGGTTCTAAAATACACAAGCAGAACATATCATGTACAGTTGTCCGCAAAATTGTTCATACCCCTGACATTTTTTAAAGTTGTTTTTAATATTCGCATTAATATACATGAATTTCGTCAAACTTTTTAGTGATCAGTATGTTACAAACATCTGAACTGTTGGGAAAGTTTGATATTTTGAGCAATTTGGTATTCCAGGGGTATTTTATTGACAGATTTACGGAAAACACCATGTTGATAATTATTCATACCCTAGGGGTTCCCAGTCCAATTTCTTATCAAATAACCACAAGAACATATTATTTCCTTGAAATAACCATCTGAAATAGTTTTTGCAAGAGTCTATACTCTTTCTTCATGGCTTCTGTAGGGTCTGGCCCCTGTATCATCTGGAAAACCTCCAGGCTGAGTCAGGTTGCATGGTCTTTGAGCCATCTTGTGAGTCTTCAGCTTCCTAACCTTTTTATCGGTGGTTTCTTTTCAGGACTTTGAATTTGTCACTTAGGAACATTCATATGAATGTTATTGAAATAAAATAACCGCTTAACTAACACTTTTTAGTCCCTGATTTAACACTCAAATGCTTCTTTTATGTGCACCAGATGTAAGACAATTTGGAAAAGGCTTCCATGGGCAAGACTAAAAGTGCAAGGTGTCTCCTTGAATTGCCAAATACGTATACTGAGAGGTCTACAACAACCCACAGATCACAACCAAAGTCGGAATGGATACCACTGACCTGCCAGAGACGAAGGTGCTAATGACCGAATTCTACATAGAGGATATCTATACAGACACTGCCCAATAGAGACTCCAGTTTTGCAGTCAGACCCACCGGAAGGCCTCTGGACAGTCCCTGAGCTCATTTAAACCATAATTTTAATTCTTTCGACCATAATTATAAAAGTTGATGAGAGAAAAGTAGAATTTACTAGTGATATGGACTTTCTTCAATTTGGCAAAAAAACGGTGAATCCTTCAATTTAAAGAACAGTGTCCCGATTTTAGCACGTGGCATTCATATAGAATTGCGATGGGGGATTATCATTGCGAGTAGCACTGGGAATCTGTTCGGAATAGGAGGCATCCCGGTGAAGACATTTTTATTAAGATTCCGAAAGAAAACTTGCAGAAGTATGCTTGTTATGTTACATGGGACAGCATTTGACATATCAACACGACGAAGTGCAGAAGCATACGGCCAAGTTAGTCAAGAAGTAGTTCAAAGACAATCATAATGAATGATCTGGAGAGGAAAATTCGATGACCTTACAAAAATCCACCCTTAGAAATGTGTCTAGGAAGTTGAAGACTCACAAAATAGCTCAAAGACCATGCAACCTTACACAGCCTGGACGTTTTCCAGAGGACGCATTGGTCAAAACTAACGGAAGACATGAACGAAGGTTCTGGACATTCGCAAGAACTATTTTAGGTGGAAATTTAAATAAATAATTAAAATCGAGATGATTACATAATAAATTAGATTTGGCACCCCTATAGGGTATGAATAATTATAAACACGGCGTTTTTAGTAAATCTGTCAACAAAATACCCCTAGAATACCAAATTTCTCAAAATTTCAAATTTTCCTAATTGTTCTACACACTTATCAACAGAAAGTTTGACGAAATGTATTCATTTAGGAATACGACTCAAAAAACTTAAAAAAACGACAGGGGTATGAACAATTTTGCGGGCAACTGTATATGCAACACTGGTTGAGTATCGTACCTGGTAGGAAGCCTCTGAAGTCCACATAAAAATCTACAGATGACTTCATGTCTTCCATTTCGTCCTCTGGAAATGTTGAAGTTAATCTTGATGGAACATAATAGGACTTGTCAGGTACTTCTGATACCTATCATATATGAATATACCCAAACACAAAAATATTTATTATAAAACGTATACTCAATAAACAATATAGTTTATTTTCCCGTGTTGGTACCTCTCGTCATAATGTTGTCCTTATAAATATTAAACTGGCACACTGTTTATTTTTCCGTATCAAAGACTTATGAATTATTTGTAACTATTATGGAATGTAAACTTCAAAAGTTGCACAATGTACTCTTATGAATCGTGTTCCATATAATATCCCACTGCTGACACCAAGTTATGTCCCTCGCATTCAAATGATAATTTGTGAGCTAATGCTAATGCAAATGCAAATATGGAAGGTAAACTTAAATGTTTGGCCGAACAAAAGGTAAATCTTGTCATAACGCATTGAAAAGTGTCCTCAAAATATCCCACTGCTAACACCAATGCCCTATAACATAGAAGACATACGAAAAGCTTGGTTCCAAAAGGGACTAAATCAATATTTAACCAAGGTTCACTTTTAAGCTAAATATATGCACCTAGTACAAGGGATTAAAATGCCCAACATCGCATTTCAATTTTTTTTTGGGGAAAAAAAATATTTTGATGTTTCAAATTTCTGTTTCATTCCAAAAGGGACTAAATCCACTCTGTGGATTCTAAATATCTTAACTTTAACTATGTTCCCGTCGGATATATATTCTGATTTTTGCACACAGGCTGTAGATATCGATCTCAGATTTTAAAAGAAAATTTGAATACATTTAATTAATCTTTAAGAACTTTTTGAATATTCTTGGATTTAGCACTTTTGGAGTAAAACATCTGAACCGACTGAAAATCAAATTTTTGGCGAAAAAAAAAAATTCTTCAAAATTTATATTTTTTACTTTTATTTTATTCATACACCTTCAGAATAACATTTAAACACATTTTTAGCTGACCAAAAACTTCAATTAAGCAAAAATGTGATATTTTATTGGGAAAATAGACGATTTACGGGAGTTTCATTCCAAAAGGGACTAAATCCATAGAAATTAAAATTCCAAAAAATTATAAAAAATTTAATTCTATAGCTAGATTTTTTTAATTGCCAATAAAATGGTCTAAGGCAATTGTACTAGCATGTATACCATAATTAAGTCATATTGTTCACAGTAAAGTAACAAATTAGAAATCAGTGCTTTATTCAAAATCTCCAAAAGTGGATTTAGTCGCATTTGGAATGAAACTCTTCACTGTGACATCATCAGCTTGCTCATTGAATATGCATGAGTCAATGCAAAGATAAAACAAAAATCCTATATTGATAAAATTTTCAGTTATGTGCACTGTTAAAAAACCAGAAGGTCTTACGAAAGAAAATACAGAATCATATTGTATATGTATTTTATTACGACATTTTTCTGCAATTTAACAGAACGGGGCTGTTTAAAAAAAAAGGTAAAAACTTTCAATTACAGGAAATTTGCAAATTTTCAGACCACAGATACCAATTTTCTGTAATTTTACTGCAAACTGTGAAGTAATATTAAAGTGTTCTTGAAGTTCTGCTGCAGGAACTTCTTTATTTTTTTTAAGGAAAAAGTTTTTAACATTATAGGTGTTGTTTGTTTTACTCTTTATTACAAATCATATTAATTTCAGCCTGAAGTCCTCCTTAGTTCAAATGTGTACCTGAGCACCATTTTCATCTTCTTGCTTCTGCTTCGGTCGTTGAACTGGAACCTCGCAGATGAGATCAAACTTGGCCATGAGCACTACCAAAGCTTTCTTCTGCTCCAGGAATCCTTGCCACATATGCTGGATCAGACGGTCCTCCAGAATCCCATCTTCTTCAAGGATTGACCAAGCATCACTCACAATACCTTCCTGGATATATTTTACACCAAGTGTTATTAATGTCGTATTAGTATAAATTTGATGCAAAGGACAGATAATTCAGTAAGTTGTGATTTGATGGGATTTGATGGCTATTGCCAACATTCTTGATATGGAGAACAGGTCCCTATGAGACCAATATCCTGTTTGTTTCGAGGATAATGATGTAGCTTCAGCAAACCATAATAAAATCATAGGCACAACGAGCTAAACGTCAAAAAGGGTGTATTTATAAATAAAGAAAAACAATGGTTGCAGAATAAAATTACTTTTACTCCCTTGTCTGATGCTTTCAGCAAGTTTATTTACCACGTTTACATTTTGCTCTTTAAAATAGCAACATCATCTCAATCACTTTTAAAGCATGTATTCGTGCCGATAGCTTAATATTGCTTTTTCTTTTCGTCAAAATTCACTAATAATGAATCCAACAACCGAATTATCTTCTTTTTATCATGTGTTTATCATTCTGCTGATTCTTTTGTATTTCCCTTATTTTTGTGCTCATCTCTTTTAGTTATTTTTTTTAAAAGTAAACCAAAGTAAACCAACCAAAACCAGAATCAGCATAAATAACTTTATCAATGAAGGAATGATGTATCTCACTCTCTTTGCGGGATCTAGGATAGTGATGACCTGCTTGAAGACATCAATCAGCCACTGAGGATTCAGGATTACAATATCTCTCAGAAGAGACTGATGCTCTACCATATCTCCATAGTAGACAATGTAGCCAAGATCATGGTAGAATGTTAACATTGTAAGTAGTTCTTCCTCGGATTCCATTCCAACTGGCCTTGTAAATTCCTTGATCTAGGGATAAACACAATCACCTCAAAAATCATTATATAATGAAAAATAAAATTTCACAAAATATCCATGACCCGGAATCTGGATCCATCGGAGCTATACATTTTCCGATTCAATTAAACCCGGATTTCCGGACTAAAGGCTCCAATTGACACGGATTTCGGACAACAAAAGGTGACTATTTTATCCAAGTCAAATTGTCAGGAAGAGTGTATGGCCCCAGTGGACACAGACTCCAGGTGAAAGGCCCTGATCATCAAAGATTCAAGGTCAACAAGCATCCGTGATGGACCAGGACTCCCGGTTAAAGGCTCTGATTGACCTGTTTTCGATGTAAACGTGTGATGACTCCATGAAGGATCAAATATTTTTGACCCAGATGAAGATTAAAAATTTGACCCATCATTTTTTTTATGTTTATGATTACTTAATAGTATTTGTTTCTCCGTACCTGGTCCAATGACATGTAGTTGATTTTGTCTGCAGCTAGAGCTGCTTCAAATTTTAGCCATCTGAGTGGAATCGGTTCTCCCATGTACGGTTCCTTTTCTGCCACCTCCTCTATGTGATTCCTGAGAGCAATCAGCTATAATAGGAAGGAAACCATTAAGCTCAATTCTAGATACATTTTAGTTCAACTACTATTTCAATTACATCATCTATCTCAAAAGTTGCCCTTTTCTGTTAGATGTCAAACACATGTTCATCAAATCTTGGAGGTAACTACAGCTGTCATATTATCAATATTTTCCAATTTCCATAAATTCATATATTCATATCATGAAATATGGTCCAAACAAATCCACCACAAAAATGACAAAAGGTGGAATCATGCAATTAACATCTTTATTATATTGTATCTTTTGAAGTAAGGCGAGACATCAGGCTGGTGTTAGAAAGCAGGAGGCTGCATTTTGTACCTGTCTGACCACATCCTATATATAGGTAGGCTGTAGCCTGCATGAATGCTCAATTCTAAAAATCAAAAGAATACACAGCAAATCCACTACAAAAATGACAAAAGGTGGAATCATGCAATTAACATCTTTATTATATTGTATCTTTTGAAGTAAGGCGAGACATCAGGCTGGTGTTAGAAAGCAGGAGGCTGCATTTTTTGTACCTGTCTGACCACATCCTATATATAGGTAGGCTGTAGCCTGCATGAATGCTCAATTCTAAAAATCAAAAGAATACACAGCAAACTGCAAAAGGCTTCATCTTGGTTTGAAGTGAATGCCTGCAACTTCCAGAAATGATGGCTCTCCGTAATTAATAGAACAGTCGAAGTAGCAATACATTCTTATACATGAATATACTATTCAAGTGCATCCTGCGTGTTGGCCTGTGAACACGATTTATCATTGCCATATAATTTCCTTGACTGGACATATTCAATAGTTAAGCAAAAATGTATTAAATCACTGATCATGTGAATGCACTTATTGTGAAACGCAAATTCTTGCGTTTGTTGAAACGGCACTGAGGGAAATCGTTTTGTTGTCAGTCAAGATGCTGAAACATATCATTGATTTCGGAACACATTAATAAAAAAAAAAAAAACAAACAAACAAACAAACATCCGGAAATTGATAAGTATGAAAAGCTCATTCCTTATAACAAACAATATACAAAAAGCGATATTGATAGATGTTGATATTATTTGGAATAAATTATTGCTATGCTTTACCTCTTCATCGTTGTCATCTAAACTGTTTTCTATTGCATAATACTTGGGAATCACGTGACATTCGAACGGCTTCTTTTTAATAGTCTTCCGGATCGCATTAAAAACAGAGTCAATCTATAAAAAATAATAAGTAAACACAATCAATCCCTCTCTATCTTTCTCTTGGTAGTCTATGTTGGAAGTCGTTGACGACCATAACTCTAATCTAGCCTATACTCCTTTATTTGTACTTTTGTCATATCATATTGTTGGTATTTCCATCATCGAATTAAAATTAAAAACATCTGCATGACAAGAATCGACGTTCAAGAATTAATATTGTACTAATACAAATTTTCATGAAAAGGATATACAATGTAATTAGTAAAAGGTTACAGTATTGATCATTCATGTTGCATAATATTATGTATTTATATTTCTTGATCGTCAGTACCAAAGATAAGAAAAAATTTTATGTTTACCTTGTTCTTTTTCTCTCTTTGATTTCCTTTGATGCTTTCGCGATGCGTTCCAACGATGAATATTGGAGGACATTTCTGAGTGGCTTTACCAGTCATGCCAGTAGTCTTACTCGTGACTGAATCAGGTGCAACAGCATGAGTGAAGATGGAACACAACCAGAAATTGATGAACTCTAGGCATGTCAATTCTGATTTTTCGCCTCCTTTGGCCTGTGAATATATTAAAATAACTAGTTTTAAAGAAAATGACTGATGTATAACATGACGCATGACACTCTAACACATGCTATCAGGGCCTAACAAGAAATACCTCTTTCTCCCTATAATTTTGTAAGCTTTTAAATAATTGGTTATACTCAACTTGTTATTGTAATAATACTTTGCTACTCCATTGTTCACTGAATTTTCCCATTACTGATATCCCATCTAATAGATTTTCCACAGAAATGATCTTAATATTGAAGAGGACAAGGGGGAGAAGAAAAAACAACCAAAGTGACATGTTACAGTTATACCGTAAAGAATGTAACTGAATGGATGGAAATAATATAATATAAAACAATATTTTTCGCTCATGTCATACAAATATCCCCAAAATTCTCATATCCAAGTTTAACCCCATTTGAATTACCATTATTTCATGATCCAGTACAATTATCAAAACATGAGGAAATAAGACTTACTTCTTTATATTCCTTGTCTCTAATATATTCAGGCCGAAGGACAGAATCCAGACTTCTACTCAAATCAAACACAATCACATAAACAGCTCGCCAATTCAGAAACACCTACAAAACAAGCAATGAAAATGATGCGGCAGTGTCTTCTTTCCTGCCATAGAACTCGAGGCATGATCTTAAGAATATGTAAATGGTCCATCGATCACAAAGGACTAGTTCAAAGTAATATAACGTTCTGGCATTGCATTATTATAATCTGAATTTACCATTTTCGAACTGCATTCCATAAAATAAGCAGGTAAAATTAAATTTCTATGAAAAGCCTTGATTAATTACGATGAAACCAATGTAATAATGTAGTTCATTTATACAAACAGGATAAGAGCAAATGTAATAAGTCGAATTAATGGATCAATGGAGATTTTTACCTACCGTATACTCCTGCCGCATAGAAATTAGTTCTGCAGTAAACCTGCCGTACACACTTTCATTGTGATAAAAATCTGCGGCAGGTCTGCAGCATACTTTTTTTTATAATAAATATTAATTTCCAACTTTCTTATCGCAGACTTTCCGCATCGTCTCTCCGTGCTCTCAGTAAGAAAAAAAAAATGTGGCGCGGAGGTCTGCGGAATGGTAAGCTCTCTGTTGGAAGGTTCGTTCATCAAAGATTATTCTAATAAACGAATATTCTGGTTTGAGTGTTCGGCGAGGAACCCTTTTTTATTTTCGGACTATACACACAAATTTCTACTCACAATAGTGCATATTAGGCCTATATGATAACAATAATGAAAGATAATAATAATGTTCAAGAAGTCATATCGTTATTTGAATTTGCGCTCAGACAACGCTCCTGACTAAAATTTACAACATCAAGGTTCAATAAATAGATGGTAAATGAAAAAAAAAAATATGAAAGCAAATAATCATTAGGTATACCTGATGAGTTGTATAGTAAACGTCATGACCAGCAAAGTCCCATATGCTTAGTGAGAGCCCGTCATCTTTACCACCATCAGTGCCGTCTGTTCCACTCTCCTCATGGTAAAACAAAATAAGTACTATCAATTATCATTGTGCCTCTGCAGTAAGTAACATTAATGACTGTGGTTGCTTTTTTTTTTTGGTATAAAATGTTCAAATTTCATTCATATATGGTTCTTACCGTTCTAACAATTTTTTCAGGGATTTTTTTACAGCTTTTTACATTTACGATAAAAGAAGAAAATTATGGACAAACTACAAACGACATTTTTAACACTTATGTCATTCACAATGCTGGATCAATGCAGGTGCAAGGGACGAAACATTTAATTTGAAAACCTATACGTATATTTTGATATCCTGGATCTGCCACTGAATTCATAACTAAAAGCTTTATCCTACGTATTAAAGGGGAAGGAAACCCTAGGAATTCATTGAATTGTACAAAAACAGGGAAATCAAAGAAGCTGATCAATGAAAATTTGAGAAAAAATGAATGAATAATAAGAAAGTTATGAGCATTTGAATGTTGTGATCACTACACTGCGGGGGATCCTCACACTGGCAACGGGCCCAAGATTTGTGATGTCATACATGAACAACTTCCCCATTACTTTTGTACATATTTCACTCAAATTGTCCTTTTTTATCAATTCCGTTAAAAGATCTGACATTCTTTTCATGGGATGACAAGTAATACAAATTCACAAAATATAATCATGTGTGAAGAGTCTGTACTACCATTAGAATGAGGAAAAAGAAGAAATTTTGGTAATTTTTTGTTTGTCATATGGGAGAGTTGTTCATGTGTGACATCACACATCTTGGGCCTGTTGCCAGTGTGAGGATCTCCACAGCGTTAGTGATTACAACATTCAAATGCATATAACTTTCTTATTATTTATGCAATTGTTTCCAACTTTCTTTAATCTGTTTCTTTGATTTTTTGTTTTGTTTCATACAATTCAACTATATCGTAGGGTTTCATTCTCCTTTAAAGAGAAATGGAAATTTCCATTGTGCGAACCTGTTTCTTCAACGAATTCTCCACCAGGCTTGCTAAATGAGTTGGCATTCTGTTATCCACCTTGGGAGCCTTAACTTGTCGTGCTGCTCCTACTTCGAACAATATATATATATATATAAAGAATAAATAAAGTTCTGCATCGGATCAGAGTCAAGTAATAATAAACAAATGGTAAATAAAGCAATCCGTGACAAATTGAAGTATTAAATTTTCGGTCATCATGGTCATAGACCTTCATCATTTCTGATGAAGGTCTATGACCGAAAATTTAATACTTCAATTGCTTTATTTACCATTTGTTTATTATATATATATATATATATTGAAAGATAGTTCCACGTGTTGGAATGTAGGGGAGACCGGGGATGGACGTTACAAAATTCACATTTTGGGCCAGATAATTCTAATTAACGAACTCACGCACTCCATCTTGGGTCTGTAGTTAGCCTATTATGTTTGCTAAAACCTGAGGCATATAAAATTTGAAAACATGTAAACGCTATTAATTACAGCTTAATTAATGAAGGCATTTTTTAAAAAAACAACCCCGTATACGGGGTAGGTTGTTACACCATACGGGGTAAATTGTTACAAATATGTAAACATACGGGATAAGTTGACAATGTGTAAATCTCTTATACTATACTTTTGTTTCAACTTTCAAGTTTCTTGGCATCGTTAAAAGTAGATCAAATACAGCTCTAGAATAGACAAAGGTAATAATAGAAACATAAAAATATAAACACCTGAAAATTGAGACAAAATGTAATTCTACTTAAGTAATGTAATTGGGGTAAGTTGTTACATCGACATGGGGTAGGTTGTTGT
>CALNVZ010000641.1:34063999-34082004 GCA_940671915.1 Paracentrotus lividus
ACACATCACACAGAAGCATCACTTTGAACACGCTGTATTATTTTTAATATCAATTTTTCCAACAGGAGAAGTTCATCTTCTGCTGAGGTAATTCTATGGAAGAAACTGACCAATTAGAAATAAAAAATGATTGATATTAACCACTGGCCAAAAGACAATTTTGAAAGCTGTTTTTAATTGAGAATTTTGCTGTCTTTCTGCCTGTGTATTATTGAGTAGGCAGTGCATGGGTTATTGTTTGCATTGTAAATGCATGGATGACTACATCCATACAGTGAAGTGGGAACCGTTCTAGTGGCTTTTTGCTTTTGTGTGGCCATCCCTAGTACTAGGCCGTGGGATATGACTTATTTAATTACAATTGTAGCACATGGAATCATTATAACATATAAAGTTGAGGAATAGCGTGTTGCAACGTGAGTTACATATTATTATTTTATACGCCTTCATTTTTGGATTCACATTAATCTTGAAACTTAATTCATTGCTGACAAACTAGAACCATATTTAAATTAATGATTGATTTTGATGTACTAGTATACGTCTTAACATAATTGTTAAGCTAGCAGAGGGTGGAGTCAGAGCCACTCGGTCGCACAGTACCTGCGGAACTACAAAGTGGGCCATAGAGGAATTTTCCCCGACAAAGGAATATAAATTATTTTGCTCGTTAAACTAGGCCACAATGGCAATATTGTCGGGTTTCCCGCTCTATACTGTCTGACTAGCAGCAAAGAATAATAACATAAGCTTAGCAATATGTAACGGAATTGAATCCATGATAAATACATGAAGTATGATACATGTCTATTAATATTTAGTGAAACAGCATGGGTCCATAGATGGTAAGGAAGCAACCATGGCAAACCATGCCCCCCCCCCCCCAAAAAAATGTGGGTGGAGGATTTCTTTACTCGTGATTATTCCATGGTTGGTTCCGATTATCACATTGTTATATATGCGCTGGTATAGATAACACCGGATATATTGGATACTGCAGGAGATACTATCCTGTCGGTGGGTCACGTAAACCCAGGTATCTGGGTGATCGGAGGGAGTTACTATCTTCCGCTGATCGGTGACTCGAGACCCAACGAATTATAGTGTTTCCATAACTATGTTATTATGCTATTGATGTTTTTGTGAGTATTGGAAGTTGTGGGGATCATCCGTAGGAGATACTATCCTACGGCAGGTCACGTAAACCCCAGGAACCTGGGGTGATCGGAGGAGTTACTATCCTTCCGCTGATGCGCGTGATCGAGATCCCACAAATATAGTGTTTCCATAACTATGTTATTTATGCATTGATGATTTTTGTGAGTATTGAAAAGTTGTGGGGATCCATCCGTAGGAGATACTATCCTAACCGGCAGGTCACGTAAACCCCAGGGACCTGGGGTGATCGGAAGGAGTTACTATCCCTCCGCTGATCACGTGACGGAGGATCCTACAATTTTGAGTTCCACTCATGGTAGAGATGTACCCTTAAGATTGTTGAATCATATCATGTTTATACATTATTGTCGAATTGTTTATGGTGGACCCTCTTTATTGTGGTTATAAGATTTTTGTTGATAGCCTTTATGCATGTTACTTGTTTTACTTTTGACTTTCCTCTTTAACACAGTTTTGAGGAAAAAGGACTCCGAGTTTCGGAGCGGAATAAATGTCGAGCAAACTGCAAATCAGTCTAAAGTTGTCTTCTTCCTAGAATAACGTGATCATAATAAATGATCAGAGTCATTCTGGGAGAGTCAAGGAAGACAAAACAATTGCTGTAATAGGCCCAGAATAGCGCGCCCCTTTTACAGCTGTTTAAGCGGTGCCTTTGTGAGACAGCTACAATGTGAAATTTACCTTGGTAAAGAAACCGAAAATGCGCACACCAGTGATCTACATCCGTGGAGTTATGCGCGCATAAGCGTGGGGCCAGTGTGCAAGATTTTCTCACTTTCGACTTTATCTCCGCTCGGAGAAGTCCTTTTTCCCGCGGCCACCCACCCCTCTTAGTTTAAATAGAGTTGAAGAAGTAAACTACTTAAAGTTGATTGAGGATTAACAAATTGAAAGTAAAATGTAGACGGACATTGATACTACGTTGAATTTGAAATATTGTTTGTAGTGATGCTGGTGATATAACGAATTGTATTTACTTAATATCATGGTAACACGGGGTTGACTGGGGGAGGATTTCTTTTACTCGTGATTATTCCATGGTTGGTTCCGATTATCACCACTTGTTATATATGCGCTGGTATATAGTAACACCGGGATAATATTGGGATACTGCAGGAGATACTATCCTGTCGGTGGGTCACGTAAACCCAGTATCTGGGGTGATCGGGGAGTTACTTCCTTCCGCTGATCGCGTGACTCGGACGCCCCCCACAAATATAGTGTTTCCATAACTATTGTTATTTTATGCATTGATGTTTTGTGTGAGTATTGGAAGTTGTGGGGATCATCACGTAAGGAGATACTATCCTACCAGGCAGGTCACGTAAACCCCAGGACCTGGGGTGTCGGAGGAGTTTACTATCCTCCCGCTGATCGCGATGATCGAGATCCCACAAATACTAGTGTTTTCCATAACTATGTTATTTATGCATTGATGATTTTGTGAGTATTGAAAGTTGTGGGGATCATCCGTAGGAGATACTATCCTACCGGCAGGTCAGTAAACCCCAGGACTGGGTGATCGAAGGAGTTACTAATCCCTCCGCTGATCACGTGACCGGAGATCCTACAATTTTGAGTTCCACTCATGGTACATGTACCCTTAGATTGTTGAATCATATCATGTTTATACATTATTGTCGAATGTTTTGGTGGACCCCTCTTTATTGTGTATAAGATTTTGTTATAGCTCTTATGCATGTTACTTGTTTACTTTTGACTTCCCTACTCGTTACATGTTTTGAGGAAAACATGGACTCCCGCAGTTTTCGGAGCCGGAATAAAATGTCCGAGCAACCACTGCAACAATCGGTCTAAAGTGGGTGTCCTTCCCCTTTCTGAACTATTATACACTCTTTTTTTCTTCCCTTTTGGGGCGGCTTTTTCTCTTGTCTCTCTTTTTAAATTTCATATGTTACCCGCTCATTACTCTCAGCCTACTTCGTCAATTACCACTGTAGCTAAACAATCTGTACCACACGCGCTCTCAGAAACCCATTATGTAGTAAGCGCTATACAAATGTAATTTATTATTATTATTATTATTATTATTGAACAATAAAAACGAAATATTCGGTCTATATGATATCAAATTTGCATGTTTAGAGGATTGTCTCAGTCAAACAGTAGTTATGAATGTATCTAATCGGGAGTTATCAAAAGATGACATATAATGTTCTGAAAAGGGGCGCCAAGTTTACGCCAGTGCCAAAGAGAAAAAAAATAATGAATCAAAAACAGATGTAAATGATTTTTGTAGAAAACTCCGATTGAAAGAATACTTTGCAGAAAAAAAAAACGTTAAAGATGACAGTATATTTAAAGATAAAAGTTCATTTGAACCAGAAATGAATAGAAATCAAACATTAGAGAAATATTTTGATTTCTTGAAAACTTTTAGTAACGATTTCAATTCTGATTGCTTCTGATCAATGTAAAAGCAACTTGTCTACAAAAGAGTCGAATGCGCTTAAAAAGTTAATGAAAGAAGATGATATCATTATAAATCAAGCGGATAAAGGAGGTGCGTTTGTTTCAATGGAGAAATAATTTTATATACGAAAAATGAATGGCCATTTGGAGAAAAAAGAAACGTACAAAAAACTATCACAGAATGAGGATAGTATGGTTATGAAAAAGATAAGACAATTGGTAAAAAAATATGAAACGATTTTCACAAAGAAAGAAAAAGCGTATATTACCAATTTTGGGTATAAGACAAGTTACTTTTATGGCTTACCTGAAATACATCAAAGTAAGCGCATTAAAGAAAACATATTGGAGCAAAAAAGCTCTTATGTACAATGTGATACTGACGTAGACTTAAAGATGAGACCAATAGTTGCTGGACCAGTATGTCCAACACATCGTCTCAGCAACTTGATTGATGTTGTCCTTAAGCCATATTTAAAGCACGTGAAAAGTTTTATTAGAGATGGTGTTGACTTTTTAAATCATGTACCTGAAGATATTGACGATGATAGTATATTAGTTACTTTTGATGTGAACAGCTTATATACCAATATAAATCATCAGATTGGATTGAAAGCTATTCAGTATTGGCTAGAAACTTATCCTGGTGATTTAATACCTAAGATAAATAAAGATTTTGTTTTAAAAGCAATAGAAATAATATTGAAAAATAACATACTTCAATTCAATGGTGACTATTATAAACAAATCAAAGGAACAGCGATGGGCACAAAAATGGCCCCGACGTATGCTAACTTGTTTCTAGGTTATCTGGAAAAACAACTGTATGAGAAAGGAGAAGAAAATATTTCTAAAGAAGCCAGATTATATGTGGAGGAGAATTGGCTTAGATACCTTGATGATTGTTTCATTATATGGAAAAAAGAATTTGGTGATGTAAAAGTATTCTATGATATTCTTCAAAATCTACATGAAGAGATATCATTTTAGATAGATGTAACTGAAGAGAACGTTTCATTTTTGGACATTAATGTACTCAAGAAAAATAACGAATTAGAAACAGATATATATTACAAAATTACAGATACACACCAATACTTGCATTTCGACTCATGTCATCCACGACATACGAAAAAAAATGTATCATATAATTTGGCGAGGAGAATTTGTACCATTGTATCAAATGAAGAAACTGGAGAAAAACGATTAAAAGAACTAGAGTCCATGCTTATTCTTCGGAAATATCCAAAGGACCTCATCAAAGTAGGTATACAGAAGGCACGTCTTATAGAACAAAATATAGACAAACAAAGAAGATGATAGATGAACAAGAGAATATTGTTTTTGTGTCTACATATAATCCTAATAATGGGGATTTTTCAAATACTATAAAACAATCGATGCATATCAAAGTGTGCTCAAGGAATAAACCCAGAATTTAAAGTTGTACCTTTTATAAATTGAAAACGGATAATGAAAATGACTGTAAAGTAAAAGAAAAATATTCCATTGATTCATTTAAGCCAGAACTAAATAGACCATAGCAAGTTTTTTTTTTTATATATTCGATACTAAATTTCATAACAATCAAAATGGTCTATTGTAAATATGTGCAAAATATTGTTAATTTATTGTGAGGATTCTTTTCATGACGTAATAATATGTTGTATAATGATTACGTTGCTAAGCAACGCGCTTGTTTTGCGCTCATCTAGCGCCAGCACGCAAGTGTTAAATGTTATGTTATGATTTTTTAAAAAAATTTGTGTTTCAACTTTCTGAAGAAAATAAACACGAAACCGGTTAAAGTGGAAAAAAGATTTGTCTACAACGACTGTTCTTCCAGAATTTTTGTTCAATTTTATATATATATATATATATATATATATATATATATATATATATATATATATATATATATATATATATATATATAACTGGCAACCTGGCAAACCATAAAAATGAAATTTAACATCACATAACATACGCTTTCAGCGCATTTAATATGAGATTTGTATTTTATTACTTTTACGGAAATAACGCACACTCAAAAGTAAGATTTACACTGATTTTCTGCACATCTCAAAAACTTTTGTTTGTGTTATGTATATAACCTTTTGACATTGCTTTATTCAAAACTTAATGCTTCAATAAGCACGTGGAACCCAAAAGCTCATTTTGCTCTCAGATCATTTTTATGAACGGACTAAGATTTAATTTCTTACTTTGACTAATAATATTACAATTTTCTTGCACAAAATATAAAAAAGCCATTAATATGAAAAGCACGTTTAAGGCTTGTGTCATAGTTCGGTAATTTGGCTTTAGTTTATATAAGTTTGCGACCTCTTTAAGCTATGTGCCAAGTTTCTTGAATTAAGTCACATTCAATTGAATAAATGGGACAAAACAAATATATCACATTTACTCAACATCTGTACATAAAATTAATGAAGGAGGAAATGAATACAAGCATGATCTGACAATAAGAAAAACATAAATCTCAAACCTGTTTGTTGTGGATTCACACTAGCTCCGTCATTACTCCTACTACCAGGATTTGGTTCTATACTTCCTGGACCCTGGTTATAGAGCGTAAAAACATTGTTTACTTTTTACTGTCTATAACTATGAAAGAATTAAAAATGTAATCGTTAGTGAGCGAATATAAACAGAGTAATTGACTATTAACCCTATCAAGACCAGGGGGGGGGGGGGCACAATTTCTTCCTCCAAAACTTTTATACGCCATTTCTGTACGATTTTCCACCAAATTTGGTGACTTTTCCTCAAATTTATTTTTATATGTATCCATAGTTATAAACAATATTATGTTGTTATTAACAGGGTTTCTTTATTCAAATCGAATCGAAATTTAATCCTTAACTGAATACAACTCTTCTTTTTTTTTGTTTTTGTTACTTTTCATGTGAAAAATGGCGCCAAAACAATAAAAATACTAGAAAATATTGAAATACGATTTTTTTTTTCACATTTCTAATTTCTAAAATGAGTTTATCCTTCGAAATTCACAGAATACGATTATTCTTATCATAAAGTCACTTTGCATAAATAAAAAGTGAAAATAAGTACAAAAACTATTAGAATTTAATTATTTTAGTCAATTATCCAAAACGCCCTCAATTGGTGAAATTAAGTTTTCTTATTTAAGAGCATAAAGCGCCCCCATTTGGCAATCTTGAACATTTTAAATAGATTAATGAAGAGTGTATGAATCATAAAACACATTTGTAACATTCCCCATCATCAAACTGATTTTATAGAGGTAAAATGATTTGAGATTTGGAGCATTTTTCTATATTTCTCTATTAAAATGCAAATAGCGCCCCATATGATGACCTCGGACAATTTTACTTGTAAAAAGTTGTAGAGCTTGAGTTACTCTATCATCATGCCAAATATGAAAAGTGGATCAGGGTCATTTAATTTTAAAAAATATGGAGGGGGGGGGGTCCCCCCCTTGGGCCCCGGAAAGATCAATTACCTTGGTCTTGATAGGGTTAAATAAAGTGTAGTGCTATTATTAAGAGAATAGGGTCTATGATTGGGAGATACGCAAAGGAGCAAAAATGCTCTCACTGGCTCTTATTCCTGCCCATTGTGTCCAAGACAACAAAAGGAATTCTAAATTTCTGTTATCTGCTTTTTGAGAATAAAATCAATGATAATTATATGGACAGCTTGGATGATCCTCTTTTATTTGATGACTGACTCTCACATGAAGCATTCTTGACCCACGAATTACATAAATGCGTTATTACTCAGGGATTTAAAAAACTCGGTTTGCGAACGACATTTCTACTTTTTTTTTCTGGAAAGTCTGTGTCCTTTATACCCCCGTCACACTGAGCTCGTTCCTACTACGTCCTTGCAAATTTTGCCGAACGGGCATAGTCTGCGTGTAAACTGAGTGGACGTAGTAAATACTTCTTACGATCTGTTTACGAACTTCATGGACTAGCTAGGTCGGATTTTCAAAAAAGTGTTGAAAAAAAAGTCGGGTGCCCCTCTCGTCCTAAAATTTAACGGGGTGGCAACGTACCTGAAACGAGATGGACGTACTACAAACGAAATTGCCGTACTTAAATCGTTCTAAAGATCTGCTAGGACGTCTTACAAACGAGCATTGTATATTCCTTATCCGCTTGAAGTTACGAAGATGCATGAGGTCTGGCAAAAACGGGCTAGGTTTTTTATGGGAAAGGGGCACGCATTTGCGTTCAACACGTTCTAGCCACGGATAATGACGAAGTAAGAACGAGAAGAACTTTCTGGAGGCCGTTTGGTCGACGTAAGAACGAGGAAGAACGGATTTTGACGGATTAAAAACGACCCAGAACTAGTTAGGTCGGGACGAAACGCATTGGAAACGAGTTGGAACTAATTAAGAACGGGTTGCAACTAACTGGGGACGGTTTTGGATTGTTTCAGACGGGCTCTGTTTCGTGGAAACGGTCATTTTCACCCGATTTTAGCTAGATACAAACGGACTGCAGACGAGGCAGAGACGTAATGGACGTGTTGAGGACTGTATTGAGGACTGTATACGAACGTTGTTCATCTTAATCCAGAAATAATTAGGTCAAATGTACGCGTTCTTTTCGGACCAATGGCCGTTTTTCGTATTTATTCTAAAAGTTGTGAGATTTCTGTAATTGTAACAATTAATGTGTGGCAATTAAACAGCTGACCTATTCTCTTATACTTCTATCACACTGAATTTCTTACCATGTTATTGAAATTATTGCAGAACGGGCTTAATCTATGTACACACGGAGTGGACGTACTTGAGACCTATTTCAATCTGCTCAGGACTTTATAGCACGGGCCTGGATAGAAATACGTTTCAATTTGTAAACAGAACGGCATGTCATAATTCCCGTCACACTGAGTTAGTTCTAACTGCGTTCTTGGTAGTTCTTGGTGAACGGGCTCAATCTGTTTACACACGGAATGAACTTAGTACAGACCTTTTAGAATCTAGTACAGACCGTTTACAATCTGTTTACGAACTTGGCGAACGGGCCCGAACGGAGAGAACGGAAAGGCATTCCGATTTTTTGAACATGTTAAAAAAAAATCGTACTGGCTTTCAGTTCTAAAATTTAACGTAGTGACAACGTTCCTTAAACGGGTAGGACTTACTCTGAACGAGAAGGACGTACTACGAACATGGTACCTAACTTTTATCATGCTGCGCGCATAGGCACTTTTAGTGACGGTTTGGTCGTGCTACGAACGGTATAGAGCGAACTCGGTCTGAACTCGTTCAGCAATTTTTTAAAGAACGGGCAAGAACGTTATAGAACGTTGTAGAACGACCTCAGTATGACGGCCCCCTTACCTTCATATGACATTTCAATCGGAAAAGAAAGAAGAAGACTACAAATGTTGCTATTATATGACGCTTTTATTTTTTCTTCAAATGACTTTACTTTTAGTCAAAATGTATGAAATCTCTCGCGCTTAAGAAAAAATAGTAACTTTGAGGCCGACATGTATAGTAATAATCGAAGAAAGGGAAAAAGAGGGTAGTGAATATTCAGAGACAGAGAGGCCAATTACCTTAATAGCTGTCTATGAAAAATAAAAGAATAAAATAATGTATTGGGGAGACTAGGGTAATTATGGCCCCGGGGTAATTATGGCCCCTTTGTCTTTAATAGCTTATAATTATTTGCTGCAATACACAATGATAATTTAATTTGTACACGTGCCTAGCTAAACTCTTCCTGCTATCAAATGAGAAAAATAAGTCATTTACTTCAGATTGTGTGCTTAGGGGAGCCTAAAATGTATGGCAACCACAATTCTGTTCGTTGGAAAGCGGTGAGTCGGCTTTTTCATTTGGGATGTGATATAATTAATTAAAATCATTTCAGATGAAACTTTGATTGAAACAGAAACAATAGGAGGTAACAAACACAACAGAAAAACTTCCACCTGAATATCTTCAATAGTAGAGCTGTAAAGAGGGATCAAATTGAAAATGTCACTTGGGGTAATTATGGCCCCCAATGCATAAACAGTGTATTAGCGTAAAAGGGGACATAACACTTGTATGATAAATATGTGTATTGCTATAACTGGAATATTTCAATATTTTGGCTGTACCAATTATTGATTAATTCATTGTTGGTGGTTGATAAGTGTATTAGGAATACCCAACAACATTTATTTTACATTACCATAATTAATTAGCATAATATTTTTGAATTCATACAGTCATTACAATAGGGGCCATAAATACCCCACCCCGTGGAGTAATTATGGCCCCCAAAGTTTTTAACATAATGGTAATTTATATGCAAACGAGAAGTCATAGGCTTATACTTTCCTTTGTATATTATAGGTATGTAGACTGACTCGATTTTCAAATAATTAGAATATTATTGGACTTTTCATTTAATGGTAGTAATAGGAAATGTGAAAAGGGGGCCATAATTACCCTAGTCTCCCCTACGTACTTATGAAATGAATCTCGAAATGGGCATTACCTTCGGGTGAGCCTGTTCCTTCTGTGAATTCTCATCCTGGCTTGCAGATTGCTTTGGTATTTTGTCATCAGCTTTCAGTGTCTCTTCCTTACGCGTGTCTAAGTTTACTGGTAATCACAATGATTTATGCGATATTACATTATATCATCGTATTGGTTCTAGGACATCTCCCCCGGAGGACAACTCCCCCGGGGACAACTCCCGGAGGACAGCTCCTCCGGAGGACAGCTCCCCCGGAGGACAGGTCCCCCCAAGGACGAGTCCCCGGAGGAAGCTTCCCACAGGGACAACTCCAAGGAGGACAATTCCCCTGGACAACTCCCCTGGGGACAACTCCCCGGAGGACAACTCCCCGGAGGACAACACCCTGAGGACAGCTCCCCGGAGGACAACTCCCCCGGAGGACAACTCCCCGGAGGACATCTCCCACGGAGATTAGGTCCCCAAGGACAACTTCCCCGGATGACACTTCCCTCACTTTAAATGCTTTATAACTATTGATTTATTGCCAACCCCTTGGTTTTTTTTCTGTTACAATTATTACATAACTTTTCCGCATGGAGTAACCCTTCTGTAATGACAAGCGAGGATGGGAATGGTTGTTTATTGCTCATCTATCCATTGGAACCACCCTTTCCAATCTATGAAAGGCTACTCCTTCCCTCAAAAGGTTGTTAGGTTTTGGCAGATTCAGAGGTACCCCAACGAAATGTGACCCTAAAAAAAGGAAAATTAATGAAAATGCAAGAAATAAGAAATGTTAAAAAAGGAAGGGTGCTTAATGGGGACTTAAATATGAAGTCATGAGTAAGAAAAGAGCACGAAAGGCGAGTTGGCCTACATATCTCTAGTCGTTTCAAGCAAAGGGGCGGGGGGGGGGGTGAGCCACGATAATTAAGCTTTCATTAATAATTAATCACACCCTAAACAAATTAGAATGGGCGCAAAGTTTAAACGAGACACAATTTTTATTTATCAAAAAGAAATCACAAAAACTCAATCCAAATCATCACTTGTTTTGTCATTTTTGAAGTAATAATGTAATACAATCATTGACATTGGGTTTAAGATTTTACAGACATAATATCTGAATGGTGTGTGTTCATAAGTATGCATTGCACAGCTTTGCATTCATGCCTTTTCATCGCTATCATAAGAGGGTGTTATTTGCAACTAGTGTTGGTATGAAAATATCTCCAGAAGTAGATGAAATTAAACATCTCGCATATCAACCAATTTTTCAGTATTTCCGTCAACATATCCGATGAAAACGTTTAAATTCTTAAAATTTGCTGAAACAGCCAAAAAACAAACAAAACAAACCCTTGTATCAGATTATGTACCTATATTTTTTGTATAATTGAAGAGGTGTGATATAAAATTTTTCCACTTGACGATTCGCGCTTGAAAATCCTTTTTTTTTTTTTTTTCTTTTTTTTCTTTTTTTTTTTTTTTTTTTTTTTTTTTTTCTTTTTCTTGGGGGCTAAAGAAAGATTATCGTCACCGTTTGTAAAAGAATAACAACAACAAAAGTAGAATCATAAAAGTAAAATATCTGGCTTCGGTCATTTTTAATTAAAAATTTCGGCTCGCGCTTTGCGTTCAAGAATCATCCCTTCAAAAGGTTCATTTTTTTTCAGTTTCGAACCCCGCAAAATCCTAGTTACGGGCCTGACCATTGACCTACATACTCTAAAATCTAATCAGATCATCTTCCTATGGTGATTAAGATTGAAGTTGAATATATATATACTCTCTCTTTTGTCGATAAAATTCGTTCAATAGAGTACGCCTCTACAGCTGCCAAACTTAACAGACCCTTCGCCGGAAAAAACAAAAATTGCCAAAGATTTTGTATTTCCATGAATGGCTATTTCGGTTTTAAAAAAAACCAAACAAACACAAAACACACACACAAAAAAAGAGCAAATGGAGCAAAAATTAACGAGTGCATGTGGATCTGTTCTCCGGAATGGTTGAGTTGTCCTCCGGGGGACTTGTTCTGCGGGGTAGTTGTGCTGCGGGGGAGTTGTCCTCCGGGGGAGTCGTCCTCCGGGGGAGTCGTCCTCCAGGGGAGTCGTCCTCCGGGGGAGTTGTCCTCCAGGGGAGTTGTCCTCCGGAGGAGTTGTCCTCCGGGGGAGTTGAACTCGGGGGATATGTCCTCTGTGGGACTTGTCCTCCCGGGGAGTTTTCATCGAGGGAGATGTCCTCCGGGGGAGTTGTCCTTGGGGGGACCTTCCCCGGGGGAGATGTCCTGGGGGGGATTTGTCCTCCGGGGGTGTTGTCCTCCGGGGGAGTTGTCCTCCGGGGGAGTTGTCCTCCGGGGGAGCTGTCCTCCGGGAGTTGTCCCCGGGGGAGTTGTCCTCCGGGGGAGATGTCCTGATACGCATCGTATTATATAACATTTCGCTCTTTCTTCCATTTAATTTCAATATTGTTTTGAGCTAGAATTGTTTTTACTTATAGTTGAGGACTTTATTGCAGTTGGTAATTTTTGTGATGAAACAACAGCAAAAGTTGCAAAATTAAATTAATGGAATATTTCTTATTTCATGTTGAGTATTAACATATAAATCAGCGGTGACATATTATAATTATGTCATACTCGCGAATATTGAAGAGCCTAGGCTATCTGGTTGAAGGAAAACAAAACACCTAACCTGCTTGTTCCGTTAATACAACAGGTCTGTCACCAGGCTCTGTTTCTACTCCTCCTGGATCCTATATACAAAGTGGATGAGAATCAGCATTAAAATCATTATTTCAATTACCATTCTTATCATTATTATTATCATTACAAATATTGTTATCATTAAATAAATGGAGAAGCTACCTAGATTGTTTGGCAAATATGAACTCCAAATAATTATACTCGGACGTGTTTCAAATTTTCATCAGAATGTAAAATAAAACTACCAAAATATGTATGCTAATACAAGGGTCAAAGTATTACTGTTAGTGATTATAGCATAGATACATGAAGTTATTATTTTTTGTTTAATACTTCCATTATTAGCACTGCAAAATTTGATGGCATTTTTATATGCATTAAAATGTGACATTATTCCTGATATAATATAACGTATATATGATATAAAGCTAGTGCATCATTGTATTTCTAATAATAATTTTCTATTACTTTGTGTACCAGTACTATTTTGTTTACCTGCGTTGTTATTATCAGCTTCTTAGCTATTTCTTCTGCAAGCGCTTGACTATATTCGTCGCCTATAAAACAAATGAAAAAAAAAAAACAACAACAACAACAAACGAACAATAAAAAAAAAATTCGATTAAACGAAGTATAGATAAAATAAATAAATCGTATGGTATACTATACAAATATACAATGACAATCGAGGATCTGGTTAAAACTATTCGCATCGAAGGAACATCACATAGTACTATTTTCTCGAGGGCCATCGGCCCGAGAGAGAATAGTACTATGTGATGTTCCTGAGTGCGAATAGTTTTAACCTGCTCTGAGAATGAGTCATTGTACAGGGTGACCCAGAAAAAAGGAAACCCAGCTTTGATCAACAATAATTTCAAAAATATTCCAATGGAGATTATGAAATTTATATCACTGTAAAGTGCAACTCATTACTATTCTAATGATATCTCTCTCATCTCACCAATATCATGCTTCGCTGAACCCCATTGTTCTGAAAAAGTCATGTAAAATTGTGCGTGGTTCACTTTCATGCACCTCGAGATGGTTTGTGTGAATGTGCCTGGAAAGGAAACCGAACTTTGATCATCAATAAGCAATAATTTCGAAAACATGATTTTCAGTGATGATTAAGAAGTTTATATCACTGAAAAGTACAACTCAATTACCATTCAATGATACCGTCTCTCAGCTCACCAAATATCATGCATCATGACCCATTGTTTTGAAAATTGTCTCGGCAAATTGGGATATGTTCTCTTTCATGCTCCTTGAGATGAGTTGCTTTTAAGGTTCCTAAAAAATCCTAAGTAGAGCATTCCGGTGACTTTAATAAATGGGTTTGATAAATGGGTTGGAAATGTCACTTATTTAGTCCGTTAATCTTACCATCCAGGTAATTTCATCATGTTACTGCTCACAACAACCCAGAGAACCTTTAGTTCTCCGTGGAGAATGTAAGAAGCATGACAGTGCATCAATCACAATTTTTCAAGATATTTTCAGAACAATGGGGTTCAGTGATGCGTGACATTGGTGAGCTGAAAGAGATATCAATAAAATGATAATGGGTGGCACTTTCCAGTGATATAAACGTCATAATTACCACTGTCATGTTTTTTTAAATGATTGATGATGAAAGTTGGGTTCCCTTTTTAGGCACATTGCAACAACCCATCTCAATGAGCGTGAAAGTGAACCACTCACAATTTTGCAAGACATTTTCAAAACAATGGGGTTCAGTGATGCGTGACATTGGTGAGCTGAGCAAGGTATCATTAAAATGGTAATGAGTTGCACTTTCCAGTGATATAAATTTTATAATCACATGGTAATATTTTTGAAATATTTGATGATCAAAGTTGGGTTTCCTTTTTTTCGGTCACCCTGTATATTTGTTTTATATCCCTTCCACTATAATACCATTCCTTTTAATTTTTTTAATGAACAAAATTATATAGTCTCCGATCGTAGAGAAGTTGAGAAAAAACTTGTCTTGCCTAATCGATGCGTACTGTTTATGTAAGCGCACCTGGTCAGTGCAGCTCGCGCGAAAGTTTCCCGTGGCATGCAGTGGAGAATTTAGGTAAAGCAGCAGAGTAGCACGGCTTGCGTTGCGTTTGCGCAACTCGTGAATGGGTGGGGGGGGTCGGAAAAACGTATAGTCCAGTTTTTCCCTAGGGAAAAAATGTACTATGCGTGACGTCATGAGAAAAAAACGAACTATTTCTTGAGAAACGTTTTTCTTGTTAAACTATTCTTTTTCTCCTTGTGTACACTCTCATGCAAACAATCTTAGATAAGGATATAATATGGTTTATTTTCCGTATAAAAATCAAAGATGATACATGATACAAATTCCAGAATACAGATAAGTTAAATAGAATAAAGGAGAGGAACATCTCCTATTGAAACATAGACAATGGCTCTGTTACCTAGAAAAAACAAAGATAAAAAGATTCAATGTAAATTGGTAATTAGTAATGGTCATCTCTTTGGAAACTAAAGGGACATTCACTGAACTTTTAATGTGGCGCTGTCCTTTTGAAAATGCAAATTAGAACCTGAAAATCAGACCACAAAGTTTTTTTTTTTTTTTTTTTTTTTTTTTTTTTTTTTTTTTTTACAAGATACACCAATTTTTTAAGTTCAAACAATTTTGTGAATCCAGTTTGTTACACTGCAATAAATTGATCAACTGGAATTTGCACATATTGGACTGTAAATGCTTTAAATGGCCTCCTATTGCTTATATCTAGTCACTTTTTGTGCAGATTTTGTTTTGCTTAAATAATTATCATGGACTTCTCTAACATGGCATATACACAGGTAATTTTCGAATTTAAACACAAGCACAAAAAGAAAGTTCCGCCCTATTCAAGATATCAATAATTTTTGAACAAGGAGGATTTGGAATTCAACAAAACAATTGGGAATTATTCGCTCCATGGTATTTATGCAGTCTTGGAAGCCTGATCAAAAACGACGAATTTGTGGGGTTATGAAAATCATGTTTTTCAATACTCTACCTATTTTGATATTTTGAAAAAATATGAAATGGTTAATTAGAAAGTTACCGTTAACGATACCGTTGTTGGTTTAAGGAGGAATAGTTTTTTTTTAATCTTGGAGCTCATCCTGGAATATCACTTGTGAACCCACGGTGAAATATTACCAAAAACCCGGAATGGACTGAGAAAACTTGGCCGATAGTCGCGGCGATATAGCCCTCTACTGCGCGCTGAACATTTATTTCTCTGCTAGTTTCAATACAATATTAATTAATTTTTTCCTGTTTACTGCAGCATTAACCACGAAACATAGCACATAACATTGTAATTTCCACACTCCAAATTTTAATTCGATATTAATAATCAACATTAAAATCAATAAATGAACGATTGACATAATGATGAAAATGTACTTGTTACGAATATATGGTTTTAATTTTTAAAAGAGAAGATCTTACCTGATTTCAAAGGGCGTCCCCAAAGTCAAAAAAAACTATCGCTCCTAAACCAACAACGGTATCGTTCGTTACTTCTAATAACATTTCATATTTTTTTCAATAATATCAAAAAGGGTAGAGATATAAAAAATATGATTTTATAAAAAGCACATATAATTTCTATATTTGGTTTAGTAAAAAAAAAATCGTGCATTTTTGAGCACTCTAAAAGTGACCATAGAAAACCAAATTGTGTGTTGTAAATGTAGTATATTTCAAACACCAATATCCAAAGTAGGGTGGTATATTACACATTGGTCGCTTGGCGTTATTTCCTGTGGATTTTTTTTAGCTCTTTGTGCTTCGGTGTCATTCTGTTGCATGAAAAAAACACGAACATAAATGAACAGACCCTTTCGTCCGCACAGAATGACAATAGACCGCGATGGGTCACAACGACAACTATGCATCTATCTACGAACTTTCTATTGTGTATGGCGGTGGAGAGTGAACGTTTCACTTAAGACGTGATGTTGACGAATGGAAATCCAAACATGTGCCACCGCAACAATATGGATCGCACGCCAAAGATCCAGAGGAACGTAGTGTGGGGGTGTTTCGTGTTAAAAAAATTGGTCCATTTGGCCATCAAGAAGGTCAGCATAATATCCGCCATTGGGGTAGCGCAGGATTATAAGAATAATATTCCGTATAATGCTTGTAGTAATGAAATGCCTGATGATCTTGTTCATTTGTCCTCAATCTTGCTCCTCCATCTTTCTGCATGCTGTCCCTGAAATCCTTTTTTTCCAAACATCGCTTCTCTATAACTTTTACACGCCTAATTTTCTTCACGTTTCCTTCAAAAAGCGCGTAATTACTCTCTCGTCTCTCGGTCTCTTCTCTTGTTCTACACGCCTGCTCTTTTCTCTCCCATAGACTGATATAGTCACGGCGCGTTATAACAGTTTCTATTATCACGGCCATCCGTTTTTATAGCCCATAGCCCAGATATTCATGAATGTCCTTGTTTGTTTGTTTTTTTTTGTTTTTTTTTTGTTTTTTTGTTTTTTTGTTTTGTTTTTTTAATCGTAAGCTGGCAAAGAAAGAAATTACGAAAAATGAGAGGATGATAGAAGTTTTCTATATTAAAAAAAACAAAAAATCTTTACAGATGGTCATGATCTTTTCGAGATCAAAATGAGGTCAATTATGCATATAAATTTTCATTTTAAATTCGAATGTGAACCTTTTTGAATTGTAAGACTGGACGCTTTATCGATTAGGCTACACAACATAAAAAAGATACCTATCAGATCAGACCATTATATACTTTAATCAGATTCATCAACCACGAAATTCCCCGGGAAGATAAATTCCTCCGCCGTTACGAAATCTGCAGTAACCCAGCAAACACAAACGTTATCGACGTTTTAAAACCGTTTTATTCAGGTCGCTAAGGTCCTCGTCTGAAATGAACGTTCAGAAACCGTTTATAGAACGTCAGAAGTTGGACTTTCAATTGTGAAAGAAAACAATGGTTCCAAAAAAGAACGTTTTTAAACGTTCTTTGGACGTTACAATGGAACGTTTAATTAAAACGTTCACAAAGAACGTTTATTTGGAACCTTAATACTGAACAGTATTTATTGAACGTGTTAGTGGAAACGTTTTTAAAACGTCCATTAGGACTGTTATGCAAAGTGACTGGTAAGTTTGCATATAATCGTTGGCATGATGGAAATAAACGTTTTAA
>CALNVZ010000641.1:34106929-34138709 GCA_940671915.1 Paracentrotus lividus
ATTGAACTTGCGAGCGCGAAGCGCGAGCCGGAAATTTTGCTTTTTAATGGCCTGAATATAATATGTTATGTGTACAGTTTGTCTCATACATCTTTCTGTTTTCTTTTGATTCTTTCACATGTTGATGATCACGTCCCTTTGTAAAAAAAAAAGTGAACCTTGCCAGTGCAAAGCGCCCTTTGCCTTGTATTTCAGGCGTATTGTGCCGTAATCTATTTTTAATAGTCCTTCACAGACGGATGAGAAAATTACACAAAATCACATGAATGCTGTGCATTTGAAGCACATTTCTCTTTGACCTATAATTCAGCTTTTCGAACGGGAGTGAACATGGCGAGCGCAAAGCGCGAGCCGAAAATTTTGGTTATGATGACATTGAGGCTGCACATTTGCCATGTGTGCTTTTTTTTAATTTTTTTTTTAAGACTCCTAAAAAAAAACAAGATGACCATCACCTACCTTGAAAAACTGAAATGTGAGCATGAAATCGAGAGGAAAAACTTTTAATAAAATGATCATATTTCACAATTCTTATTGTAATATTTCCTGGTGGAAACCGGATGAGGGATGCGGAGGGGGGGGGGGGGGGTGTGAGCCCTCCAATTTTCCAAGTAATATTTTTTTTTTAAAAAGTTTATATTCTTCTTCTGATGTCCAGCCATCAACTTTTATAATCACCCCACCCCCCTTCAAGCCCTTTCAAAACGCTTCCGCGGTCTTTGAATAATGACTTTATTTGCGAGGCGCGGAACAATTATTGCCAGACCATCTAAAAGGGGCGATCTTAGCACTATTTTTATTAACAATTTCAGCTCATGAACATTTGTGACAAATTACGGTCATCGTTGGTCGAATCTCTAGATCCGTTTTCACACCCTGTTTTCTTCTCCTTTCTCTTTCTCTCTCTCTTCTCTCTCTCGTTCTCTCCTTTTCTATATATTATAGATTTTTTTTGTCAGCGGGACCCTCACTCGCACCGGTCGGGGGGGAAACATAAACCAGATACCGAGCCTGGGGTCATTCGATCCCCCGAACCCCCCGCCCCCCCTAGTTACAGGCCTGGAAAAGGAATGGATTAGTCTCTCAAATCACTTTGCCACTCACTTTTATTTGGTATTACTACCTTTGCATGAAGTCCAGGCCCGTAACTAGGGGGGCGGGGTGACGAACCCCCCCCCCCCCCCCCCCCCCCGCTGGCCGAGCAGGGGTACGCTTGACAAAAATAAATAAATAAAAAAAATGATTAAATGTTTACTTTTTCTTTTTGGGGGGCCAATCGAAGCGACCTCAGCCCTACCCCTATAGCTAATTTTTTTTGAACATACTACCCCCCCCCCCCCCGCTTTTCGCGCGGGTAGCGTGACGTGAAATTTTGTTGATGTACCTGTTTACTCGCCCGGCTTGATGTGAAAAATATTGATGTTCCTTTTTGTCCACTTTTGCAGATTTCGAACCCTCCCGTAAAAATCCTAGTTACGTGCCTGTGTATCACATAATATAACATCATGAAATGTCAGAATATACACCTTTAAACAACTTTTGGGATGTATTTTGGAAAATGCTAAGTACCCGTAAGTTTATATACATAAAAACAATCAAAATAATATTTCTTTACTTGTAGATCATTTAATGTTATCAAATTTTACTGCAGAAACCGGTTGATTTGGGGTTTAAAAAGTCAAAGACATTTTATTTATAGAAGACACCATACCTTTTCCCATACGTCCGTGTACGGAGCTTTTAGAGATATTGACAGATTGCCGTTTTCAGCGAAATCAAGATCACGACTTTAAGATGATATAGCGTTTTGTTAAAATAATAAACGAACCTGCATTTCTCACAAGATGTCGTGCACATATTGGAACAATTTTCAAATAGTTACACTTGAATTTTCTTTACGCAGTTTTGACAAATGCGAAGTGTAAATTTTGATTACATTCCATTTTTTGAAAAATATTTTATAAAATGAACTTCTTTGGGCTGAATATTCATTTTTACCCCTCTAAATTCCATCAAAATTGGATTCAGCTTGTAGGCAATTTATTTCTCTTTTATATGATCTAAAATTCGGGGCGATGTGATAGTTCCTCCAAATGATATCCCCCGAAAATTATTTGTCATAAAAAGGGCAACAATTTGGACGCCCCCTTAAATTAAGAGGTGATCGCAACAACTTTCGAAGAGCACACCTCTGAAATATTGTGTCCAAAGATATTTTCTTTCGAAAAAACAAGGTGTGCTTAGTTTGTACAGTAACAACATTTGAACCTTCAATTTACGGGTTGGATCTCCCCTTATAAGGGGTAATTTTGACACAGTTTCCCCGACTGATAGGTGTATCTCTAAAAATCTGGAACAGGCATACGTGTATGGTTAACTTTCTGAGTGGGGCAGCGGGGTTGTCCTTTCTCTCTTGAACTGTACACCTTTTAATGACAGGCAATAATTAAATTTTGAGTTCATGCCTTTGACTTTCGTCATTTTACAAAAAGCAATCCTTTATCATCTAAAAACATTTAGTATGCACACCCACATTTTTAAGGCTACGCCGGCTAGAATTTCTGTCAGATATGTGGAAGGGGCATGGGGGATAGCATGAAATAAAGTCGTCCTTCGGCCTTCCAATATTTGTAATTGTTATTCAAATAAGAGTATTTTAATTTACTCTTCATGTATGTATACCATACTTAAGTACATTGTTTATACTACAGTGCAATTACTTTCTTTTAACCCTATAGACATGGGCCCTTGAAGAGAAATGTTCCTCATTTAAAGGGCCACCTTGTACAAAGAAGATATGAATGAATAAATTAATTAATAAAAAAAAACAAAAACAAAACAGCCATGGGGGATAACCTACTTCACTTTGGTCGGACATCCGCATATATTTTCTTTCCCCCTTTTCCCCCGAGGAGGGGGTGGGGGTTAAGCGCCAAATTCCCGATTTTAGGGATTTCCCCTAATTTTTTTGGTTGGGGCGGACTTATAAGCCCCCCCCCCCCCCAGGTTCCTCGTTGATAATTGACCCCATTTCATTATTTTTGTGCCGTGACTCTGATTGGCTTTGTACGATGTACATGCATTTTACATATATGCGTACACAAGGTAAAAATGTATTACCAATGTATTCTTTATGAAAAAAATAAAACCTGCCGCCCCCACACATGGGCTCCATTTCTAAATACAAAACATCAGATGTTGTCGGGCTTTATTAAATCTCTTTAGAAACAGTAAAAAATAACTTACAATCTGTACAAAAAGTGTAAATTACTGACAAGATCGAGAGAGAGAAAAAAAAAAAGGTGCAGCCAACATAAAGGGCGCCACCAAAGAAATAAAATCAATCCTCCCCCAATCACCAGGTAAAATGGAATTGCTATGCTATGCAGACAGGCAGATCTGTTCACAAGCTCTACTTACCTTTTGTATGTTTTGTATCCAAGTTATCATGCTCTTCCCTGTGAATGGACCACATCATCCCACCAGTCTTTGCCACCTCCACGTTGATTTCACAAGCGTTTGATGTTTCAACGCCATCTGTAATTTCCTCGTTTGCATCAAATCTATGACACAGATTTTGAGGGAAATGAACCATAAGAATATTTAAACAAATTCGGCAGTCAATAAGGTCATATATCACCCATGATAGGGGTGGGGTTCAGTCGGTTTATCGGGTGGTATGATCTTTTCTCCCACTTTTCATCAATTACTTTAAAATCAATATGACGCTCCTATAAAGTTTAAGGTCAAATTAGTAACCCATTTTTTAAGATCGACTAGGCGCTCATATGTTTTAGGACCAATTTGGCGCCTCCCTAAGTTAAATATCAATATGGCGCCCCTAAGTCTACGGTCAATTTGGCGCCATTTCTCCCCATTTTCTCCTCTTTAAACGTAGAAGTGTCATAGTGTAGTGGTCATACCATTGGACTGAGAAAGCAAGGACCGTGGGTTCAAGCCCCGGTATGACACTCACGTCCTAGGGCATGGGCGTTTTGTCTACAATGCTCCTCCCCACCCAGGTGCAGAATGGGTACCCGGTAGGAATGGAACAAGTGCGCCTTAAAGGCTGTCGTGTATCTGAATGATCCCTTTTGGGAATGGACAGGTGTCAGAAAGACTTACAAGCATCCGATAACCGGGGTAATGATAATTGTAAAGCGCTTAGAGATGAATTTGTTTTATATTAAGCGCTATATAAGAAACTCTTATTGCATTGACACTCCAGCGACAATGCTATGTTATCATTCCATATTCCTATTCCGCCATCTTTGTATTGACGCTCCAGCGACAATGCTATGTTATCGTTCAACATTCCTATTCCGCCATCTTCTTCTTCTTTTTCTTTTTCCGCCAAAAAAGCCATTCATTTAACACATGATCCTTATTATCCCTGTCAAGGTCAAATTACTAATCCAAATTCGTTAAAACTTCGTAGACATGTCATCCATGATCCATTATTGATCCCCTGACATTTCAATTTCCAAAATCACTCATCCATGACCATCCATCGACCATTTTGTCCATTTTTGGTCAAATAAATGCCATTCTTCTAGCCTCTGTTGCTCCATTATCCGAAATTCTACAGACTTCTACCAAAAATGCATTAAATAGGGTACATGCAGGTAATATGGGCCCCCTAAGCTCATTTGCCTAATTTGCATAAAATTACAAAATGACACACAATCTAATCTTTGCTTATATGAATAACTACTGCTCTAACTTTTATTGTGAAGAAAAACAATTATCACCAACCCCCTGTCTGCAATATTCAAATCTTGACGTCATACCCAAAGTGCCCATATTACCTGCATGTGCAGGTAATATGGGCACATGTATTTAATGTATGTTTTAAAAACTACAATGACTCTACCATGTCTGGAATTTGCTTAAATGTTGAAAATCATTAACTTTAAGATATCATTTGAAATTATAAGACCCTTCAGTATATACTTTGACTATATGTTTCATTGGTTTGTATTTTGTATATTATTTCTTTGTTTTAATATTATTTAAATATTATTTTCATTATACAAGTCAATATAGGCCTACAATATGTTATTTATATTAATTATATACTGTGAATATACCCCAAAAAATCGTAGCAAAGAGATTGATGCCTCATCCCAACACTAAGTACCAGAATCATTTCCGCCATTTTGGATGGCCCATATTACCTGCACTAATGTTGCTGTGTCAGGCAAGCATTCAATACCACATTGCACGCCTTCACTACAACAAATTGACTTGTACACGCTAGTATGATCAAAATGAAACTATAAGCTTACTAAATATACAAAACAATTGAGGTTACCCCCTCAAATACTCTTTCACCATCACATTCTGTGAAATATCAAATTTTACATCAGGGTATAAAAATGCCGTTTGTTTTACGTACCTTGTTGGTTTTCAGCAATTTTCATAGAGAAATTTCGGCATCAGATGCTCTCACGACGATATATTTCCGTATACAGTTCATATGAACAACATTATGGTGCTCACACCGGTCACCGGTCACCGGTCGACGGTCACGACATGATTTGCTTCAGGTGGCCCATATTACCTGCATGTACCCTAGTCCATGAGTTGGCCTTTCATATGCATCCAAAAACTTTTTTATTTCAAAACCATCTTCATATTTTCAATTAATTTTTAAAATGAACTCCGTAATGATATAAAAAATTGTGACTAAAAACTCACAAAAACGGCTATAACTTTCTTTCAATTTCATTTTGCTTCAAATTTGCAGGGCATACTATTGTTATGAGTGTGCATACACTTAACACGCTCCAGTAAATACGCAAAATGCAAATAGCACCCTCTAAAGTTCCAAAATTTGGCTACAATCCAGGAGCCTGCATCTGCATTGTGCCTTGTTAAAACCGTACCCTTTTTTGGATTTAGGTACTTCAGACTATGTCCTTTCCAGCAATGTAAAAAAAATAAAAATACAGCGATTCATTGACCAAATTGCTCAAAAATGTTGCAGAAAGTAAGATATTATCGACACCAGGAAAACATATTTAGCTTCCCCTAAAATATTTAATACTGAATTTAGGAACCTAAAAGTTATGGACAAAAAATGGAGAATCTACAATGCAGTACATAGCAAGGCATTACATCATTGTCGTTCAATATTTGCTTCTAAAAGTGACATCACAATGACCGCAATGAAATTGCCTTTCCATTGTTACCATATAAAATATAGGTTGTCATTGACAATTTTAAGTAAATCAAGTTTTTGTAGTAGCCATTATACCCGCTTGCTTCATAATTACGAATACGACATAGCCACAAGCACGCCGGATAATATGGAAAGCGAAGTTTTCAAAGCTGCACTGTAGTACACAAACCGTAAATGTTTAACACACAGATTTTGTATATGTAAAGCCTACTTCTGTTTCCCAATATATTTCAAAATATACGTTTACATTTCTATAATCATTAATATATTCTAGTCAAAGCGCCAATGCACGCACATCGTTCATGTCAACGATTGCAGTTCTAATTATTATTATTATTATATTCGGCGCCCCTTGCGCGCCTACCCGGAGCATATCAATTCTAGTTGTAAACTTAAGGGGAAGAGGGCGCTATCACTCTACGCAAAGCGAACGCGGCCATAGACTTTTTGTATTTTGCACAGTTTTTTCACTTTGTTTTCTTGATTATGGCGAGCAACTACCTTTTCAAAGAAATTATCAACTTGAATAAGTACGCTAAGAGTCTGAATTTTTCAGAAATAGGAATAACTTATTGCAAAGGGGAAAAAAAGTCCTGTCACTTGTGTCAATTCGAAATCCTAGTAAGATCAAATTCCTGTACAATATGGCCAATTTTGCTCTCAAAATAGCTCGTTCGCTGCATAGTCATCTCCCTCGATTACGCATAATTATATTATACCTTAATGATCAAGCAGTTTTTAAAAGCTTGAATTCTCAGCTTTCCAAATATGGTACATTCATTTCGATTGGTTAAAAAAAGGTCCTGTCACTTTGAACATTATCACAAACGAATCTTTACTCGATGGGTCAATATTTCCGCATATCACATGCATATCGCATGTGGACGGCGTCTTCGCAAGATGTGACAAGATCACTATTTATATCAATAATCGTTAGGAACATCAATCTATGTGAAATAAAGATTCTGATAACAACTTTAGCACAATGGTGTTATAGGCTTGCCAAAATGTCTTTTCCCCAATCTGGTCTGAAGCATCTACCTACGAAAACTATGATAAAAGTTCAATTATTTATTTCATGTCCATGACAAATTTCCTCGAACGGATCGACTGACAATGCCATTTTACCGACAGAGAAGTTTTCTTAGGCGAGTTTTTGTACGCTAAGTTATAATTGCATGCAGTTGTCAATCGGTCGCTTCCCGCCGTTAGCGCGGGTTTTGTTGACATTAATGTAGAGACGTATAATTTTCTGCGCCGCTCAGCTGCATGTATTTCCACTAAACTCATGAATGTAATGTCGCGTTTCCCCTCCTCAAATAATGGACGCGTCTTTATGTTAAGATTTAATGTCATACGTTAGATTTACATTTCACGTGGAGTAGAATTGATATGGGTGATAATACGCGCATGTAATGCGAGGGTGATCAGTTGCGAACAAACAGAGGCGATATATAGAGAGTTGTGAGAGGGGAAACACAATCGAGGATAGTAAAGAGAGAAAGAGAGTGAGAAAAAAAAAATATGGAGATGTTTACCTACCCTTGACCTGTAAGTGATTTCTTTAGACTTGTCTTTCCAACACGCTCCTGTCCAACAATCATTAGTCGAGATCTGAAAACCTTCTTTGCACCAACTCGAGCTGCCTCAGCATATGCTTGCTGTGCCCTCAGTCCCCGAGCAAGGATCTCAGGTGGCACCGATAGACTACTCATTGGATTTATATCCTCTTTGCTGTCAGACGCCTCACCCTCGGGATTATCAGGAGCATCTTCAATCATGAGTATCAAGAATAACACAAAATATCCGCCATCATAAACCATGAAATATACAAGGGCAATGCATGGACATGTTATTAAAAGCTAATCGTTAAGGAGAGCACGTGAGTGCTGAAAAGCAATAATAAACACTTGATTAGCAAATTACAAGTTCATAGCTTTTTCATCCTTCGACAGATTTATCAAGTCTTCACTGATTGCTTTGTCTGCTTTAATCAGAACCATCTTAATTTCGTTTTTTTTTTCCCTCGACGTCTCAGAAGGCCTACCTTTTGAAATATCATGAGGTCCTTGTTGAGGAGTAAGATGATACCACAAATCTCCCAAAGCAGCTTCGTGAAGAATATTCCACAGGTCACATGAACGGCCACCAGTGTCCTTCCAAATACCCAAGACCTCCCTTGTTGCTCTGACGTAGTCATTACCGTTTTCGACGAGGATATTTCTCACCCTGTTCTCCTCGGTCAAGAGCTTGTTACAAAGCAAGAGATAGTGGGTGTGTGGCAGATTTTTGGACAGCTCATCTAGTATGCTATCTCTTATTGGTTCTGTAGATCTGATTAAATAATTAATTGGATTAAAAAAAAAGTTTTTAATCTTTGTTATTTCTTATCATTCGAACTAATGGTGATCAACAATATCGAGAAGGGATGGGTTCGGGATCGATCTATTTATAATTATCTTCTCTGTCCTATTTTTTCTTTATTTCTTTTTTATTTTTTTGTATTGTATTTTATTGTTTTGTAAGCATTTATTACCAATATTTCAAATGTTACATAATACTATAAAAATATTAACAAAAGGATTTGGTAAATGGAGCCAACAGATAACTCAGTTGTTGTTGTTCTTGTTGTTGTTGTTCTTGTTGTTGTTGTTGTTTGGTTTTTTTTTTTTACTTCTTCTCTGTCATTTAGTGAACATGATAGTTCAATTGGTTAGAGCACCTCTTGGTATCAATCACATTGCTTCATGACAAGAAGGTAATGGGGTTCGATTCCCGACCGAGTTATACCAAAGACTTGGTTGAGCTAATCCTCATTGAGTCTCATGTCCAGATGGTTCAATTGCATCTTCTTCTGTTCACTTTGCATCACCAATTCAGCTAAACATATGGAGTAAATGATATTAGACGACATGGCTAAGGCCTAACCAGAAATTAATGAAAAGTGGCTCAAGTGCTAACTAAACCAGATAGTCCCTATAGGTATTAGATGGTTGACGGTGGTTGTATACAAAAATGTAGTAGACCATATGGGATGTGAATTAGACAAATTGTAGACCCAGTAGGAATGCACCACTCCATCATATCACGCTCTACCTATCTGATATGGAACAGTTTATTGATCATGTTATCACACACTTTGTTATAAATCAAATTTGTATTCACCTTGACAGTATCATTTGTCTGAAGACATAGTCCTTCGCATAGTATACTGGTTTGTTACCCATCTTGTCTATAGCATCCGATTTAGCGCCATTCTCTAGGAGAAAAAGCACTAATGCCTTTTCAGGAGACAGTACGTCTGGTTTGTAAAACTCAGCTGCGATCTATAACAATAACAGCAAAAAATATTCCATGCGATGGCAAATCAAAAAACAGAAAGAAGAACAAACACAAACACAAAAACGCATGAAAAGACTAACAACAAAATAAAGATAAAGATAATTATCTCTTACAACCTGAGTTTAGAAATTGTGTATAATTCCTCAAAATCATTCATTGGCAGTTCATCGAAACGATGACTAAAATAAAAGAGATGAGCATCTTTATTCTGTACAAGGTTAAATGATTTAACTGAACTCATATAATTATTCTATCAATATACCTTTTGGTTTATAATCTTAGAAAACTAAAATCGTTTAATTGAAAAACTAATGTCATATTTATTTGGCCTCGAAAACTATCATGATTATTTTGATTATTACCTTTCTGAGTGTATCAGTATCTTCGACATTCCTTTCTGTGTTGTAGCAGAGTTGAATCGCTTCATGGAGACACGTCAGGCCGTCAGTTGATAAAATGTTGAGATCAGCTCCTTGAGCGACAAGCTTCTCAATTATGGAAGTGTCACCAAATTGTATAGCAAGATGCAAATATATCGGGTCTGTCACAACATGCTTGAACAAAGCAAAAATATACCCAACAAAAAAGTAAGTCCCCCCGAATCAAATTGATGTAACTTTTTAACAAATAGGAGTTTTACAAATTTTATTGCATGTGCTTGTAGGTAATTTTATCAGCTTCCATTTGAGTGAATTTTACTGAAATTCGTTTTGACATGCTTCAATGAGTACAGTCAAAAGGCAAAAATGTCACTTTTCGAAAGTCACAAGGTTAATTTCATAACTTTAATTTAATATCATTTGAACAAATTCAGACTTTTCAACAAAAGATATGTTCAGAAGGGTTGTTGCACTTCATTTCTAACACATCAAACGACGTTTGCATTAAATTTCACGGTTGGATGAACATGAGGTAAAATTTGCAAAAACTGCATTTTTTACACATTTTTACTTTTAAAAATTACCGATTATGACGGAATATGCAATCTGGAAGAGTGTTTTAAAGAATACCCATCAATTCACGGTTGAATGAACACTTAATAGAAACAAAACAGGATATTTTCAAATTTCTAAGATAAGTATTGTTCCATTTTTATGTAATAAAATCATTTTATCAACATTTTTTGTTATATGTATGTCAAATATTTTTTTTTTTCAAATAATGTTATGGCATTTTATTAAAAATTCCCGCTTCAATGAACACGTGATACGTGAAAAGTCGTTTTTTCGAATGTGGACTACAATTCAATTGCTTACTTTGAATAACTGTCACAGACCTTCTTGGATACTTTATTTGATTTGAGTTCCACGAAAATTCCAGGGTTTTACGCTTCAGTGAGCAGAAGTTATTAGAAAAACATGCAAATATGAAGAAATTTCAGAGCTTTGGCCCCACTCCGTGCCTTATCAGATTATCAATTTAGCGTTTGTTCCTGTTAGTTAGTACCACGCAGAAGTTGTGTGCCAAGTTTCATGAAAAAACTCTCAGTAGAATTAACAAAAATCATCAATGAAATTAAGCCGAATGTCAATTTTGTTAAAATTTTGATTTCCTCTCAATTGACATTTTGTACAATCTCAAGGCAAAAACAAGCCCCAAATCAACATGCTGGAACTTTTAAACAAAAAGGTGTTGAGTGATATCGTTTGGCAGTTATGTTTATACACTCATCGACTAACTCATGTGCGAAAATGTGATAAAACCTTTGCGTCATGCATGAATAAACATACGTTAAAGGCAAAATTGTCATTACAAAAGTCACAATAGTCACCTTTAAAATGTGCTCACTCGTCCATGACACGACGAATAGTGCTCATTTTTTTCACAAAATGTGTCGATAATGTTGATGATAATATCTGGTTTCAATTCTTTAAATAAAATTGTTGGATTTTACCATTTTTGGGGGACTGAAGATAATTCTTAAAATTGTGCTCACTCATCCATGTAAAATAATGAAATGTATCGGGATTGGTGTTGGATGACCAGATTTCGGATGATAAATCCACCAAAACAATTAAACACAAGGTAAAGAGGAAATGTTACAAAATTGTTATTTTTACAGCCTCCAAAATGACCCTTGTGACTTTTGAAAATGTTCATTTTTGCTTTAAACGTTGATCACAAATGCATGTCTCAAGGGATCAATGTCATTTTTTTTCACAAAAGGTAGTCAATAAGTGTAGAAAACCTCCCTCCAAATTGTTGTGCTCAAAACAGGCCCGTTCAAAAGTTACATCATTTTGATTAGGGGGGGGGGGGGGGGGGGACTTACTTTTTTTGTTGGGCATACATAAAAGTAGACATTCTTTTAGATGAAACCAGATAGAAATTTGATTCAGTATTTTTTATGTTAATAACAATCTTGTTTAATGGTCCTGTTATGGAAATATAAATCTAAAGACGATACAATTTCGTAATTCCCTTCTTTATGAAAAAAAAATCAACAACAACAAAGAAACCGTGGTTTGATTAAATTGTGAGTGTTGGGAAATCTATAAATGTAATTTTCTATATTCTGAATTTACTTTATGATAGAATTAAAGATTATATGATCAAACACATATAACTTGAAAAAAATAATTCTTGAAACCATTATTAATGTACAGTCTTATTTTAAAAGTCGGGGTCCCGGCAAATTGAGTTATTATTTTCTTTTTTATTATAAAACAATACAACAGGAATGCAGGAGGATGGAATTTGGGAATAATATCTTTGTTAATAGCTTGTCTCCTGAGTCTTCGGAGAAGTGTGTGGAAATTGAAAAAAAAGTCTAAAAAAATTAGTTTTTCCAGTCGTAGCTGCAGTCAACCTGACATCGCCGATACTTTTTTGTCTACTAGTGATACACAAAATCGGTCTCGACTAGTTTGCGACTCCAGTCTCTGCAGTCTTGAAGATGTCGCCGCGATTTCGTCTGGGTATCCAGGGAGTCGCCTCAAATTTTTATTTAAAGATGTGAAAAAATGCCAGACACATTTTTTTTTTTTAAAGAATTTTTTCACTTTTTTTATTATAATCAAGCAATGCTTTTTTTTTTCAAAGTCCTTTAATTTTTTTTTTTTTAGAGCGACTCCATGAAGACCCAGACGATATCGCGGTCACATCTTCAAGACTACAGAGACTGGAGTCGCAATCTAGTCGAGACCGATTTTGTGTAATATACTAGTAGACAAAAGAGTGTCAGCGATGTGAGATTGACTGCAGCTACGACTGGAAAAACTAATTTTTTTTAGACTTTTATTTCAATTTCCACATACTTCTCCGGAGACTCATGAGACATCTTCACGACTCTCGCGAACTAAAGTCCAGACTCTTGGCCAACAAGATATGACATTGCTCCTTGAAAACAAAAGCATGAACATCATAGTTGTTAAACCGAAATAAAAGTGAAGCACAGAATTATGTACGGCATTTTTGTAATGTATTCCTTTTCATCAAACTTGGAATGGGCCAAAAAGACTACTCTTACAAAAGAGCCTGTGTATTCAAAACCAATGAAGCGAAACGTTTACAATTTTGTCAAGAATCGCAGAATCATGTGGGCTTTCGAAATATGCAAATGGAATTTGCAATAATTCTTTATTATTAAAATTATTTGGCGCCCAATCGGGACATATTTTTTTTTTTTTTTTTTTTTTTTTTTTTTTTGGGGGGGGGGGGGACGCGCTGTACAGGCTAATGGCAACTTTATGATTTGAGTATCTAAACCCCTCACAGAAAGTTCTGCAAATCTAATTTGGACCATGATAACTTTTCAGGTATGGTTTAGTTATTCCTGACATTCATACCATTGGAATGATATTTTATTCTCCTTCTTATTGATATCTCATTGTCAAGTTCATTTATTCCTCTTTTCAATGATACCCTAAAGGGCCTGTCCCACAGAAGGCGATCGTTGTGGCGACAACCTACACATGTTAGAACCTGCCAGAATCGTGTCAGAATCGTAGGTGACCGAAGATCATATACGTATCTACGACTCTGTCTACGATAGGCTACGACAACCACTTGCTTCCACGCAAACAATAGGCTAACAACAGCTGGTATCCGATAATACAATAGCCTCGACCTTTGCGCATCTCGCAGCTCGACTTCTCTCGTCGCAGCTTAAAATCTACCAAAATAGGAACTTGCGCACTGTGGCGATCCTTGCGACTGACACAGGCGATCGAGTGTTTTCTACCTGATGGCGGCCTGTCGCCTTTATATTCGTGATAGTCCTCTCAGTCGCGCATCATAATTTGGGTCGTGAGAGATTTTTGAAAATTTCAAAAATCAGCGGCGACTGTGCAGTATCTGAATGGGAGGCCGATCATGATTTTGGTGAATGTAGCTGGCGACAAAGGTCGTAGCGGCTTAAATTTCACTGGCCTTTCGGTTCAGCGATGCGTGCAACGTACGCTGGAGCGCGGCAACCTACAACTGGCCGCCGTTCCGCTTTGCTAAATATGTTCTATCTGGCGACAATCTACGATAGTACCTTGCCGCGACAAGAGAAGACAGGCTACGGTTATTGACGTCAACCCAACTGACGCCGGCTATTGTTTAACTTGTTGAGAAACCAGCGGGGAACAAAATTTGCTACGTATTTGTTGGCGACAGACGCGATAATTCACGATCTTATAGGCGATTGGACCTGCGCATGGTGGCGATGGGTACTAAAAGGTAGTTCGTAGGTTGTCGCCACAACGATCGCCTTCTGTGGGACAGGCCCTTAAACGTAAAAATGATCTTGTTCTTGCAAGCACAGAGTACCTGAATGTTAGGATAAATCAGAAGTCAAATGTTGCCAATTTAATGCCATTGTGACTTTTAATGAACAATAACAATATATTTGGCAACTTTTCACTTTTTACTTTGCATTATATTCATGAGTTATGTGCATTGCAAATAGGGTATCACTAAAAAGAGGAATAAAAGATCTTTTCAATACTTTAAAAATTGATAGTGATTAAAACCAATATTAAAATCTATAAAGGTTCAAAGTTGTGTTATATAACTTTAAACTGGACATTATACTTCGTTTTGCTTTGTATTCAAGTGGTATCCAGGGGTTTTGTTGACCCAGGCATGACATCACCAGGACAAATTAAGTATCAATAAAAAAGGGCTAAATGAACTTGGAAAAAATAATAAAAATGAGAAAATATCCTTAAAGTTATCAGGCCCTAAATTAAAGTTTGCGGAACTTTATGTGATCAATAAAAATGCATTTTACAGCCTTTGACTTTTAACTTTTCCCCATATTCTGATATTTTGTGCATTCAAGCATGACACAATATTTACAAATAGGATATAGCAATAAAATAATATCAATAAAAAGGGTTATAAGTTACCTTTCCAATGATATGAATATCATGAATAATTCAAAGGTACCTAAAAAGTTATCATGGACCCAATACGATTTGCGGAACTATTTGTGAGGGGTTTAGTACAAAATACAGTTCATGATCATATTTATCAATATTCACCTCAGCACCTTGGTTAATCAAATGTCTGGTGACGGCATAATGCCCTTTGGAAGCAGCCATGTGTAGTGCAGACATGAAGTCACTGTCTCCCTTGTCCAGCCAAGCTCCACGACTGATGAGATATCGAGTGACATCAAGATGACCATTCATTACAGCTCGATGTAATGCAGTTACGCCATCATAGTCTTTCTTATCCAGATGAGCTCCACGACGATGAGATATCGAGTGACAACTAAGATGACCATTCATACAGCTCGATGTAATGCAGTCACGCCGTCATTGTCATCTTATCCAGATCAGGCTCCAATTCGATCAGATATTGAGTGACATCAAGATGACCATCCATTACAGCTCGATTAATGCAGTTAACGCCATCATATCTTTCTTATCCAGATGAGCTCCACGACTAGATGAGTCGACGAGTACATCAAGATGACCATCATTACAGCTCGATGTAATGCAGTCACGCCGTTATTGCTTCTGATCCAGATCAGCTCCAATGTCGATCAGATATTGAGTGACATCAGATGAACCATTCATTACAGCTCGATTAAGCCAGCACGCCGTCATTGTCTTTCTTATCCAGATGACCGCGCTGCTGATGAATATCGAGTGACATAAAGATGACCATCATTACAGCTCGATATAGCAGTCACGCCGTCATTGTCTTCCTGATCCAGATCAGCTCCATTGTCGATCAGATATTGAGTGACATCAAGATGACCATTCATTACAGCTCGATGTATGCAGTCACGCATTGTTTTTTCTTATCCGGATGAGCTCCACGTCTGATGAAGATATCGAGTGACATCAAGAGAACATTCATTACAGCTCGATGTAAGTGCAGTCACGCGTCATTGTCTTCCTGATCCAGACAGCTCCATGTCGATCAGATATGAGTGACATCAAGAGACCATTCATTACAGCCGATTAATGCATGTACCCATCATAAAGTTTTCTTATCCAGATGAGCTCCACGTCTGATGAGATATCGAGTGACATCAAGATGACCATTCATTACAGCTCGATGTAATGCAGTCACGCCGTCATTGCCTTCCTGATCCAGATCAGCTCCTTTGTCGATCAGATATTGAGTGACATCAAGATGACCATTCATTGCAGCTCGGTGTAATGCAGTCAGGCCGTCATTGCCTGCCTTCTCCAACTGAGCTCCCATGTCCATCAGATATTGAGTGACATAAAGATGACCATTCATTGCAGCTCGGTGTAATGCAGTCAGGCCGTCATTGCCTGCCTTCTCCAACTGAGCTCCCATGTCGATCAGATATTGAGTTACATCAAGATGACCATTCATTGCAGCTCGGTGTAATGCAGTCAGGCCGTCATTGTCTGCCTTCTCCAACTGAGCTCCCATGTCGATCAGATATTGAGTGACATCAAGATGACCATTCATTACAGCTCGGTGTAATGCAGTCACGCCGTCATTGTCTTTCTTATCAAGATCAGCTCTTTTGTCGATCAGATATTGAGTGACATCAAGATGACCATTCATTATAGCTCGATGTAATGCAGTCACGCCGTCATTGTCTTCCTTATCCAGATCAGCTCCTTTGTCGATCAGATATTGAGTGACACCAAGATGACCATTCTGTGCAGCGATGTGGAGCGCAGTGACGTCTTCATCGTTTCCTTCATTCACCTCAGCTCCATGATTGATCAGATATTGACTGACTTCAAGATTGCCATTCATAGCAGCCTTGTGCAGCATTGTGTAATTTTCCCTTTCCATTTCAGCTTCATGGGTCAGTAGGAGTTATTTTCAGTAGTCCCAGCGAAACAGCAAGATTTAACACTGTCACTCCCTCTGTATATAGTCAACTGCTCCACGTCGGCTACGTGTTCAATGAGGAACTCAACCACATACGGTTTTTTGCCTTTATAACTGCGATGTGTAAATAAGTATAATCTTTGTCTGTCTATTTGATGTTGCATCCGCGTTTGTACCGACCTTTTCAGGTTTTAAGATCATCACGCTTTACTGCATCATGCAGCCGTTAAGTCCAGTATAAATCGAGGACAAAAATGGCGAAACCCGGAACAAAATGCAACAGAAACGAAATTTTCAGAAATGAACTATTATAGTAATCAAACTAATATATCAAAAGTATAGGAAAATTGAAGCTGTGGAACTAATTTCTAATTTGCATAATTTCAAAATGGCCGCCTTTATTAACAAAAATTAGTATTTTGAAGAAAAGAAATGGAAATAATTCTCTAAACTCAATGAGTTGGGTCTCATATAAAAGAGTGTTAAATTTTCTTTACAACAATGCTTATTTAAATGAAAATTAAAACTAACTTAATTGAGTTTTGTAGTTAAAAACATCATTTTTTCCATTTTTTCTAAAAGTGAATTATTTACATATCTTTAAACTGAATGTATTAAAATTTCTAAAAAGAGCTGAGAGTTGTTACTTTCTAAAAAGATATGTAAAAAGATTGGAGCAAAAAATTTTTTTTCTGTAAAATCTATTATAGGCTAAATCTACGAAAAATCCAAAATTTCGCCAAGTTAAAGGTAGTATCAGCATTTTTCACAAATTGCGAAAACTAATGCAACTTGGCATGACTGTAGAATATGATCGACCTATACTGTCTATTCAATCTTACTTTCATAGGTTGCCTAGATCAGTAATACGAAACGAAAATCTGACTACCAATCTTGACCAGCTCTTCATCAACATCGTTGATATTACAGCGCGTGCAGCACGGACCGTACACAGCAATATACACACGGCGCATCAGCGTGCATTATTCTCTGCGCTAACGGTCAGCGGTTCGCACCGTACGGTATATCTTTCGAGGTTCGAAAAATAGGAATGAATTTTGATAATCGTAATATAATGACAAACATACACATTTGAGCTTAATCATGTTGTGGTAAGATATAGTCATTGGTATACTACTATATCCTCTAAAAACAAGAAATTTATTTTTTTTTGTCTGCAAAAGGCTGACACTACCTTTAAGGAGAAATTCCGTATACAGTCAAACTTGTTTATAGTGGCCACCCCAAGGGAGACATAAAAAGTGACCACTGTGGACAGGTGACCTCTATACACAGGTTTTAAAGCACACATTTCTATCTAGAGGGAATCAATATAGGTGACTACTATAGACAGTAGCCACTATAGACAGGTTTGACTGTATATACACGTGTTATACAGGGCATACTGTACAGAGGAACCCATAACAGATTGCAACAGAAACAAAATGTTCTGTAATGAATTACTGTATTATAGTAATCAAAATAATATATCAAAAGTATAGACAAATCGAAGCTGTGGAACAATGTCTAATTTGCATAAATTCAAAATGGCCGCCATTTGCCAATGTTCGAAATGTATATTCGGATCTAAGACTCGGATAAACATACATTCACCTTCTATTTAAATGTTTTTAGGGTAGATGAATAAGTTAATTGACATCATTTGGATAATTTGATAACATATAATTATGTTGTTTTAGAGACATTAAAGCCAAGCTTTAGTTCTTACAGCCAAAATAATTTGAGATAAATCTGTAAGATATTTCCCTTACATTGTTCCAATAACATACACATATGCCTACACAAAATTATATTCACGTTTAGATGATTTCAGAAGAAATGTTGAAAAATATAGAAACAGTCCGTCAAATTGAGACTTGGAGTACATGGCGTAGACCGCTATATCGCAACAAGTCACGGCACAACATACACACACAGATCCGATGCAAATTGCGTGCACACGATATACCCGTAGACTTTCCACGTGGCCGTGTCACGCATGTGCTTGGACGGGCCGTCTAGTTACAGAAATTATGCTTATTTTGCTCTTTTCTGTAAATTCCTTTGGTGTGTAGTATTTATTTCCTATGCTTGAGATTCTGGTATGAACAAGAATGTTTTGATTTATTACATCATGACTACTACTCTAGATTATCTTTAAAGCAGTAGAACAATGGAATATTATAATCACTATTAACGTATTCCTCTACCGTAAAAACAAAGGTAGGGACACAAAAATTGTGTTAGTAATAGTCCTAGATCAGGATATACAGGCAAATTGATGCTGAATGGCGGCCATTTTATGTAAATTAGTCATTGCTTTACTGTTTCACTGGATCTTAAACCCCATTTATGTTATCTCATGATCTCATTTTTGTCAATTAACGTATTCCTCTACCCTGAAAACATAGGTATAGAAACAAAAATGTATGTTTCTAATAATCCTAGATCAGGATAATGATGCTGAACGGCGGCCATTTTATGTATTAAAATAGTCATTGTTATTCTGCTCCAATGTTTCTGATACTCCATTTATGTTATCTAACGATCTCAGTACTGTCCATTACTGTATTCCACTACTCTGTAAACATAGATATAGCCACAAAAATTAGGTTTCTAATAGTCCTGGATCAGAGTATACAGGCAAATTAATGCTGAATGGCGGCCATTTTATGCAAATTAGTCATTGCTCTACTGTTTCATTGTATCTGAAACCCCATTTATGTTATCTCATGATCTCATTTCTGTCAGTTAACGTATTCCTCTACCTTGATTACACTACAAATCGGACGCATCCGAGAATGAATCAACAATGGTACGCCATGCTTCACGATCTGACATGAGAGTTGGTAAACCATGTAACAAACTACTTGTATCCCTACATATGTAATTAACAAAATTTATAGGTCTCCGTCCTCTCGTTAGTACATCATAATTTTTTTTTAATTTTTTTTTAAAAACCATCTCTGGTCTTCTTTATTAAAAACAAAATCAAATTACAATAGTTTTAAACGTTACTCAGTACATTTCTCCATTTTGACCAACTCATATACATGTTCCTTTCTTTTACATTTTTCATCATCGTATCTTTTTCTTAAAACATAAACAAACATCATTTTTTAATCATTATATGAAGAGCTTATTTCCAAAAGGGACTAAATCCACTTTTGATGAAAATTGAGTTATTGATATCAGGACATTGTTCAGGTACGTACCCATCTGTGAGCAAAATAACTTACCTAAATTTTGATTGCAACTTCCAGAAATTGCAACTTTTAATTTCAATTTTCCGTAGACGCCTGTACAAAATCCGGCAAAGAAAAGCCATTTACTCTGAAGTTACAAAAGTGGATTTAGTCCCTTTTGGAAACAACCTCTTCATATTTTATCTTTCTTTTATATGTTATACCTACGTTAAAACATTTGTAAATCGAAAATAATGCATAATTTAGTATCAAGTTAATATCTTCTTTTCCTGAATCTTGAACCCCCAACATAAAATATTGTATATTCAAGATAAAATCTTGGTTCGAACATCTTCTGATATACCTTTCTATATATTTCCAAAATAATTGTACCACTGTACACAACCAAAACATTTGTATAATATCACCTACTTGCCCACATTCTTCACAAATATCACTGTTCCTCATCTTCCATTTGTTTAAATTACTCAATGTTGGTATCAAATTATACATATATTTGAAACTAAATTGAATGACGATGTTATCCCGAATCCTGTTTAATTTAATTGCCCATGTTGTCACCCATGAGTGATTTACATCTATTCCAATATTTTCATTTCAAAATAATTCTGCCCTTGAAATTTCTACATGTACACTCTAAAAACTGAAGTGCTGTTTTTAGCTCTTCAAGGGCTGAAATCAGCACTTTTTAGGTGCTTGCATAGTAACTGCACTCAAAGCGCTGTTTAACTGCACCTAAAGTGCTGTTTTAGCACTTTCACGTGAGCTGAACTTTCAGCAAAAATGGGCAAAAACGGTGTGACTTCGTTGGGATTCGAACTTGGGTCCCCTGCATGAGAAGCGCTGACGAGCACGTTAGACCAATTCACATCTCACGGTTGCTAGCAGATCATATTGTTGCATGATGAACTTTCTTAAAATTTACCATAATCATCTACTATGCTGTCATAATTAAAGCCAGTTAGCGAGATCTCCGTTGGTCTATTGGTAACGCAAGCGGTACTCTTCCATGTCAAGGTGAACCCGGTTCGAGTCCCATACCGACCATGAACATTTTTTGTTAATAAATAAGCACTTGGGTAAGTGCTAAAACAGCACTTCAGGTGCTGATTTAGCACTTCAAGTGCAGTCACTATACGAGCACCCATAAATTAGCACTTCAGTTTTTAGAGTGTAATTCTAAAAACTCAGTATATATTTGTTTTACACTTAAATAACACTTAAGTATGGTATTTGTTAAAGATATGTTTTCTGACTTTACCACATTTTCTTCTAAATAAACGTATATTATTGAATTTAATGTTTTCCTTCCCTTAATATTTGACAATAATGCTATTACAATTGTATATTCTGAAAGCCATTTTCCATCTATAAAAAACTAACTTATTTTGTAATTCGTTAACTGAGATGAAGCTGGTCTGGTTTACTAAATCTCCAACAAATAAAATATTGGAACGTATCCAATTCCTGAACAATAACATTTTTCCATTATGTTTTATATTTTCATTAAATCATAACATTTCTTTGCATAAATCAAAACTGCAGTCAATCGACTTTCCTTTCATCATTGATTGTTCTTTTTTCCAGGTAAAGTGCACATACAATACTTCACGACAAAAACTAGGTATGACATCTTTTAAAGTTAGTATATATTTCGGTTCGGTGTAAAAATGGCAGAGGTAATAATGGCAGAGGTAAATATGGCAGAGGTAATAATGGCAGAGGTAAAAATGGTAGAGGCAAAAATGGCAGAGGTAAAAATGGCAGAGGTAATAATGGCGGAGGTAAAAATGGCAGAGGTAAAAATGGCAGAGGTAAAAATGGCGGAGGTAAAAATGGCAGAGGTAAAAATGGCAGAGGTAAAAATGGCGGAGGTAAAAATGGCAGAGGTAAAATGTCAGGTCTTACGCAATTAAATTGTCATAGCGAATCCCATGAATAAAGCATGGCCAATTCCCTTGGGTGGTATCTCACTTCTCGGAAACGCCTTCGCGACAGATAAAAAAAATATATATATATAACGTCTCCGTCTCCGATGTTGCTGAGACGTCACGGAGATGTCTCCAAGACGTCTCCGCGACAGTTTAAAAAAAAGTGTAACAAAGCACTTTCAAAGAACCGTCTCGAAGTTGTTTAAGCGACTCATGAAACGTCTCAGAGACGTCTCCGCAACAATTTAAAAAAAAAACTTGTTTAAAACGTTTCATGAGTCCCTGATACAACTTTGAGATGTTTTTTTTTTAAATTGCTTTGTTACAGTTTATGAAAAATGTATCGGAAACGTCTCTGCTACATCTCCGCGACATCGGAGACGTCTGTAATACTTTTTATCCGTCGCGGAATCCTTTGTTTCACTTTTAAAGAGTAGGACCTATTAGAAACGTGTCTGAAAATTAAGGAGAAAGAGGAGACTAAGGATACAAGCTATAATGGCAAAACCATATTGACAAATCCGTCTCAAATGTGTTTCCGCGAAGTGAGATACCAAAAGGGGTAAATAGTTAACAAAGAAAGCTAGTTATAAGAAGGGATTATAAAATATCATTGTTGGAGGTGTTCTTAACTTTTAAATTGACTGCCTTGCATTTGGACTAGCTGATTATGAGCTATTGCAATATCAACGCATATTGGCGATTGTTATAGTCATTATACTGCACGTGTTACATCAAAATCGTATTGGTAATTTTATTCTATTTTTCTCTCGTGAGGTAAAAATAATAAAGAATTACTTATAAGACATGTTGTTGTTTGTATGTAAACAAAAACGTGCACACCTATTTTAAGATGGCATTTCCACACTGACGTCGTAATTTATTTTTAATTTGTTATAACATGTACAGTAATAAGGTAAAAATGTAAATAAAACAATCGTTCACTTTGGTATAGCAATATCTCATAGCAGATAGTAATCCTCCAAATGGAAGTCAGTCAATTCTAAAGATAAGGACCCTCCAGGCAGTCCAGCATTGAAATTTGAATATCCCTTTTCAGTTTTCTTGATGAATGTTTTACCCCCTTTCCTAAAGGGAATTTGCCATAATAGTGAAAATGGGCTTTGCTATGACAATTGGCTTGCGAAGGACATTCCATTTTACTTCTGGCATTTTTACCTCTGCCATTTTTACCTCTGCTATTTTTACCTCTGCCATTTTTACCTCTGCCATTTTTGCCTCTGCCATTTTTACCTCTGCCATTTTTACCTCTTCCATTTTTACCTCTGCCATTTTTACCTCTGCCATTTTTACCTCTACCATTTTTGCCTCTGCCATTTTTAACTCTGCCATTTTTACCTCTGCCATTTTTGCCTCTGCTATTTTTACCTCTGCCATTTTTACCTCTGCCATTTTTGCCTCTGCCATTTTTACCTCTGCCATTTTTACCTTTACCATTTTTACCTCTGCCATTTTTACCTGGCACCTATATTTCGGATCAATTTTACAATTTTTTATAATACCGCTACCTCCAAGCTTATCAATCCAATGGTCCAACATCCATTTCCACTTTGCTTTTGTTTCATCAAAATATCTGAGTATCCATTTTAACTTAAAACTATCTAACTGCAACCTCAAATCCAACATACTAAGCAATCCCTTTGATGGATCACCAATTACTTTAATCCTACATCAGGATGATAATGCTGAACGGCGGCCATTTTAGGCAAACTAGTCATTGTTCTACTGCTTCAATGTTTCTGATACCTCATTTATGTTATCTAATGATCTCAGCCAGAAAAGAAGGTTTCCAATAGTCCTAGATCAAAATATACAGGCAAATTGTGGCCCTTTGATGCAAATTAGTCTTTGTTCTACTGTTTCAATGTATCTGAAACCCCATTTATGTTATCTCATGATCTCATTTCTGTCAAATAACGTATCCCTCTACCCTAAAAACATAGGTATAGACACAAAAGCTGTGTTTCTAATAGTCCTAGATCAGGGTAATAATGCTGAACGGCGGCCATTTTTTGCAAATTAGTCATTGTTCTACTGTTTCAATGTATCTGAAACCACATCATGTTATCCAACGATCTAAATACTCTCAATTAACGTATTCCTTTACTCTGACAACATACATAATAGACATATAAATTATGTTTCTATGACTTCTAGATACAGGCAAAACCAAATATTGAAAAGCGGTCATTTTTGAAAATATGCAAATTAGTCATTGTTTCACTGATTTAAGTCTCTTAAACAACATATCTGTTATTAAATTATCCAAATTATGTCAGTTATTTATAACTTATTCATCTACCCGAAAACATTTAAATAGAAAGTGAATGTATGTTTATCCGAGTCTTAGATCCGAATATACAGTTCAAACAATGGCAAATGGCGGCCATTTTGAATTTATGCAAATTAGACATTGTTCCACAGCTTATATTTTCCTATAATTTCGATATGTTATTCTGAGTACTATAAGAGTTCAATGCTGAAAATGTAGTTTCTGTTGCAATTTGTTCCGGGTCATTTGCTATTTTTACTGGACTATTTATTGGCGACTGCGAGTTACGGGTTGCTGCCTGTGTTCATTAATTTTTTTTTTGTTGCTAATTTTTTCTGCCCTCTTTATTTTGTCCTTGAATTACCACTATGTTTACATTGACATTGCACGCGTTCTTTCTTTATTGCATCAATTTATTGATGCTGCTCGGACCTTTGCGCTTTCTATTTTATTATGTTTTTTTTTCTGAATAGTTGCGTAACTGCGTAACTGTTTTTCGATTTGAATTTTGTGCAACTTCACATTTGTGAAGTGGTGTGTGGTATTTGATTTTTGATTGAATATTTCTTGTGTGTGGGTGTTACCTCACAAGAGGAGACGACATTTTGTTTCTGCTGATTTTGGGTAGGGGAGACCGGGGACAATTGTAACACGGGGCAATTGTAACAGGGGCTCCCATCCCTAGCAGAAACACGCTACAAACTTGAAATGTGTACAGAGCATGCGCATTTCATCGCTCCACATGCTGTTTGAGTATTAGCAGATTTAACGCTTCGTGGAACTTTCTACAGCAGAAAAATCGTTTTTCGAGTAGGAAAGTAATATTTCACATTACCCATTGTTTTTCTTCTGGACAAACATGTGGATGAGCTACGGCTGTCATTTTTATATATTTAGAAATTATGTTCTTAGGCCATATTTTGCTAACGTTTCAACGATGAATACCTCAGCTAAGATAGAAAAAAATCTCTCCAACTATGGTCGCCCACCACAGGGGCAATAGTAGCAATGCCGTTTAGGAAATACTTTTGCCCCGTACCTAGCTCCGTGACCATTCAGCGCGCTGTCATCGCCCGTACAGTGTACGTAAACTTCTGCAATAATCCCATGCCATGTATATAACAAGTGGAAAATATAATGTAACTTGAGTCAAGCATTGTCATGTTTTATAATAATTAGCTTATGTGGTTAATGTTGTTTAAATCTTGGATCTGTCAAGTGCATAGCATTGATTAAGAAAAGCAAAATGTTACAATTTCACGAGTTACAATTGCCCCCATAGCGTGTTACAATTGCCCCTGGTTTAGGGGCAATTGTAACACTCGACCTCGTGTTTTGAAATGATAATGGCTTCAAAATAAATAGTTTTACTTAACCCAAACCTATTCGTATGTCTAGCTAAGATATCCAAATTTCGTTTTTACTTGGTTTTAAGCAAGTATTTAGTTATAATAAAGTTGATAAGTCAAATTTGGAAGAAAAAAATGTTACAATTGTCCCCGATCTCCCCTATTTTGTTATTCATTTGAGTTTTTCCCTTTGTTTCTGAATTGTCAAATTCCGTATCAGGACATCTCCCCCGGAGGACAACTCCCCCGGGGACAATTTCCGGAGGACAGCTCCCCCGGAGGACATAGGGTTAGGGTTAGGGTTAGGGTTAGGGTTAGGGTTAGGGTTGTCCTACGGGGGAGTTGTCCTCCGGGGGAGCTGTCCTCCGGGAATTGTCCCCGGGGGAGTTGTCCTCCGGGGGAGATGTCCTAGAACCGTCAAATTCTTTTACAAGACTGCTCGGGCAGCTGATGTAATTGTGTATTCACATGTTCTATCTATTGAATTGGGCTTGCTCGCTTTAGCGGCTTTCTGTTTCCTAAATTCTTTGCCCTTGCATAATTTGTTTCAGAGTTTTTAGTGTATTGGAATTTGACCTCCTTACACTGGGGTTGTTTTTGCGAATTGCCTTTGCTATTTTTTGCCTTTGAAAGTTGTTGGTGCCTGGATTTTTGCCTTATGTCATTTATTTGAATTTGCATACTGGATTTTGGAGTCAGTGCACTTGCATTTGACCTTTTTCTATGTTTAGTCCTAGTGATGTTTTGTTGCTAGCTTAATAATAATGTATTCTTTGAATACATTTTGTTTTATTTTGAAGTAAATACCAGACTATTTTGTTTCAAATAGTAACCTAGTTACTTCAAAATTTGAATAGTCTCGTGTTTAAGAATTTATTGTGTGCCCATTTAACAAGTATTTCTTTGAATTATTTGAACTATCAATTTGTTTTTATTTTGAAATTGTAAATTCAACCTAAGCTTTCTTATTTCAGCTTCTAATTTGGCTTGGGTAGTACTTGATAACCAGCGAAGAGAAATAACCATAAAAACGAGTAATATTAAAAGTCAGTTATTTGCACAAGTGCACGCAGAAATTATTATGCAAAATATACACGTAAAGATACACTGTTGATAATGAGTGAGTTCTCAAGTTCATTTATGTCTGTTTCACAATTTATTTTCATTGTATTAAAATGGAAATAGCTCAGGGTGTTTTCGTTTTATAGTCTATAACTAACTTGAAATTTACAAAAGAAATTATTCAGAAATAAAGCTTCTAGTTCTAGAGACAAAAAATGACAAATGATGATATTTCGTTTAAATTTGATGTCAGTTTAGTGTCGGCGCAGAGCATGGAACATCAAAGCAATGTGGAATGCTTTGGAAAATTAGTGTAAAATTTTGTTTTTGCCCTTTTGCATATTTTGGCTAATTTCTGAATTCCAAGGAGAATTTGTTCGAAAATTGTGAAGTATATTCGTTGCACAATGTATTTTTTAGTACTTTAACGGCATTTGGACTAAAATACTAAACACAACACACAAAAAAGTTCCCCCTATTTCAAGTATCAATAATTTTTTTAATAGGAGGAGTTAAAAAAAAATCTAATTATATGTCCATGTAGGGAATTTAATTAGCTACCAGGGGAGCGAATTCTAGAAAAATTCACGAGGTCATGCTTCAGTGAGCAATGGTTCAATGCAAAAATGTCATTTTTGGAAGTTCACAGGCCTAAAATCACAACTTTGATTCAATGATATCGGACCAATTTTTAGATTTTAAACATTTCACGCATCAGAATGTACGCAAAACGTGCTTCCAAACATACGGAAAGGACATTTGCGTAAAATTTCACGGTTGAGTGAGCATGCAGCAAAAAATGCCAAAACTGCGATTGTTACTTCTTTTTCATGGTAAAATTGATAAAATATGATGGGATTCATGTCTAGGAAGAGTGTTTTCAACTTTTGCCCAAAATTTAAATCAATTCACGGTTCAATGAACACCATAAAATACCATGTGAAAAACACTAAGTAAGTATTCTTTCCAATAGAATCATGTACACACGTGCTCCGGTCATAAAAATAATATAAAAACAGATATTCACATGATTTTGAGTGTAAAAAATGGAAAGAATACTTACTTAGTGTTATTTACATGGTATTTTATGGTGTTCATTCAACCATGAATTGATTTAAACTTTTTGCAAAAGTTAAAAACACTCTTCCTAGACATGAATCCCATCATATTTTATCAATTTTACCATGAAAAAGAAAAGAGAAGAGAGTATAATTTTGGAGAAAATAGCTAGCACCATCCATTTCTCAGGTCTAGCAATAGCCTGCTACTTTCTGGTGAAGGAAAACAGACAAAATTAGCCCCTGCGCAGGAATTCGCTTATTCATTTTTATTAACACTGGTATGGCACGCCAGGAGGGATTCAAAGCATTATAATGGAATAAATAGCTAACAGGAGTTAAAAAAAAATATACGGAAAGTCAGAAAATAAACAATCAATATTATGCACCAAAAGGTAGTTTTGCACCGTTTTGTTTTCATATCATTTGACTTCAGTTTATTTTTTGTCTTTGTTAGCCGATTTATTCCATTATTGCTGTAAATCCCTTTGGCGGCGCCATACGAAGGTGATAAATGATTACTGAATTCCTGCGCAGGGTAATTTTTAGTGTCCTTCACAAAAGTGGGTATTGCTCACTTGCCGATTGCGTTATTTTCGGAATTGTTTGTGTCATAATGATAATTGAGGATATTAGCCTTATATATATATATATATATATATCTAAATTTTTCCCAAGAATCATATATTTTAATTATTTGGTAGCCATTTAAAAAGTGTATAGTTTCTTTTTTGGGACACACTGTATATGTACACATGAAGAAAATGAAATATCAAATTTAATACTTTCTTTACTGATACTTACTTACCAATCCTAAATACATGTAAAATATAGTCATATTCAGAGACGCCAACTTGCATTGCCAAAAGTGGTATTAGCGTGTTTTTGCTGGAAGACGAAAACACCTTATCTGGAACATTAGCATACAAAGGGCTATACAGTGCGTCCCAAAAGAACTATACACTTTTTAAATAGCTACTAAATAGAAAAATATATGATTCTTGGGGGAAAGATTTATATGTATATAAAGCTCATATCCTCAACTATCATTAAGACACAAAAAATTCCGAAAATAACCCATGCTTCAGTGAGAAATGCCCACTTTGTAAGGACATACAAATTAGCCTACGCAGGAAATTCACTATTCATTTTGCACCTGGTTTATGGGAACGCATGAAGGAGTCAAAAATTTAATGATGGAATCGATCGGCCAACAAAGACAAAAATAAATTGAAATCAAAGCATAAATCAATGATATGAAACAAATGGTGAAACATAACATTTTTTTTAATATTAATTTTTTTTTTTCTGACTTTTGGTGTTTATCTTTGACTCTGTTGGCTGATTTATTCCATCGTTAATTTTTGACTCATTCATGCGTTCCATAACCAGGCGCAAAATGAATAGTGAATTCCTGCGCAGGCTAATTTTTATGTCCTTTACAAAAGTGGCATTACTCACTGAAAGATGCGTTATTCGGAATTTTTGGTGTCATAATGGTAGTTGAGGATATGAGTCTTATAATACATACAAAACCTTTTATCCAAGAATCTTATATTTTTTTATTTGGTAGCCATTGCAAAAGTGTATAGTTCTTTTTGGGACACACATGTATATAGATCAAAACTCCCTTTGGCTTGTGAGACATTGTAACGTCTATTGTTGTAAGATAGATTCAATCTCTATCTCGAGCTTTTCATTACAGTGCTTCCCAGAAGAAATTAAAATTAAAATTTGAGAGCCTCTGTCATATTGAAATGTTAGAGTTTTGTGATTTTAATATTTTTTTCATAATAAGTCACTCTATATTCAATGATACCAAACGTAATAACTGTGTTGTAACGGATGACTGAGCACTTGGGCCTTTAAAAAAAAATCGTAATTTTGTCTTATAGTAGGGATGGCAAAACAAGAGCAAAAAGCCACTAGAACGGTTTTTCCACTTCACTGTATGGATGTAGTCACCCATGCATTTACAATGCAAACAATGACCCATGCACTCCCTACTCAATAATACACAGGCAGAGAAACAGCAAAATTTTAATAAAAAAACAGCTTTTCGAAATTGTCGTTTGGCCAGTGGTAAAATCAATCATTTTTTATTCCTAATTGGTCAGTTCTTCCTTAGAAAATACCTCAGCAGAAGATCAACTTCTCCCTGTTGGAAAATATTGATATATAAATAAATTACAGCGTGTTCAAAGTGATGCCTCTGTGTGATGTGTGTTATGACTGAAATTTCTCATGATTGGAATAGATTCAGATAAGGAGCAGTAGATATTTTATAAAAATTTCACTATTTTTTGAAACAAAAAATGTATTGGGGGTGAAAAACAAAGAACACTGTTTACCACTGGCCATTTAAGTTTTAAAATTACTTCTACCCTGTCTAACACTCAGCTCTGAGCCACACCACCGTGAAATAGCCATTGTCTAGGGTGTTTCTATTGAAACATGCCCTATGGAGTATTTTTTCCACGGTGGTCATATTGGATCACATACGGTAACATACATGTCAAACCATCAGTTTTGTACTGCCATAAACTGTATCTTTGTATAATCTAATCAATTGTGTTACTATAATCTCATTTCATGTTGAATACACACATAGAAATGTTTGGGTATGATTTGGTTTAATAAATCAAAGACAAAAAGAACCATAAACTTGAGCTTTATTGCATTTTTCTGGCTTTGTCTGAAATTTGTAAAAATGTTTAGCAGCTCATTGGTAATCTGAGACACTCTTTGGGTCATATCTTTGAAACGGAACATCCAATTGTGATAATTCAAGTACGAAATGTTTCTTTTTAAAATGCTCTATCAAATAAACCTAGCAAAAATAACTTAAAAATAACTAAAAATTTTAGTGGACATCCCTACTTATAGTATACACCAAGTCTTGATCAAAAGCAACCCTTGCAATTCATTAGTCTTTGTAATATTTTTCCCTTATGAATAGACCCAGGAGGACTGACGTAAAACAATGAATGAATGCTCAGAAGCCAGGATTGCTTGTGAACAATTTTGATGTTTACCCGAAATCTCTGAGAAGCAGGAAATAAAGTCTTTGCTATGGAAAAGTTCTCACTCCATTTCACCCCCAACCTGACCTTAGGTGGTGATGCCCTCTGTATTTCTTGTGTTTCCATTTAATTTTTAAAAAAGGGGAGGGACCATACCACCCCCCCCCCTCCCATTCTTGAACTGTTGTTTGTGTGCTTTAGACTTCTTGGTGTCATGGATGGAGGAAGAGGGAACTTAAAACATGAATAATACGTCATTTTGGCAAACTCTGTTTTGTTTAGTTTTTTTTTTTTTTTTTTTTTTTTTTAGTATTTGCAACACATACACATATCCTCACATTTAACACCCACACCCCACACACCCATCCCACACCCGCTCGCCCATTCCAAAAACACATCAGCTATGAAAAAATGAACTAAACTATAAAAAGATATGGTCACTTTTTGTCTTTGATATATAAAACAAATCTCTTGTGTTTCATTTTTATACATTCAGTACTACAAAAGTCTTGGTTGAATAAACCTAAGTGTGACTAGTTGGAACAATTATAGAAAAAGACCAAGATGTAAATCAAAACTGGTAAAATACAGATATAAGTCCATTATCAAACTTTCGATAATTTAAAATAATGAAATTCTACTGATACAATATCAGACTTTGCTTTTAGGTACATACATGTACACTGTATCTAAACACAACACAAAAAGAAAGTTCCCCCTATTTCAAATATCAATAATTTTTAAATAGGAGAGTTAAAAAAATCTAATTATATGTCCATGTAAGGAATTGAATTAGCTACCAGGGGAGCGAATTCTAGAAAAATTCACCGAAGTCATGCTTCAGTGAGCAATGGTTGAATGCAAAAATGTCATTTTTGGAAGTTCACAGGCTAAATCACACCTTTGATTCATGATATCGGGACCAATTTTTAGATTTTAAACATTTCACGGCATCAGAATGTACGCAAAACGTGCTTCAAACATACGGAAAGGACATTTGCGTAAAATTCACGGTTGAGTGAGCATGCAGCGCAAAAAATGCCAAAACTTGCGATTGTTACTTCTTTTCAAA
>CALNVZ010000641.1:34138734-34150942 GCA_940671915.1 Paracentrotus lividus
ATTGTAAATGCATGGGTGACTACATCCATACAGTGAAGTGGAAACCGTTCTAGTGGCTTTTTGCTCTTGTTTGGCCATCCCTACTATAAGACAAATTTACGATTTTTTTTAAAGGCCCAAGTGCTCAGTCATCCGTTACAACACAGTTATACGTTTGGTATCATTGAATATAGAGTGACTTATTATGAAAAAAATATTAAAATCACAAAACTCTAACATTTCAATATGACAGAGGCTCTCAAATTTTAATTTTAATTTCTTCTGGGAAGCACTGTATATGAAAGCTCGAGATAGAGATTGAATCTATCTTACAACAATAGACGTTACAATGTCTCACAAGCCAAAGAGGGAGTTTTGATCTATATACAGTGTGTCCCAAAAAGAACTATACACTTTTGCAATGGCTACCAAATAAAAAAATATAAGATTCTTGGATAAAAGGTTTGTATGTATATAAGACTCATATCCTCAACTACCATTATGACACCAAAAATTCCGAAAATAACGCATCTTTCAGTGAGTAATGCCCACTTTTGTAAAGGACATAAAAATTAGCCTGCGCAGGAATTCACTATTCATTTTGCGCCTGGTTATGGAACGCCATGAATGAGTCAAAAATTAACGATGGAATAAATCAGCCAACAGAGTCAAAGATAAACCAAAAGTCAGAAAAAAAAAAAATTAATATTATGAAAAAATGTTATGTTTCACCATTTGTTTTCATATCATTGATTTATGCTTTGATTTCAATTTATTTTTGTCTTTGTTGGCCGATCGATTCCATCATTAATTTTGACTCCTTCATGGCGTTCCATAACCAGGTGCAAAATGAATAGTGAATTCCTGCGTAGGCTAATTTGTATGTCCTTTACAAAAGTGGGCATTTCTCACTGAAGCATGGGTTATTTTCGGAATTTTTTGTGTCATAATGATAGTTGAGGATATGAGCTTTATATACATATAAATCTTTCCCCCAAGAATCATATATTTTTCTATTTAGTAGCTATTTAAAAAGTGTATAGTTCTTTTGGGACGCACTGTATAGCCCTTTGTATGCTAATGTTCCAGATAAGGTGTTTCGTCTTCCAGCAAAAACACGCTAATACCACTTTTGGCAATGCAAGTTGGCGTCTCTGAATATGACTATATTTTACATGTATTTAGGATTGGTAAGTAAGTATCAGTAAAGAAAGTATTAAATTGATATTCATTTTCTCATGTGTACATATACAGTGTGTCCCAAAAAGAACTATACACTTTTTAAATGGCTACCAAATAATAAAATATATGATTCTTGGGAAAAAGTTTAGATATATATATATATATATATATAAGGCTCATATCCTCAATTATCATTATGACACAAACAATTCCGAAAATAACGCAATCGGCAGTGAGCAATACCCACTTTTGTGAAGGACACTAAAAATACCCTGCGCAGGAATTCAGTAATCATTTATCACCTTCGTATGGCGCGCCAAAAGGGATTTACAGCAATAATGGAATAAATCGGCTAACAAAGACAAAAAATAAACTGAAGTCAAATGATATGAAAACAAAACGGTGCAAAACTACCTTTGTGCATAATATTGATTGTTTATTTCTGACTTTCCGTATATTTTTTTTTAACTCTGTTAGCTTATTTATTCCATTAATGCTTTGAATCCCTCCTGGCGTGCCATACCCAGGTGATAAATGAATAGCGAATTCCTGCGCAGGCTAATTTTTGTGTCCTTCACAAAAGTGGGCATTGCTCACTGAAGAATGCGTTATTTTCGGATTTCGTTTGTGTCATAATGATAGTTGAGGATATGAGCTTTATAAACATTTAAACCTTTTCCAAAGAATCATATATTTTTCATTTAGTAGCCATTTCAAAAGTGTATAGTTCTTTTTGGGACACACTGTATACAAAATAATGTAGATATTCCGATTTCCAAAGAGAAAGAACAATCGAGTAATTTTCTTTTATACAGGAAAAAGACAAAGACCTGATTGATTATAATTGTACAAATTAGTTTCTGTTATATTATAGTGGTGTTATAGAAATAAACAACAGAAAAAGTATTAAGAACGTAACTTGGGAATCATTAATTTAATGTTATTTCAAGTACTTGGAATGTGGAATGAACATTTGTAGCAACCATTGGCAAAGAAAGCCCAACTTTTTATTCTATTATTGACTTTTGTGATGCAGCTCTCTTTGCTGTGTCAATATGGATAATTATGTGCAGGAGATAATCTTTATGTCTTCTAAAATTCCCTTTTGTGTTATGAAAATCATTTTATTCACAATGTTTTGTTATATGTATGTCAAATAATTTTTCTAAAATCATGCTATGGCATTTTATCGAAAATTCACACTTCAATGAACACGTGATACGTGTTTGTGGACTAAAATTAAATTGCTTACTTTGGATAATTGTCACAGACCTTCTTGGATAGTTCATTCGATTTGAGTTTCACGAAAAATTTCAGTTTTTTATGCTTCAGTGAGCAGACGATATTAAAAAGATTTGGAAATAACAAGAAATTTCAGAGCTTAAGCCCTCCCCCGTGCCTTATCAGATTCTCAATTTAGCGTTTGTTCCTGTTAGTTAGTACCACCATGAAGTTGTGTGCCAAGTTTCGTGAAAAAACTGTTAGTAGAATTAACAAAAATTATCAATGAAATTAAGCCGAATTTCAATTTTGTTGACATTTTGATTTTCTCTCCATTGACATTGTGTACAATTTCGAGGAAAAAACAAACCCAGTATCAACATCCTGGAACTTTTTAACAAAAAGGCGTTGAGCAATATCATTTTGCAGTTATGTTTATACACTCATCGACTAACTTATGTGCGAATATGAGATAAAACCGTAGCGTAATGCATGAATAAACACACATTATAGGCAAATTTGTCATGACAAAAGTCACAAAACTCACCTTTAAAGTGTGCTCGCTCGTCCATGACACGAAGAGTGCCCCTTTTCTGAGCTAAAAACTGTCCCCTTTATACTAAAAAGAAGCCTTTCATACTCTTTAAAAGTCCAATGGACAATTTCTTCAAAGGTGTCACTTACAATACTAAAAAGTGCCCCTTTCTTTACTTCATAATTATCTCTTTTAAAACCCCAAATTTTCCTGCTCGGTCGCTATTCGACCTCGCACTGTAAACTTAACAAACAAGGAGTATAAAAAAAAGGTTGCACCCAGTGCCCTCTGCTGAACACAAACCTTGTCAAAAGAATTGGAGTAATTGTGTTTGGGCTAGATTGGGGGTGGTTTAAGCTAAGATTATTGATGAGCCAAGATTATTTTGTATCTTCAACATGGAACCTAAAAAGAGTCTAAAAGGCACAATTTTTCGCTCAAAACTTCGAACTCGCGGATACTAAATAGGCTCTATACTGCACAATAAACTCCAATTTTTATCTCAAAGTTTTAGGCTCGCGCTTCGCGCTCGCAGTCCTTTATACCATTACTAAATTAAAAATGAAAGCCATTAAGATTCCTAAAATTTTCAGCTTGCGCTTCGCGCTCGCGGATACTATAAGTAGGGTCTATAATGCACACTTAAAACCAGTTTTGAGCTTCGTGCTCGCGGATACTGAATCTAGAGTCTATAATCATGATAATGCATAGTTTACTCCAAGTTTAACTCAAAATTTTCGGCTCGCGCTTCGCGCTCGAAAAAAAAAAGATTTCGACCCCCCCCCCCGCTTAAAAATCCTAGTTACGGGCCTGTCACTCATGCATGTCTCAGGGGATCGATGTCATTTTTTCACAGAAGGTACTCAATAAGTGTAGAAAACCCCCATCCCAATTACTTTGCTCAAAATTTTGATCGGGGGGGGGGGGACTTACTTTTTTTGTTGTGTATACATAGAATGTAGCTTCTGCCAGGAAGCGTGGCGTTACTAGGTATTTTAGGTACCTGGTAGGTAATACGCATATCTATGGCATACCTGAGAAGCTGGCTCACTGCATCAGTGCATCCAGAACCCAATAAGAAGGGGAGCTTTTTCAGGGCCAGAAGAGATTGGCACTAGACACCGTTTGGGACACTTGGGCCCGTATTCTACTATGGAGTTTAGAGTTGTACGGCACTCAACAATAGGATCGAACAATAGCACCGTACGAGAAAAAAACTCCCAGCACGAAAAAAAAAAAAAAAACTTCCAAACGTGTACAACTTCCGTACGGCTGGAAGTTTCTAGTGCACTGGAACGCACGAGATAAAACTGGAAATCCATTGAAATCATGACGCAACAATCTTTTTTTTTTTTTTAGCCGCTTTATCATTTGACTACCGAGTGTTGTGCATTGTCGCTTGTCATGCACTTTTAAATATCACGTCCTATTCATTAACAATACAGTGGCCTGGGATGGGAACAATTAACAGGCTTGGAAATTTTCAGCTGAAAAGGGACAATGGTTTATTTCCTCTGAATAAATGATTTACCTTAAAGGTACATGATGATCCCTACGGATGGTATCTCACTTTGCGGGGACACATTAGGGAGTATTTTTGAGGGTATTCGGCTGGTTTTGAACGAGTCGAATCCCTCCATCAATGTTCTAGAATCCCTCCCGAATTTTGCTCGTTCTGGGAGGGAGAACAGAATACTCCCGAATAGTGCATTCGCAGCTGATTCGGTTGTGGTGTAACCAAGGCTTAATAGACTATAATTATGAGCCGGATCGTTACTCCCCCAATAATGATACGACCAGGCTTTTTTTAATCGTTTGTTTGTTTGTTTGTTTGTTTGTTGTTTTTTTTTCGGGGGGGGGGTTGTTTTGTTTGTTCGTTTTGTTTTGTTGTTTTTGTTTTATTTTGTTTTTGTGTTTTTCTGATCGAAACTTGCTCTGATCAGAAAACTATTGCCATAATTTTAAGTGGTTGACCTGCTGTTGCAGTTTACTTTTTTTTTCTTACAATATAAAACATAAAAGATAGATATATATTAAATATATAATATATAATAAATTATCTGTTCGTAGTTTTATTTTTTTCAAGTAATCTCCTAAATAGCTCTACGGATTTTTTCTTTCAAAAATGTGGAGTGGCAAAAAGCAATGAAATGTTGAATTTGATTCCGACATTACGCTACATGTATGCGCAAAATTTTCTCCCTTTAGGTGCACGCACATCAATCTTTTTCTTATTACTATTTTTTCTTCTTTTTTTTTTTTTTTTTTTCTTTTTTGGGAGGGGCAATAGTTGTAATATAGAGAAGGGGTAAAATATAAATTTTCCACTATTTAAATATTCAACTGTTTACAGAGCCATACACATTAACAATAAAACGTCAATGTTCATTAACAATATTCACTCCTCGAAATCCCTACATCTATCAAATAATTATAGATAACATGGACCTTTGAAGAATGGTGGGATTTGTTTCCATTCTTTTTGTGTGTATTTGTAGGGGAGACCGGGGACAATTGTAACAGTTTTTTTTCCAAATTTGACCTATCAATTTTATTAAAGCTAAATACTTGCTTAAAACTAAATAAAATGAAATATGCATATCTTAGCTTGACATATGAATAGGTTTGGGCTAAGTACAACAAGTTATTTTGAAGCCATTACCATTTCAAAACAAGAGGTCGAGTGTTACAATTGCCCCGTGTCCAGGGGCAATTGTAACAGACGTACGGGGCAATTGTAACATTTGAAATTGTAACATTTTGTTTTTCTCTCTCTCTCTCCTCTTCTTTTCTTTCTTTTTTCCTCTTTCAATCCATCTTTACCTTTTTACTTTCCTATCTGCCCTTCGCCTCTCTCTCTCTCCTCCTCTCCATTTCCCTCCTTTCTTCTCCCTTCTATCTCTCTTTGAATGTGTGTGTAAAAAGCAAATCAGGGGCGGGGGAGGGGGTTCCGTAATCTCTTTCTCATTTTATAGGACCCTATAAAATAAGCCTTTTCGGATTTCATGGGCTATCCTGTCAGTGTTGCCTTTATGTTTTATACCATGTACACTCGACAAATCAAATCAAATCAAATCAAATCAAATTATATGTTCACAGTTATCTAATATCTAATTCTCATGTTCGAGCTCATAGATAAGGTTACCTTTTGTAATTGTAAACAAAGCACTATAATTGACTATACATTCAAACTTATGAAGGTCTGAAGCTCTCTAGTAAAGTGATATAAGTTATTAAAACAACAAGAATAAAAAAAAAAAAAAACTTGAGGGTCTGATTACAATGAAACAATCATTTGATAATACCCCCGTCAGAGGGAGATGGTGTAACACAAAGACTTGCGTTGATTTTTATCGTGGGCTCAATTGGAAACCAGGTGATCATGATTAGGATTGTGATAAATGCTTTAGAAGTAGGGGTTAGGGGCTAGGCTTTGAGTTAAAGCTCAATCCTTCCAGCATAAATATTTATCCTCTTTTTTTTCTAACACTAACTCACAAGCTTGGGATAAGATCATCAACTTCGGAGCATCCTGTCATGATGTTAGGCAGACGTAGATAAAAAAACTACTGTAACTTTAGTTGTCATCATCGTATAGTCTTGTTGTCTAAGGAGAGAAATTTAAAGTTAATTTACAGTGATATGTACATATGTAGTGTTATAAACGAGAGTCTAAGATAGCCTGAATTCATAAATTATCTTGTGATATTGTGATGTCTATTTAGCCACATGTCAAATTCGACACTTATCGGCACTGTTATAGCTCACACATTTTTCTGTAATACAGTCAATCTTGTGCAATCAGACGAATAATGTATTCTACTTATGATCCTATCTTTATCAATGTGAACACACACAGGACATAGGTTTATGTCGGGGGGGTGGTAGCAGAAGAAGGAAAAAAGTCCCAGCACATACAGTATGTGATGCCTGGTGAGGTTACGATAACAGGCAAATGATCATAATTCTACAAATATATGTACCCATGATGCAGTATAATACGGGAGCTATACATTGTAACAAATGTGAAATTAAATTTTGAATCACATATAGGCGTAAAATGATTGATAAAAAATGCAAAGATGATTGATAATCTGGCTCATTCATGTAGCTCTTCATTAGGCACTTCGTACGGATTACGAATAGTGTCCTAGAATGTGAACTGTGCTTCAACTTTCGCACTACAATGCATCGCTCAATGCATCATTCACTCTCTGTTATTTTTCAGCTAAAATATTAATTCTATCATTACCTAGGTACAGTGTTACAATGTGACGTTAATCATTGTGTATATACAAGTAGGAAACATTTAATGATTTGTAAATAATTGGTAAGCATTGTAAATTGCAAGTTAGATGATGGATAAATCGTGTGAGGAACTGAAAGAATAAAACGATACAAACTTCGAAATTAGCGGAAAGTGTTGTAAAGCTTCACATTGGCAGGCCTAAGGAATTGCCTAATTAGGCAAATCCGTCCAAACAAACTATCTGATTTCATTTTTGCCTTTTGATCAAGTTTTTCTTTTATTATTTTGCACAGGTTTAAGTAGACATTTTTTAAAATGATTGTTTTATCTTATATAGAATGAATTAATTTCTAATATGAAGATAATATAGATAAAATAAATATAATATTGGTAATCATTAAATGCGAAGCTTTAAAATTATCAGAGTCTATCAAGTTGTTTGATGTTGTGTATTTTGGGAATAGCGTGGTTTCAAGTACAGTAGAGCTATTGTCATATGATTAATATTTGTTAAATGTCCTTTTGGATCATTAATCTAAATGTTCATATATCCAGTACTCTCTTTTTGGAGGGGGCGGGGGCGGGAGGAGGGTGAGGGTAATAGACAGCGGCTGGATCCAGGAGGGCGGACGCAGGGGCACGTCGTCCCTCTAATAAATTTGAGAAACCGCTCATTCGATTCCCCGTACACATATGTCAAACATGAACGAACCCCCCCTCAACCACACCATCCCTGATATACACCCTGGGTTTAATCCTCCCTGCATTCAAGATAATGGAGCTTCTGTTTTAAAAGTGTGGGGGGCGATTGAGTTCAGATAGCCTAGAAGTGAACACATGGCAATATTGTGTAACTGTCACATCTCTTTGTTCATATGTGTGTGGCTGGGGAGGGGACCCTCTCCCCGCAATTGCAATTAAAAAAATAATTGAAAAAATAGACGCTTTTTGAAAAAACTTGACACTTACTTTTAATTGTTTGCCTCCCTTTGATTGAACCCTATACTCTCTAAAACGTATAAATATTAAAAATTAAGTTTGTAATTAATATGTAGTAATTAATGAATAATCAAAAGTAACTTTCCATTTATATAGGGCATTTAGCTTAAACATGTATAAACGTGTCAATGCGAGTTAGTGATGCTGGAGCGCATGCAGGGAGCTAGCGTGAGGAGTAATCAGCAATTGAAATAAAGAAGTTAGATAATGCAATAATAGATAACAAGATTAGAAAGAGAGAGAAAGTGAGAGCAGTGGCGGATACAGGATTTCAGGATGGGGGGGGGGGGGGGGGGGGGCGCCGAATTTTCTGTCATGAGTTGACGTACGGTTTTCAAAGCTCCGATAGGGGGGTCGCGTCCCCTTGCCCCGCTCTGGATCCGCGACGGTGAGAGAAGATGAGAGCCGGAAAGAGATGAGAGAGACGATTTACACGTAGCATATCAAAATTAAAACAAAACAAAAACCAATCCTCGTCTTTTTTTTTTCTTTTTTTTTTCTCAGTCAAGCCTTTAAACTTTGTAGTGTATTGCATGTAACACACACGACCTGACAACATTCAATCGATAGGATTTTCCTTCTCAAGCTGAAGGAATAGGCGATTGAAAAATCCCACTATAATATTCTCCAACTGAATCAGTCTGAATGCACAAAAGCAATTCAACTAAATAGAGTTAGAGATATTATAGTCCTATCGACATAAGGTCCCGGCCGGCCGCGGCGCACGGCAATACTGGCGTCTTCAAATTTAAAAGTTATTATACTATTAGAATAAAAAAAATTACATTGTGGGGGAAACCCATATCAAAGATGTTAAGAAAGGTTGATATGCAGTCACGCAAACAGACTGTTGTTTGCTATAACGTAGTGCAATCGCCAAAATGAATAACAGATTGCTCGATTACTGCCGTGAGTTGCCCACAACACTCAGAAAATGCACATATGGGGACTAACACAAAACGTTCGTCAAACTTCCAGATATTTGTGGTTTTATTTGACACGAGGATATTATTTAGCAGATTAATGAGTAGTAAACTTTCATAGCTATATTATCCCTTTCTTAAACACAATGAAAATAATTTCACTCTCACAATGATTTTTAAAAAATAGCACTTACCCCAAATCAGTTTGTTCCCTTAAATCGCTCTCTACGGTGACGATTTTTTTTTTATTGAATTCTTTGGCGGGGGGAAAAAATCACCACATATTCCTTTGGCTAATATCTCTATTATCAAATGAAAACATGAAGAAAAATGACTTTAAATAATATAAAAATAGAATCAAATGAGACAACTAATGCAGTCCACTTGATCTAATCATACTTTTTTAGGAAGATATGATTAATTTGTTATCAAGGAATTTTGTTTATATTCGTCATTTATACAAATTTCATCAAAATATTTTTTGATTAATTTTGTTTTTTATTTAAATTCAATACATTATCAATTTCCAAAAAGTTACAGAAAAGCATTATTATGATTTACTAAAACACATTGCAATTTTTTCCGTATTTTTGAGGGTCTAACTTTTGTTTTGATTTTAGGCAAATATATATAGAGCGGACAGACGTTTGAACCGACTTATAAGAAAGCTGCATTTTTTGAGAGATTTTGAATATTTAATCCAGGATTTACTAATGTAAGCAAATTAAGCTACTTTGTTCATATAGAAATATTTACAAGAGCGTATCAGGACATCTCCCCAGGAGGACAACTCCCCCGGGGACAATTTCGAGGACAGCTCATATCAATTCCTACTCTACTGAAAATGTAAAGTTAACGTATACCACATGTGTGGCATTAAATCGTAATTAAACAAGGCGCGTCCATTATCTAAGAGGCCAGACGCACAAAGTGACGTTGGAAATACGGCTGGAGAAGCGCAGAATGATCTATACAGTCTGGCTGCAATAAACAAACTCGCGTAAGAAGAACTTCCCGCATTCGAATGGTATCGCCCCGTCCGGTGATGGAGCAAATACTGCGTTGGAGAGTGAAAGAAATTATGAACTTTTCTCATGGTTTTAATTAGTAGATGCTTCAGACCAGATGGAGGAAAAAGACATTTTGAAAAGCCTATATCATGATTGTGCTGAATGTTGTAATCAGAAACCTGTATTTTACATAGGACTGATGCTCCAAACCAAGAGAACTCGCCAAGACGCCGTTCGCATTATTTTCTATGCGATATTGCATGTGATTTGCGGTAAACAATTGACCAAGTCGAGAAAAAAATCTCTTATAATAGTTCAAAAGTGACAGGGACTGTTTTGTTTAACCAATTGAAATAATTAATATACCATTAATGGAAAGCTTAGAATTCAACCTTTTAAAAACCGTGTGATCATTAAAGTGTAATATAATTATGCGTCATTGAGGAGCAAGACTTTGAAGCGCATGAAGCTGTTCGGGCTCAAAATTGGCCATATTGTACAGAAATATGTTCTGACCAGGCTTTCGACAATTGATTCAAGTGACAGGAACTTTTTTTTCCCTTTGCAAATAAGTTTATCCTATTTCTTGAAAAATTCAGACTGTGAGCGTACTCAATCAAATTGATCATTTTCTTTTGAAAGGGTGTTGCTCGCACAATAAAGAAAATATAGTGAAAACTGTCCAAAATAACAGAAAAAGTAAAATGGGAGAAGTTCGCTTTGAAGTAGAATGGTAGCGCCCTCTATCTCTTAAGTTTACCAACTAGAAATTGATATGCCCCCGGAGGACATAGGGTTAGGGTTAGGGTTGTCCTCCGGGGGAGTTGTCCTCCGGGGAGCTGTCCTCCGGGAATTGTCCCCTGGGGGAGTTGGTCCTCCCGGGGGAGATGTCCTAGAACCCGTATAATATATATAATATATATATTATATATATATATATTATAAGCTCAGACATGAGAAATTAAATAACTTTTGACATATCTGTCCAATACGTTTTGAAAATATTAGAAATATCGATTTTTTTTTTTTTTTTTTTTTTTTTTCTTTTCTTGATAAAAGTGCTTTAGTTTGTTTAGGGGCCGTTCACACTGAGGTTCGTTCTATAAACGTTCTTGCCCGTTTTTGCCCGTTTTAAAAAAATGACTGAAACGGCGTTTGGTCGGGTTGGAACTTATAACTTTGAAAAATAATTTCTTGAATACGATGCTAGCAGTTCATAAATAGTTTCTCGTTACGGTCAATTCCGTCTTTATCGCGTCCATAGTTGTTATCCAGTTCAGAACGAGTAAACTGCTCGTTCACTCTATAACCGTTCGTAGCACGTCCAAACGGTCACTTAAATAGCTGCTATGCGCAGCACTGATAAAGTTAGGTACCACGTTCCGTAGTACGTTCCTTTCTCGTTTCAGAGTAAGTCCTACCCGTTTTAAGGAGAACGTTGTCACTACGTTTAATTTTAGAAACTTGAAAGCCAGTACGATTTTTTTTTTACATGTTAAAAAAATCGGAAATGCCTTTCCGTTCTCCTCCGTTCGGGCCCGTTCGCCAAGTTCGTAAACAGATTGTAAACGGTCTGTACTAGATTCTAAAAGGTCCTGCACTACGTTCAGTCCGTGTGTAAACAGATTGAGCCGTTCACCAAACCTACCTAGAACGCAGTGAGAACTAGCTCAATGTGACGGGATTATGACAAATGCCGTTCTGTTTAAAATTGAAAACGTATGTTCGTAGTACGTCCCTTCTCGTTCAGAGTAAGTCCTACCCGTTTAAGGAACGTTGTCACTACGTTTAATTTTAGAACTTGAATTATTAATATACAATGCTCGTTTGTATGACGTCCTAGCAAATCTTTAAGAACGATTTAAGTACGGGCAATTTCGTTGTAGTACGTCTATCTCGTTTCAGGTACGTTTGCCAACCCGTTAAACTTTTTAGGACGAGATGGGCGCCCGATTTTTTTGAACACTTTTTTGGAAATCCGACCGAGCTAGTCCATGAAGTTCGTAAACAGATCGTAAGAAAGTATTTACTACGTCACTCAGTTTACAACACAGACTATGCCCGTTCGGCAAAAATTTGCAAGGACGTAGTAGGAACGAGCTCAGTGTGA
>CALNVZ010000641.1:34151942-34231552 GCA_940671915.1 Paracentrotus lividus
CAAGACCAAGTCTGCGCACCTAAAATTTGACCTCAATTTCAATAAAAAGTAAAGTATTATTGTACGATTCATCATTTTTATTCCATTCTTCATATTCTATTGATCAATGAAGCAAAAAATCTCAAGAATTTATTTACAAGAACAATGTTTTTTTACGATTTTTCGAAGGGCTGTCATTTTTTAGTCTGCGCACTAACTCATTTTGCACGCAAATCAAGCGCACGCAAGTTTTTGACTTTCTAGCACCATATAAGGAATGAAGCCTCATGAATATGTAAATATACTTTTCATGATCGCAGCATTTGCGATACGATTGTGTCAACAAATAATAGATAGCTTGTTTTCGGTAAGTCTTGTTTGAAAACATGATGATATCTCAAGTTTTACCCCACGGAATTCAATTACTTTTTCACCCATATCAAGGTAATGAAAATGATAGTTCTTGTGGAAAGTTTCAGCACATGAAAGGCCGCCAAAGCGACGCAGTGACAAAAACAAGATTTTGACTTTCATCGTCCACGTTTTCGAATGCACGTAGAAGTTCGTTGGGAATTCAAAATAGAAGGCTCGCTAATGAGATGCAAATTGCACCGTAGCGCTGCGCCTGTTAGTTAGGGGTTTTGTTCTATAAAATTTACGCATTTACGTGGGTGTGCAGACATGGGCACCGCGCAGACTTACGCACTCTCACCATACATTACATGCATGCCATAGGAAAGTCTAAGATTCAAATTTCAATAAGAAACTTTCAGAAAACAAACTTAATTTTTTACTTTTGAATAACATATTCCACTACTTAATTCAATAACTGATTGTCTGGATGTTTCTTTTGTTTACTATCCTGATGTTTTTGATTTTCTTTTTCTCTTCTTGGAGTCGGACTTGGTTGGATGAAATTTTTTTTGCACAAGTAGTTTTTTTTTTTTTTGTGGGGAAGGGAACAACAATTCAGTAATGTTTTTATTTTATTTTTATGGGGAAAAAATTGTCTGTAAATCATGATATTTATGATAATGAATTGATATTTATATTGTCTTTTTCAACGTTTTTTTAATTTAATCTCTACCCCCCCCCTTATCTCTCTCTCTTCTCATCTTCCTCAGTCTTCTTCTTCTCTCTCTCTCTTCTTCTCCTTCTCTACCCCTCTCTCTCTCTCTCTCGATTGATTGAAACTTTGTAATAAATGAATATTCTCATAATTCCTGGGCCCAGTTCATCTGTTGATTGTTTTGGATTTCAACTGCGTGACTAGATTGATTTACATTTCAGTGAAGTGCTGTGTCGAGCCTAGGCCTTCTGGTAGTACATGTATAGGCCCATATTTTGCAGGGCTTAAATTAATTGAAGGCCACGGAGGCCATGGCCTTTGATGCCCCCCTTACTGGCCTTAGTGCCCCTTCCAAAATTCCCCGTTTGGCCTTGGAGATTTTGGTGCCCTTTTCAGAAATTTGCATTCGTGCTGTACTTAAGAAAAAGTGCCCTTTGAAAAAATGGCCTTGCCCTAAAATTGACGAAATTTAAGGCCTGTTTTGATGTTGAAACTATGAAATATAGCGACAGTTTGGTAAAGGATACGATAATCGTATATTTGCTAAATGTATCATATGTTCAGCAGCTAATCAAAAAAGGGGGAAAAACAAAATCAAATCAAAGTAGAAACACGCCCAAAAATATAAGTGAAAAAATGAGCAAAGAAAATGGGGTACCATCGGGATTCTCTGGTTCGAATCCCGATGGTACTTCATTTTCTTTGCTCATTTTTTCATATTATATATTTCTGGTCAGTTTCCAAATTTATCCAAAAATATAAGTGTCAGACTTAATTAAATAATCTGTGCTTGAAGACTGGATCCACCTCCAGTGCCCTTTTCCAACCCCTACCCCATCCTCTCTCTTTCTCTCTCTCTCACTCCCCCTCTTTCTTTCTCTCCCTCCCCATCTCTCTCTCTCCTACCCTTTCCGTCTTTCTTCTATCTTTCTCTCTGTGCCTGTGCTTTTCATACCCACTCGATCATAGAATATAATAGTATGTGGTAATCTGGTCTGAATATATTCAGATCAGAATATCCATGGGGAGCGTTTCATGATTTAACTTATCCCATTGAATTCTAAGAAGTTGTCAAATCTCACAACATTAATGTCCATGAAACGATCTCCAGGTATTTTGCCGATGTAAAACAAAAAAAAACAAAAAAAAATGTAATGTTTACAAAATAAAGTCAATATGTTACTGATGGGGGAATACCAAAAATAGCAATAAATTCTGCTGGAAATCTTCCGTCTCTCTTTCTATCTTTCTCTCCCCTACCCTCCTGATCCTCTCTTCTCTCAATGTTTCCCTGTCTGTCTCACACCCCTGGCCCTCTCTATGCGTGTGTAAGTATTCAATACACTCACGATCACGTACACACACACACACACACACACACACAGAAGTTACATTGAAAATGCGAAGCAGCACGCCCAGCAACAACCGCGGTCTCCCGCCAGATATAGGCACATGACCTTTAGCGCGGATCTGCGTGACGTCAGTGAGACGGCGCGTTTTAATTCTGGAGTCATCAAGTTAACCACACCTTTTTTTTTTTGCTCTTCATAACTCGATTGGAAGGGTGTTTTGAAGCTCAATCCGCCATATGATCTTCACGGAGAAGCGAAAAAATGATGTCATAATCGGATTCAGCATGATCGAATGTATAAACAAAGAAACCGGCACGTCTTATGCTTTCATCGTTCTCTCGCTACCGCGGGTTGTATGCTAATAATCGTATTGTATTGCTTTTTAAATCGGTTGAAGTGCCGTATTGAGAATATTGAGCAAATTATTAGCTTTAATTTGGTATATATTTCATGGTTATACGACATGAAGATCACATGGCGAAATGGCTTCAAAGTGGAATTTTGCTTCAAAATCTGTGACCATTTTTGAGGATGAATGCGGCGCCTGGGAATTGCGTGTGGATGGGTTTGCGCTGAAGAAATCCATGTACGGACCGGTAAGAGAGGGTACATTTTATTCGCTTCTTAAACATGTTTTATCATCATGATTTATTATTTTTACACATTGATGAGCTTGAGAATATAGTTGATGGTGATAGTGTAAAGTTATTTTGTTGTTCATTGAATATTTTTATTTATGAAGGCAATATAACGAGAGGCATGCTGTTTGTTGTTGAGTGCTTTTCTGATGCTTTGGCGCGGCGTGTGGCTGCAGGTGGAATGTTAATGGGGCGCGTGCGGTCTCCCTAACTATACTGATCTACACTTTTGAAATGGCTACTTTTCTTGAGGGGGAAAGATTTATATGCAGATAAAGCTCGTATCCTCTTGAAACTATTATTTGACACCAAAAAGTCTGAATATGATGCATGCTTCAATGAGCAAGGCCCACTTTTGTGAAGGACACAGAAACGAGGCTGCACATGAATTTGCTACAAATGCATTTACCACCTGCGTATGGGCCGCCAAAAGGGTCAATGAAAGACGTTGCTGATGCAGTTGTGCTTCCCCATCTTCCTACACCAAGTGACAAAACTTTAAAAAAAAAAATAACAACAAAACATTAAAACTGAAAACTCTGACGACTTAAATTTTAGATGGGTCTTAGCTGAGACTTATACCGTAGTCACACCGGTGAGACCGATTCCACACCGACACCAGACCGACCAAAAAATTACATTACCATGAATGGCAAGCTTGCGATCGGTTTGGTGTCGGGCTCGCCGGTGTGACTACTGTATAATTTTAGACTGAAGGATTTAGCTATTTATTTTAAGCATCAATTGGTTAAATGTAAACCATTTATAGTATAACCCCTCTCATTACCATGCCTTTTGGCACCCATGACAAGGGAAGCTTATTATACTGCTGTTTTGCAAGAGCGCCCTCTCTAGTTGAGTTATATACTGTTAGAAAGCTGGAAACGAAAGTTTTCGCGTAGGTGCAAACACTAGGGGAAAATTTGAAATGAAGTGAGACAATCTTGTTTTTTGGAAAAAGTGCGTGGTAACGAGAGGGTTAAATCTTCTCACTCTCCGAACTCTTGAAATACTCTCAAATAACTGCCCCGCTTACATTTTGGATTTCCATGCATTTTATAAACGTTGCTTATCTGTTTTAAGCATCTTAATGTGCTGCTTGAAATCTGTGTTTTTTATTTTTTTTGTAAGAACAACAAGAAAGATTCAGATTATAGCTTGGAAAACAAAATAGTAGATCTAGAGTAATACCACCAAATGCAAAACCTGCACTTTTTGCAATTCTAGCCCAGTGCTCGCTCAACCGTGAAAATTGACCATTCATTCTCAAAATGAGCTCATGAGCTCATTTTGTATGTTAGGGCACACATACATGTACATGTAAAGTATGTCCTTTTTTACAAGTGTCATGTTGAAATAAAATTGAACTTGGTTTCTAAATCATTTATCCAAGTTGTGATAATCGGCTTTTAAATTTCAAAATGGCATTATTGCCTTCAACCATTGCTCACTGACGCATGAAATGATTCTTCCTAAAAATTGTAAAATCACCAACACATACGGATTCATTTTTTAATTTGATCTTTTTCAACTCCTTCTGGTACGTAAATGATTCATAATAGACTATGGGATGGTTCCCGATAATGTCGCTAGTTTTCCATTTCCGCAGGGTTGAAAAATCCACCACGCTCCTGTCATATGAAAATCCGTTTTAAAACAGGGCAACATCAATGCGATATGTCGCATATCTTCTAATTTGCAATACAGCTAGAAAAAAAAGAAGATATCACCGCTCACTCCAATCTGACTCAGCTGAATCAATTGGAAAAGGCCAGCATTAACTGTGTGTTTACGTATATTAAAAGCAAATGCACGGCATGTACCTGTCATATTGATATATGCGGCCTCGTTCAAAACAATTCACATTTCTTTACCCCCTAGCGATAGTTGCGTATGTAAACAAACGAGATCAAACCTCGACGTCTTTGATTCCCAATGAAAAAATGAAAGTGATTGTTGAGACAGGATTATTGGGGCCCCAAATTAGTTTTATACTTCTATAGTACTATATAGAAAACAATCATAATCATGGATTCTTTACCTAAACTTTTCAAAATATGTCCCAACATCAGGGAATATCCAGTCATAAATAGTAACCAAACATTATCAATGATTTGAGAGAATCACAACCTAAGTTCTAATCACTATTGTTAAATGAAAGAGTAATGAATCGGAACCCAACTGAATCAATTTTGTTGCAAGAAAACAGGTGCGGGCTTGGGTCTGGCATTTTTCAACGAAATTACTACTCCCTCAATTTATTTTCTCCCTATTATAAAGAAAGAAGGGAAATGTAATCATTGTATTCATTCCAGAACTACAAACTTGAACAAATGGTCTCCTTAATTTCCACTCGTTTGAAATGCACCCACACGCTGCTGTCTTTTAATGGCATCTGGAAACAAGTGGCATAAGTCATTTTTAATTAGTATCTAACTCTATGTGTCCCTCATGTAGGCTAAAATTTCATTTTGCACTCCATTCTTGCTTTGTGCAGACAGGTTAGGCAGTCGGTATCATGGTTTTGATGAGTAACGTACAAAACTTGATTCCTTTTGCTATTTGATGATTTAAAAAATATTGCAGTTTTCTTCAAAACAATTAACTACGACACAAAACATATTCAAATAGATTTAATTTTCTATTATCTACAAGATATGGAAAATATGCAACTAAATGCTCATCATGTACCACCTCTTCCCCTTCCAATCCTCCTAGCCATCGTGGGGGGAGAGAGAGAGAGACTCAGAGAGAGAGAGAGAGAGAGAGAGACATAGGGGGTGGGGAGAGAAATATAAAAGCAATAATCATGTACACTTGAAGGCTTAAATTTGACAATGACAACAGAGTTCGAAAGATTAATAATGTGTTGATACAGCTCTGCTGTCATTGTCATTTTGACCCTTCATGTGTACATGATTATTGTTTTTATAAGCACATTAACCGGAATCCTGATCAATCGGTGCCTTCGAAATGGAACATTTTCAGACGCCAAACCGAACGAGGTTGAGAATGCCTCGTGGCATTGCACGCACTTATTGATAGGTGGCGAAATGTGTAATACACGCAACAAATGGGGACATTGCCAAGTTGATCGATTTTCGTAATGTTTATTATTCTTAAATTCTATTTTGAATGCTGATGCAAAATCTAAGATATGCGACATTATAGAATTTGCTTTATATATTATTTTATTATACATTATCATATCCCTAAAGTGTTGTGGGATGGCTAACCCTGGGAGAAGTCACAATTTGAGCAACCATCCTATAGTCTATAATGATATATGAAATAAGAGGAATTTTATTTTTGTGATGTTTTAGATTGATTCATCAGTTAAATCAGAGATGGGGTTATGGGGGGTTGTCATATCCCCACTCCCATGGAGTAATCATATTGATCATCCAATACATCTCATCATATTCATCTTGTTACCTCATAAGAGGCAACAGGAAAGGATTATCCCTTACTGATGAATATTTGGTTTAGTAATCAAATACTATTTGAAGTTAATTATATCATGCAGTTTCCCTGGTTAGTTAATCCAAATAATTCAAGTTTTATCTTAAATCTCATTGTATTGTGATTTTTAAGGTATAGATAATTTCAGATAACGTTTCCCTCCATTGTTAGGACTTTAGTATTTTTATATGTATTTGTTTGTCATCTCTTTTTTGGATAAAACAAGAGAAATTTCTCTCTTCTACAGACCCTACAGGATTAGGATGAATATGCATGTATTCAGTATGCATATTCATTAGTTGTGTGTAGTCTTGACATTCAGTCTTCATGTAGAATGAGAGGGAGAAAAAAAAAAAAACTTGCTGTGCACATTGTATGTCAAACTAACTGTTAAAATGTTTTGTCCCAGGCTTGTCCAAAGAAAATGTTGTTTTTTAATCATGGCTTTGCATGTACATGCAGGTGTTATCTTATGATGTCAAAGTCAGATTTTTTAAAATGATTTTACAACACTACAATGTATCTTACATGTAAGTGTCTGTTTTCAAAGACTACAACATGTCTTGTGTGTTGATGCAATGTAAATGGATAGGCATTGTAGTAGCAGCTGTGTGTATGCTTTTACACCTTGTAAGTAGGTTGTGTGCAGTACAGTGTGTACACACAGTTCTGAGATAATTTATGCCCTCGTATTTTATATACAGGGGCTTTATCATGGAAGGGCAAAGCATGTGTGATATTTTCAATGTAATTCATTCATTTGGCTACATTCATTCGTGTAGGTTGGGTATTGAGAATTACTGCCTCACATATCAATAATTCCATATGGAACTTTCAGAGGAGATAGGTGTAGAAAATGCAAAAGATTGTACAAATTGGGAAGAGTTAAAAGCTCAAGCTTGTCTCGGTGCTGAGGTAAGACAAATAATTTCTCTTTTTTTTTCAATTCTGAAAAATGAAAAATAAAAAATAAAAATTAATTAAAAAATATTGGAAAGAAATGAATAGGCCTAGGCCCCCCTATGTCACAAATTTGTGACACATAGAGGATCTAGTATTTTTTTTTACATGAGTAGGCCTACTAATTATGGACGTAGACAGTGTCTTTTTTTTTTTAATAACGATTTTAATAGGTCTATAAAAAGTGCTTTAATGAAATAATGCAAAAATTATGCTGACCCTTCTGGCCATTGCATTATTACAGGACAATTAGAATAATGAACTTATGGTTATATTGCTGTTGCAACATACATGTACAGCAATCCTGGAGAATATTGGACCGACCTGCCGAAATTGGCTATCTGTAACAAATATTGTTCAAATTCGAAATAGATAGTCTGTTTAAAATATTGTACATACATGTAATGTAGCAAGTACATGTAACATTTCAGTTCATTTTGAAGAAAAGAAGGGCATCTATGGTGTGGTTGAAGACAGAGAGAGAGAGAGGGGCAGGGGGGGGGGGATATATTCACATCTTAATAAAAAAAAAGAATAGTTTTCATAAACATTATAAATCAGATCTACCTGGAGAATAATAAACAGCATAAATGACCTTACATGCCCCCACATGTGTTCTGTTGTTAAAGGTAGTGTCATCCTTTTCCACAAATTGCAAAAACTAAATTTGTAACTTGGCATCACTAATAGAGTATGATCGACCTAATGTATACTGTCTATTCAATCTTACTCTCATAGGTTGCCTAGGCCTAGATCAGTAAAACCGGACATGATAGCGCAATCGGTTAGAGTGCCCGTAAAAAGGTAGCCTTTCTTGCTTTCATGAACGGAAGGTCGTGTGTTCGAATCCCGGCCGGGTCATACCAAAGGCTTACAAAAATGGTACTTAAAGTTGCCTTTTAACAAGGAGCTTGGGGTAATAATAACATTATGCAGGGCCCGCTGGGAGAACAGTTGTCAGAACTGAAGTGGCTACCCTGGGTAAATAAAACAATATTATTATTATTATTATTATTATAGTAATATGAAAAGAAAATTTGACTACCAATCTAGACTGCTCTCCCTCAGCATCGTTGATATTACAGCGCATGTAGCTCCGCTCAGCACAGACCACACTCAGCAATATACACACGGCGTATCAGCGTGCATTATTCTCTGCGCTAACGGTCAATGGTCAATTTGAATTTCAGACCGTACGATTAATTTTTGTAGTACGAAAAATTAGGAATGATTTTTGATAATCGCAATATAATGACAAGTTTACACATTTGAGCTTAATCATGTTGTGGGAAGATACAAATTATATATATATCCTCTCAAAAACTAGAAATGTAAGATTTTTGCCTGCAAAAGGATGACACTACCTAATGATGTACATTCATTTTACTGAGTACTACATGTAAGCACCTCATTTATTGTACATACTGTACTGTGCATTGTGCAACACAGTAATTCAGATTGACTCCAACTTTGGGTACTTGTCATGCCAAATCTTAAACTTATTACAGACATTGTGTAATTGTAGGCCTACAGTGCACAATTGTATTTAAGAGCCACTGTCTGAGAGAATCAGGCAGATTTGAAAAAAGTTGGAAGATGGGGGTCGGCGGATTTCTTTTATATTTTGAGGTTTAAGTACATAGAGGGTAGGTCCCCGAAATGGGGTTAAAATTTCTGATCATAATTATCTTCATAGTTATCCGACCCCCTAAAATTGACCCTTTTGGGTGATTTCAAAGCCTTGCATTTTTCAATTTATGGTCATTTTCATGACCTATTAAAAGTCATTTGAAATTATTCGATTCAAATAAAATTTGCAAGGCTTTTAAATTTAATGTTCTTCTTTGCAGGCATGTAAATAAATTTTAAACAAAGGATTGAAAGGTACCATTTTTGCAATAGGGATGTTGCCATTTTTGCATTTTTCAGGAAGGAAAAAATGGGAAATTTGGCAATATTCATGGGAGTGTAACAAAAATGGCCCAATTTCTCAGGCGATTTTTTCACAAGATGTGTCCCAACATAGGTCATCCATTATAGGTTTCAAATCCGTGGAGTGTCTTCAACTTTCTTGTTAGAAGCTGCTAAATAGGTCTTTAAAAAAAACAATGAAAATATGGAATCATGTACCTCCTGCCAATGTACTATAATTACTTGCAATAAACCCAAAAAGTGTTTGAAAACACCTCATTCCAAGCAGATATGTCCGTATAACATGCAGGCAAATTTAATTTTAGGTATTTCATTTGTTAACACCCCATATGCTAATGGACGTCCCTGTTAGAAATATACATCTAAATTCTACATAAAACTCATAATTACTTGTATCACATATATAGGAATATGATAATGAAGCATAATACAAAATAACTTCAATCAATGGAAATCAATGGGTACATGGACTTTCTAGAAACAGTACAAATCTTCAATAAACATTTAGGCCTATGGTCTCACTATCGATCTAGTATGATCCATGCACATAATCTAACCTCACCAAAGATTACTACATGAAGTTACATAACAACGATAAGATGAAAAAAAAAATCTGGCAATTTGTATATCGCTTTAATTGAGTTTTACTGGTACACACACGATTTATATTAAAATCATTATAGACGTCAGAAAGAGAGGGCCAGAGGACTACCCTAAACTTAAATACGTGGAGGTATATGCCTAAAAGGATACCCCCATGAATTATTTTTTTGGTTGTAATATACCCTGTCAGGATTTCAAGGAACAAGTGACTCCTGACTCCTTGTTTGGTTCCTTATCTAAAGAAATTGAAGATTTTGTGTTAGTTGTATTCAGATATTTGCAATAGTTATCAAGAGAAATAAAGAATTAGTAAGATATTTTTTAAGTAAAAGAAATATTGGAGGGGGGGGGGGGGTTCACTCGGATATCAATAAGCCACTCCCTCCAATATTCTTGTGCTGTATAGGTATCAGCAACCGTTTAATATGATAATTTTGCTTGACTCGGAATATTATGTAAATGGTCTATATAATTTGGGGCAGATTTATAGTCTCTTCTATAATCTTTTTGGCTCTCGGATTTATTGAGCCCCCCCCCCCCCTTCCCCAACACAGCTCACAAGGTGTCTAGTGACAGGATTTTCAGCTCGCGCTGTAAGCTCTCATTAATTTTAAGCTTCATTTTTTTCTTCAAAAGAACAATCGCTAGGGGTTAGCACCCATGTTTTTGCGGAAGGTGCTTGGAAATCATTGAGCCTTCCCCCTCTCATCCCTTATTGATCTACTCCAAATTACTTTAACACAGCTCACATTTCAGGTTTCTATAGGGTACATGCAGGTAATATGGGCTAGCAGGTAATATGGGCCACCTGAAACAAATCATGTCGTGACCGTCGACCGGTGACCGGTGTGAGCGCCATAATGTGTTCATATGAACTGTATACGAAATCTATCGTCGTGAGAGCATCTGATGCCGAAATTTCTCTGAGAAAATGTTGAAAACCAACACGGTAGGTAAAACTTACGACATTTTTTACCCTGATGTAAAATGTGATATTTCACAGAATGTGATCGTGAAAGGGTGTTTGAGGGGTAACCTCATTTTTTGTATATTTAGTAAGCTTATAGTTTCATTTTGATCATACTAGCGTGTACAGGTCAATTTGTTGTAGTGAAGGGTGCAATGTTGTATTGAATGCTTGCCTGACATGGCAACATTAGTGCAGGTAAGATGGGCAGTCCAAAATGGCGGAAATGATTCGGTACTTAGTACTGGGATGAGGCATCAATCTCTTTGCTACGATTTTTTTGGGTATATTCACAGTATGTAATTAATATTCACAATAAAGTTAGAGCAGTAGTTATTGATTCATAAAAACAAAGATTAGACTGTGTGTCATTTTATAATTTTATGCAAATTAGGCAAATGAGCTTAGGGGCCATATTACCTGCATACTGTAATGACATTTCAGCCCAGCCGCGTGCTCGCATTTTCCCCATCTCCCTAGGCTATAAACAAGATCTAGGGGCTAAGCCCCTTGTTTGTTTGTTTGTTTTGGGTTTGTTTGTTTGTTTGTTTGTTTTTATTAATGAGGTTCATTCCTCCCCTAGACAAAGAATCTAGCCTGTAACCATAAACTGGATTTAACTTAAAGAACAATGACAACCTACACCTCAGACGTGTTTCCTTGGGTAGGACTGAGGGGCCTTGGTGGGTCGCGTAAACAAAAAGGGGCCCAAAAATAAGGGAAAAAAAGTTTTGGGAAGAAAATCCCGGAAGTGTTGAGGGAACGTCCAAAATATTGCCAGGATCCCGAAGATTGAAAGTGGTGATGAACACATTCAAGAAATTAAAGGCAAAGCAACATAATGTCGCTGGAGCCAGAAAAAACTTATTCCACCATTATGACAGACAGTGTATTTGTTTATTTTTTATTCTATTTTTTTTGCAGACGCCCCAACTTCTGGTGAAGGGCGTGGGTCTCTTTATTTGTTGCATGTCAGTGATCATGTGATTTTGAGTCTCAAATTGAAAAATATATTAATGTATTTCATTGCCGTTACATTTTTGTTACATCCATTTTTTTCTTTCTCTTTTTCAGAGTGAATTTTGAGAATTTTATTAGTAAACGCCCTCTCTTGGAGGAATTTGAAAATAATAATTAGAAAAAAAACTCTACTTATTTTCCAAAACTCAATATCTCGAATTTGAAAAAAAGCTTAATAAAACCTATTTTTATCGTCATGATTGACTTCCAATAATAACATTGCCTGTTACACGTATATACATGAAAATTTCTAGGATCATTGTTCCTGGGATCCGTCTATTTCAGTATTATGGGTATGATTTAATAACTAATTTAAAACATTGTGAAGGAATAACAAAATAATATATTAGTTCATACAATGGCTCATTCTACAACAATTCTGAATGTTTTTCAGTACAATATCCAAGATAATAGAAGAGATTTACACATTGACACAAAACTACACTTTTTTTGCCATTTTGAAAAAGAGATACTTTAAGCAGCTGTGAACAAAAAGTAAAAGACACTCCACGGATTTGAAACCTGAAATGACTTCACCTGGGTTGGTCCTATAGCCCACATTAAAATCAGCTCAGAAAAATTTGGGCCATTTTTTTATAGCACGTCAAAGATAGCCCAAAATAGGCTATTTTGGAATTCTAAAAGTCAGGAAATTGCGTCACCCCTCCTGAGATAATGGAATGATCCAATTACTTAATAAAATATCACCTATACAGCGTTATAAGGATAGGTTTGGAGAAGTCAGCCATTAAATTTCAAATGATTTGCAGAATTTAAATACAGTTTTATTAGTGTTGAAAACAGTGCTAAATTTGAAATTTGCCAATTTAAGTAGTACTCGAAAGGCCATTTTAAGGGGGTTGTGATAATTATGAAGATAATTATGATTATAAAATTCTAATACTTTTTTCTCAGTTTTAACCTAAATGTATTAAAACTTCACAAGTATGAAAGAAAATTGCCGACCCCCATGTTCCACCCCCTGCCTGATTCTCTCAGACAGTAGCTCTTAAATTGTACATTGTATATTGCTTCGTTCAATCTTTACACTATAAATATACTGCATTCTAATGACATAACAACTTTTCACTAAGATCTGTAAGTAATACTATAGGCCTACATGTACATGTACAACTCTACTACATATACATGTATGTTGTATTACATTTGTTGTGAGAAAAAAAAAAAAAAGATTACAAGAAAAAATAAAAAGACAAGAAAGAAAGTAAAACCTATCCTATGATTTGGGTACCATAGCAATATTATGCATCAATACATAATTCATATTTAGCCATTCCAGTTTCATAAGGAAGTCATTATAAATTCATAACGGTCACGTTGCATTCCACGTGTGTGAGAGTGTGATGCTGTAATATCATGCTATACAAAGATGCAAATGTATAAATCTAGGCAAGCATGCTGCATACATCCTCAGTGTCTTAGGTTACATATAGGCAGTATGGCTTTCTAGCCTTTTTTTTTTGCTGAGAAATCTGTTTGTAAAAATAAATGTTATGAAAGTGATATTTTCAGAAAGTTGTGCGTAATCTCTTATCTCCACCTTTTCTCTACCCTTCTCTGTCTTTTTCCTTCTCTCTGTCTCTGTCTCTCTCTTCTTTTCTCTACCTCTCTCCCTCTGTTTTTGTCTCTTTCTTCAGCTTTCCGTTTTTGTCCTTAAAATATAATCTTTGGTCCAGTGTCTTTCTGTCTTGTTCTTGCATAAAAAAAAAACAAACAAATAAAACCAACTTTCATGTGGTATTCATGTACACATAGTTCCTGAGATCTCTGTCATCTTTGTCTTCCTTTTCTCTCCCTCCCTTCCCTATATTTTTCTCTTCTCTTTTCAATTCTTATTGTGACTTTTTTTTATTTTTTACTCTTCTCCCCTTTTTTCCCCCGCAAACTATCAATGTAACGTTGCTGTCTTTCTAAAATATTGATCTGTGAAATTATCTGTTTCTTTTATTTCTTCTCTCCTCTTCTCCCTTTTCCTTTCTAGAATCTAATTCTCCCTGTCCTCCCTTTTCTCTGGATTTTTCTGTTTCCATCCCTGTCTTACCATATTCTTTCATCTTTTCCTCTACCCTTTTCTTTTCTCTTCATTCCTTTTCATATGAAAGAAATTAATAATGTTTGTTCACTCCCCCCCCCCCCCCCCCCCCCCCCCTTCCTCCATCAAGGTATACTTAAAACTAAGGTGATATAATTTAGCCATCAATATCTCAGCAATCTAACAACTGATTAACTGCAAAATCTCTGACAATTCTTGTCTGACCTTGCAATTGTGTTTAGAGCATTAGCTGGAAGAGTATTCTTATTAGTTCCTGAATGAAGTTTAAAAATTCTTTTTCATCACAAAAAAAAAAAGAGAAGAAAATGCACAAGATCATTGTTCCATGCCGGTTTGCTCGAAAGACTGACCAGTATTTCATTAAAACCCTTCTTTCAAATTTTGCAGTTGATTGCAAAACTATGGGACCCTGATGTTTTGTAAGAAGTCTGCATACTGTTTCATTAAATTATTTGTTTATTTTCTCTCATCTACAGGGTGGCAAAGAATATATACTCACTCAGGACAACGAGCTCAGATTTGAAGTAGAAAACAATGAAGTCGTACAATTGGAGGTAACAAGTTTTCTTTTAATTCAGTATAATGTCATTGTAAATATTTCTCACAGTTTGGAAAATTGGCATGTTGTTTGGGTTTTCAAAATCTTGCATTGGGTCACTATGGCTTGGCAATCATTATTGCCATTATTATTATGTGTTCAATTTCAAGCCGAGTCAAACCAAAGAACTTCAAAATTTTCTATAAATAGCAGCCTTTGTTTGAGGGTAATTATAACATGTTATGCATAGTCTGCTGGTAGAAGAGTCGTTAAGAATTGAAGTTGTACAATGAATGGGTAAATAATTAAAAGAATATTATTATAATAATTTGTGTTGTTTCTCTTTCTTTTTCAGATCAAAGAGGGCTTTGCTGAGGTGTTTGGTTCTGAGCTGATGAAAAACAGAATCTATAAATTTGCATCAGGTTCTAAAGTAGCAGTATTCACATGGCAGGGATGCAAGCTGATAATATCCTTTTGAATCATGACTAGTAAATAGTCTAAATAATATACTGTGATTGGCTAGATTTATACCATGTGACCTACTTTGTTTTATTGGTCCCCAATGTACAGTACTTGCATATAAGTCTCTATGATGGTTTGAACCCGTTGTAACTAGGTCTGGGCCCGTATTCAATAAAGGACTTAGGCATTTGTCTTACGTCTAAGTATTTTTTCTAAGATTTTGTCTAAGATAAGAAAAATACCTTAGCTGTATTCCAAACACGTTGGGCTCTTTGTCTACGTTCAGAAAAAAATAAGCAAAAGTCTTAACTTGATATGACATCACAAAGGTCGCGCAGAAGCAAAATGACAAAAATAGTTGCGCGCAACAAAGGGCCTTCTGCCCTACGCAATCTGTATAAAATACGCTTATAAAAGTTTCATTTTTCTGTTTTGAAATAAATTTGTAACAATTTATGGATGTTGTTACTATTTAGTTTATATCTCACGAATAGAATTAAACTGTTTAAAAGTTTAACATGCTTCACATTGCAGATTATGTCTAAAATGTATCTGATTATTTCAAAAGAATTTAATTAATGTTGTTATGTTTAGTTTGTGGTTTCAAATGAGCTTGCCGTATAATCAGCATATAAGTTAAGCCACTATGTAGTAGGCTTAAAGTTAAGATAAAATTCTCATTTTTATGTGCGTATTTGAAGGCGCATCTCGATTTAAGACTTTTGGCTTAGCCAAAATCTAAGAATTTATGCTTAAACTGTCAAAATCGGCTAAGCCAAAAGTCTTAAGTTACGAAAAAATTCTTAGCCATTTTGGGTTTATGGATTGCGCATTTCGGCTAAGAATTTTGTCTTAGCCAAAAGATAAGCAAAAATGCTTAAATTTCATGCTTAAGTCGTTTATGGAATACGGGCCCAGATGTACTAAAGTATCGGCTCTTATGAGCAAAAATACTTACTTTTAAAATTGAGAATTTTCTAAAAATGTATCCTGTTTTAATGAGCACAGATCGAACTGACCGAACTCTATCAATTGGATAAAGCTAATGAGGATGATTTTGTTATACTGAGTTCCCACTGTAATGTATTCCTTGACTGATTGCTTGTACCTTCGAGGGAAGATGGAGGTTGCATATGTATCAAAGGAGACCCCTATGGTCATGTACCTCAACACACATGCAGCGCTAGAACAAATGAGACAACAGGCTGAACTAGAGGCTACAAGAGGCCCAAAGGTATGATATACTATGGTCATGTACATGTAGTTCAACACATAAGCAGCTCTAGAACAAATGAGAAAACAGGCTGAACTAGAGGCTACAAGAGGCCCAAAGGTAAGATACATGTATACTATGGTAATGTACATGTAGTTCAACACATAAGCAGCTCTAGAACAAATGAGAAAACAGGCTGAACTAGAGGATACAAGAGACCCAAAGGTAAGATACATGTATACTATGGGGCAGTTCCAGCGTTACGGACATTACATTTCAGACCAATTTTTGCTACTTCAAAAGGTCATTAAGATAACATAACTCTTCTATTCTGAACTCATAACATGGAATCATAAACCAAAAACTGTAGACTATAAACTGTGCGAGTTTCAATCCATTTCCGTAGATGTTGTGGTAGTTACGCCATATATCGTAACCGTTACGGACATTACATTTTTTGGACAAGACTTTTTACATACCTTTACATTCATTGAAAAGTCTGTGAGTTTAGGTACACAGTAAGTCCAATCTCCACATAAATTTAAAGGTAATGTAATGTTTCATTGGATTAAACTTGAATTTAATGAAACAAATGACGCATGTACCCGCTAGAGCCACAATTGTGGCGTTACGGACATTACATTTTAAGCGTTACGGACATTACAGATTTGTCCACTTTCATTAAGTAGAAGGGGTCACATGTTAGTGGTAATATTTTGTATTCTTTTCACCTGGATGGTAATTAATACACATTCTAAAATGTTGCAAAAGCATTTTCATGAATTTTTTATTTCATTGGTTGCCAATTTGAGGACTATTTGTTTGCTTTAATCTGGAACTTTATTAGCTTGTTGATTTTTGCTATTTTATGGGAATGAAAAAGAATTATTATTTGTCTACAATGGATAAATGATCCATAAAAGGACTGTAGTTTACCTTTTGACTTTGTATAATAATATTTTAACTCATAACATCTTAAAATGTAATATTAGAGAAGCGTTACGGACATTACACTTTTCATACACTTGAATGTACCCAAAGCTGAGCCTAACTCTATACGAATAAACAACTTTTATTCTTATTGAAAATAATGTATATTGTTCATCTAATATTCAATATGATTTTTTGATCTTGAAGGATGCTTTTCCATTCCCCTTTTTCACAATTTGTTGTATTGACAAAGTCTTGTAAATGTTAATGTAGTCTTCACAAGTGTCAAAAAAGTCTTTTCAAACATATCATTCATTCATTCTGCTTCCATGTCAGTTTGGAGGTAGATATGGTTACTTCTACCCACAGCAGAAGTAGGTAGCAATACTATGATTTTCCCTGTTCCACAAATGACTCCTCTTCTTCACTGTATAAAAAGAAATTTGTGAATCTTTGTCTTTTCAAAAACTTCATTGTGTACCCATCAGTATGGATCCTTCTTATTTGTGCGACAAAGTACTTTGCAAATTTTGTTTTGTCTGAAACCCCACATGAACAAAATATCCTATAGGAGCAGTTGTCAAAGAAGTATGTATGTGGTTACACCTTTTCCTCATCCTCCTCTTGTCCTCCAGTGTCACTTTAAATGTGTCCACCAAGCTTGCTCTATTTTGCTTCTGAGTACAGCTTGTAGTGAATGCATGCAGTGTTTACAGGTTTTAATTAATTGACTAAAAAAATGTTCAAAATCACCTTTAATGTCACAAACTAATGTTACTATTAAGGGCCAGCATCTATTTATTGATAAATTTCCATATTGAAGTATAAAATCAAAACAATATCCTGCAATCGTATGCATTCTCATCTTTGCTACAATGTGTAATGTCCGTAACGCAATGATGATGTAATGTCCGTAACGCTCTTTTTCCATGAATTATGAAAAATTTATAAAAAACCTCTTGATATGTTGTGAGATAACATATTTTAGCTTTGCATTTGAATTTGCAACAAAATTGGACCAAAACACAGGGTGCTATAAAAACTTATGTATCTAAAACGTTACGGACATTACACTTCAAGCGCTATAGAAATCAAAAAGTTTGAAAAGGCTATTTTTCAGAAAATATTTCATTCCTTCCAAAATCCTTTTGGATGATTTATAAATGGGTCCTGAGCTTTATTTTAACATAAAAATAATCACCTGAAAGTCATTTTATGGTAAGATTTTTACTTGAGAACAAATATATGCAAAACGCGCTGAATTTTATGGCAATTTTTTGGAAGAAACACCTTTTTTCAACAGCTGAAAAAATATGTTTTCCGACTTGGGAAACAATTTGTTTTATTATATCTTGTTGATATAACCCTTCCTGAATACTTTCCAGATTAAAACAAATTCGTTTCTCTATTTTCATTTTTTCACCCTTGGGTTTCATTTTTCATGGAATTGCCCTATGGTAATGTACATGTAGTTCAACACATAAGCAGCTCTAGAACAAATGAGACAACAGGCTGAATTAGAGGCTACACGGGGCCCAAAGGTAGGAGTTTGGGTATTTCTATTGATTTAAACAAGGGTCCAGTATACACAATTTGTTCTGGACCCTAAAATTTAAACAAAATATTAACATGGGGCTGAGTATATATCCTTTTTAACACACGCAGCTCCAGAACTGTGTCCTGTAACATAATGGCCCATATTCTGTTCCGAAGACTGATGTTGTATTAGTCACAAGTTCGTGCAAAGCTACATGTATTGTGTGATTCATTTGTCTGATGTTGATGGATGCATCAGTCAAAATGATCACACAATAGGTTTGCACGAACTTGCGACTCATACAACTTCAGTCTTCGGTACAGAATATGGGCCAAAGAGTTATAATTCATTGCAACTTGGTAGGAAAATCAGGATCCTTGTTGCATGGATTTCTTGCATAAATGTCTCAGCTGTCAACCAATCACAACGGTTGTTTCAAATTTGCAATTGATCGTAATTCTTTATGTTACAGGGCTACCGAGATGTAGGGAAGTGTTCATTATGCAGATGTTAATCAACTATGAAAAACTAGTTGGCAGGAAACCAATGCTCACCCGGGTAAAGTGTGTCAAATTTAGATTAATGCCTATTATGTATTGCCTTCTAGGTGATGGTGGTTGGACCTGGTGATGTAGGGAAGAGTACAGTATGCAGATTACTACTTAACTATGCAGTCAGAGTTGGAAGGAGACCAACGTTCATTGAGCTAGACGTTGGTCAGGTGAGTCCATCTTTCAATCATTTCAGGGAAGGAATTTTTGAAGGGCTATAAATCATATTTTTATCAGCTTTTTCTTCCCCCTGCCAATTGGCATTGTTTGGTTGTGTTATCATTATGGTGTATATTGACTTTTACAGCATTTTTGAAAAAGGTGCTGGTGTGCATAAACAAAAAATGTTTTCAATTTGTATGACATGTAGGGAAAGGAACTTAAATTGAAGATAGTCAATTTAAAGACTGTTTAATGATTACCAGCATGAGGATATTCCTTTTAAAAATTCCCATATATTGTATATGTATGAAAATGAGCACTCCAAAAAAGGACACATAATTGTAGGGTATTTGCTCGGGACAATTGAAACCTTTCAAGAGAAAGATTGTTTTTAATGCTGTCATTTAAATTGTTTCATTTATGAGAGCTACTCTTAGATTTGTATTGTCTCCTTGTTGTTCCCAGAGCTCCTTTTTCACTTAAAATACCAATTTTAGTGCTTACACATGTACCTACATGTATTGTTTCCAAAGCCTCCCTATTAGATATTGCATCTAAACTCTCCAGTTTACACTACCCCTGCTCTTGTATATCTTGTAACCAAACTTATCAGTCAATTACTGTCTTCTGTAATCACTGATATGTGCATTCTCTATTTCTTGTAGGGTTCTATATCAGTGCCTGGAACTGTTGGAGCATTACTAGTAGAGAGACCAGCTGATGTAGAACAAGGTTTTGCTTTGACTGCCCCTCTAGTATATCACTTCGGTGCTACCTCACCCGGCTCTAACATGAAGCTATATCAGATTCTCACTGCTAAGCTTGCAGAGGTCTTCGCTATGCGCTGCAAATCAAATTCAAGAAGTAAGTCCATTGGAGTGTGCTTTAATCAGTTTATTTACCCTTTCATTATCAGGCACTTTTTTTTAAAGAAATAAAATTATTTATAGTTATATACTGTCATTTTGTTTCAAAATGAGAACTCAAGGGGTACCTCTAGTGTTTGTAATAACTTGAACTATCGTTCCAAGATTTCCAACCGTATGTAACTTGACAAGAGAGGTCGCTCTAAGGCAAAATAATGAAACTGGTTAGTACCCTTGTAACGGTGTTGCACATGTAGGTGCCAAACATTGATCACGGTCATGATGGCTAAAAAATGAAATGCAATTAAATGGAAAGGCCGCCAATTGATGATGATAACTGAACTAAATCTAACTTTATATAATTCTTGTTTGGTTTTGTAGTTGACAATGATGATCCACAGCATGTTGCATCATATTTTTGTTAAAAACAATGATTGAAACATCCAATTAAGGCGCCTTCTCCAAACAAAGTGCGTTTTGAATAGAATCCCGAAATCTTAATACGGCTTAAACACGTTAAATGCAGAAATCCGATTGTTTCTTGTGTTGGATCAGGAAGCTGCAGGAAACTGACGCACTTTGTTTGGAGAAGGCGCCTAAGTTTGGATGTATGTAGCTATATCAGATTGATATGCAATTGAAACGTTTGTCAATTCTTATGACATACATTGAAATGTTATGTCGTTGAACTTGAACTTGAGACAGCTTCCTGAAACACTGACCTACTTCTGACTTGAATTGATGTAATTTTTGTCAAAGATTTTTGGAGATAGATAAATGTTTTGATCCTTTTGTTTTGTTCTTGAAGTTGCTCAAAGTGGGTGTGTCATCAATACATGCGGCTGGGTCAAAGGTGACGGATATCAGTGTATTAAGTATGCAGCTCAGGCATTTGAAGGTAAAACCTCAAATTATTTTTTTTAACAAGACAACATCTTCATCTTGAGTCCTTTATCTCATTGTTCTGTTTGATTGTACACCATTATACCTGTTTACATTTGAAAGATCATATTATGTTTATGTTTCTTGGAGGAATTAGAATTTTAATCAGACTCTACCCATCAAATACTGAATGCAGGCGATCCCATTAGGTGAAAGAGTATTAAGATCAGCTTGGAAATGGGTTAGGCAGAAGAGGGTATTGTAGAAGGTGACTCCCGGTCTCTTTACCGCATTTGCATAAAGACGACTAACCAAAAGATTAATCTCTGGAAACTGTGAACACCACATAGCGGCATTTTATAAGGGATGAACTAATCCCCTCCTATCAAGTTAATGGAAGAATAATAGGGGATCAGTATATCCGGTATATAATCCTGCTGTGCAGTATTTACGCAGAGGACCGCTGCTTTATTTCTTGGTAGGTCACCTAACAGATCTATGCTTGACCTAATGATGATGTTATTTTCAGTATGCAGTGTAAATGAACTTAGCAAGAAAATCATGCATAGAGCAACTTGCCTTTTCCAAACATGAATAATCGTGTGTCTTCCTTATTGTTGCATTGATGTTCAGTTCAGATCTAATTCAATCTTTTCATTCCATTTATCTGCAGTTGATGTGATCATCGTGCTAGACCAAGAGAGGTTATACAATGAATTAGTCCGAGACATGCCTTCATTTGTCAAAATTGTACTGCAACCAAAATCTGGTGGGGTAAGTAAAAACAATCAGAGGAGGATAGGGGGGGGGGGGAGTTCTGTTACTGATATATATGACATTACTAGCCCACGGGACAAGGGCAAAAAAGAATATCCGATTCGGACAATAAAATTTGAGGCATTTTTTTTTTTTACTAGAATGTGAAGTGGCAAGTTGGATGCCCGAAGTTTATCCGGATTTTTTTTGTAGAAAGTGTTACTGTATCTCCAATGAACCCTATTTAACTGTCCGAAAAAAGGTAAATTGCCAATTGGTCTAAATTTACATTGACTAATGTCCATTTGGTTGCATCCCACAAGGTATAATTTCATTTCGTCCACAACCAGCAGGGCTGTGAAATCTCTGATTTTACGCGGAATTCCGATTTTTTCCCTCAAAAACCAATCTACATTTTCCGCTGTTTTTTTTCCTTCCCGGATCGAGATCCAAAAGTCGGAAACGCGCGCTTCAGAAAAGCGGTAAACTTCAGTTCTCAGCTCAGGCATAATGTCCATAGAAAAGCATATAAACTTCGCACTGAAGTTAGCTAGTTCTTGCGACGGAAAAAACCACCAAAATTTACCCTTTTTTCAGTAGCTTAATCATTCTCACATGCGCACATGCCGACAAAACCACCACTCATAACGTATCCACGCAAGTAGTACCGCGTAACTGACTGCGAAAAACAATTCATTGCAGTGCATAGAATATGTGCACGCCGCCGAGACTTCTTGATAACACAAGTGTAGCTCATCCAAACGACCGAGAAAACGTGAGTAATTTATCGTAAATCGCACGTGCATTTTAGCCATTCACATACGGTGAGCGAGCTATACTACCGCCGATCTCAACCCGGAAGCGACATTGACCGCCCGATCGCGCGCGGAGTGAATTTGAGCCCCGCTCAGTCGCGTACGGCAACCGGGATTGAGATCGCCGAAACCCCGCGGGTCAAAATCTTGATATTCGGACCGGCGTCCGGAATCAGCCGCGCATTTGCAAATTTGAATTCACAAACACTTTTTGAACTCTATACATGACTGTATAGAATTGGATTTCACTGCAAAGTTGAGAGTTGCCTGCTGTTTTTTTTCAACTTGTTACCAGCAAATGCCAGGTGCCAGGCAGCAGATTATTTAGAAGTACAGTGTTTGTCCCAGATGCAAATTTTCAAGCCTCAAATACCAAGGTATGGAAAAAATTAAGTCGTTTTTTCTCAAAAACAGCAATTGAAATTGATAGAAATAGTTTCCAAAATTAGCCTAAGTTGCACCAGAGAGCATCTAATACCCCAGAGCTTCCGGCCTTGAGGGACTTCGCGCTTCGCGCTCGTGATGTGCGCTTCGCGCACATAGGGTTCGCGCACATTATTCACTTCAGATTTTTTCAGACTTTTTTTTTAACCAGCTCTCACACCCCTGAACCAGTTTGTCTAATTTTCTTTTGATCTAATAGCCACTTTGAATATTTACGGTTCCTTCTAATGTGCACTTGGTCTTACATCACTAAAGTCAATTCCTGTAACAAACTGGTAATAGAATATTCATTGAGAATTAGACAACAATGCAATGAGACAATTTGGCTTTTAGACAAATTGGCAATTAGACCAAGTGGTTATTAGACTAATGGGATATTAGACTAAATTGTTAGTAGATGTTATTGACAGTGAATTGGCAATCCGACCAAGTGGTCATTGGACCAATTATGTATTAGACCGAGTGGAAATTAGACCAAATTATTATTAGACCAAATGAGATTACCCCATATGGTATTAGACAAACAGAGAATTAGGCCAAATGCTGTTAGACCAAGTGGATATAAACATGTATGGCCATGTGTTTTATAGTGGGCCCCCATATAGGTGGTGTTGTTACATGTGCGCGACAAGTACAGAAATAAATAATGATATAAATGCTATACATGTGCTATATGGTATGCTTGGTAATTAAGTTGAGGGAATAATCTGGCAATTATTTAAAAGTAAAAGAAATGCAAATGGTTAATTAGTTTATGAAGTAATTAGCGTTTAATTAACTCTGAGTAGCCATTTTTGCATGGTGGAGGAGGAGGAGGAGCATGAGGAGCATAAATTTATATTCTTTAACAAATTAAGCTTTTACCTTCACATTAACCTAAACATTACAGTTTAATTGGGATATCATTTATTTAAGTAAAAATGGATCAAAGTTGAACTTAAGGATACCTAATTAAGCTAATTAAGCTAATTAATTAATTTAACTAAATGAGTAAGATGGTAGTTTAAATTGAAAATTGGTGTCAAACTTTAAGTATGGATGCTATATGGGTAAATTTGGTATTAGTTTGAAGGGAATTAATCTAAAAGGGTAAAAAAAATACCTGTGGTCAATTAATTTATGACTAATTAACGATTAATTAACTCCAAGTACCCATTTTTGTACAGCAAATGATGGAAGGGACTCAATTTCTATTTCTCAGTTAGACAAAATGAGTTATAGAATATCATTGAACATAACATGAAACAGTTTGATTGGATTGTAATTTATGAGAATTAATAGTGGGTCAAATTTACACTCATTAATAGTTACTTAATTAAGCTAATTAATGGTATAACCTGTTCACATGTCTTTGAACCAAAGAAAGTCAAATCCCTCACTACAGTGCGTCCCAGATAAAAGTATACCCAACTTTGAAAGCTCTATATTCAAATTGTATAACTTATGTGTAATTAATTTTGTTTCATGACAAAGAGTAACTCATATTCTATCTAGTGATACCAAAAATCATACCGATATTGTCATGGATGACTGAACACTCGAGTGTTTAAAACATTGGTCAAAAGTGATCTGTACCAAGTTGTCTGAGAAGCAGCACTGGCTTTCTGATTGATCATTCATTGTTCTTGTGAGGTCAGCCTTCCTGAGTCCATTCATTAGGCACAAAGGAGTACTTGATCTATTGAAATGCAAGGGCTGCTTTGGGGTAAATAAACATCATAACACATATTTCCCCAAATTTTCTGATCTGAATTTTTGCTGGAAAGATGATCGCGCAAAATTATCTTATTACAACTAACCCCCTAACAAGTTATATATTGTTGGAAAGGTCTGACTTTGAAGAGTTCAAATAATGCATGTTATTTTCTTGTAGGGCCCTTAATTTTTCTCTGCCAAGATATTTCTGGAAGTACTTTTTTCTCAACCTTTTTTCACATATTTTGATATGTAACTTCTTATGACTTAACCTATCCCTTTTCAAGAGATTTTTTAATTCTTCAGACAATTCTCTTCAGAATATGTTACTTTTATGGTATAGGGTGTCAAATATAAGAATAATACTCTATTAAATAAAACGGTACAATTTCTTTGAAAACATAATCATGTAACAGAAAAGGGCCCACCTCAAAACGCATGGCCGTATAGTAAATAGTGGTAGTATTTTAAACGAGTTTGTGATTGGTTGAAATGATGTCACGTGTCATTCACGTTTTTGTTATAGTGAACGGTTTTTGTTATATTGAACTTTTTTTTTGTTATGTTGAACGGTTTTATCTTGTGTTAAAATGAATGGCGAAATCGATTGCTTTGTTGCGCTAACGCGTAATAACAGTAAAATGGTGCGCACAACAATAGATACGCGGAGCAACAATATACGTCACAATAGCTTAATTAGCACCAAAAGTTTGGCAAACATTGGCAAAGATAAAACCAGATTAGGCAAGGTCAAATATCTAGGGGTCTATTTACTATAATAAATAGTGCATGCTCTATTAATGCAACATTACTAACTATGTGAACTCCAATTACTAAATTATCCCTCGTGCACATCTGTTTCAACTCGGCCTACGGCCTCGGTGAAATAAATGTGCCCTCGGGATAATTTAGTATTTGTCGTGCACATAATCTAGTATGTTGCATGGTAGAGCATGCACTATTTATATAATAACTAACATCAAGAGGCATCAGAAAGCACTGCATAGTCAAAAGGTTGGAGGGGCAAGGGATTGTGTGTTTACAGTGGCTTGCCCCTCCAATCCTTTGTCTCCTTAGAACGTTTCGATGCCTTTGCTAGTATCTTCACTTTCACTGTACAGGTGGTAGAAAGATCTCAGAGTTTCAGGCGATTCACACGAGATGAGAAGGTACGAGAATACTTCTATGGTTATAATGGCTGCTATTATCCTCATTCATTTGAAGTCAAGTTTGCTGATGTAGAAATCTACAAGGTTGGAGGTGAGTATTGCCTCTTTCTTTTTGAACTCTTTGTCTACTGCATCATTATAACTACATCTAGAAGAATAATGAAAAGACTTTCTACGTTTACCAAAGCACAGACTATGACAAGTTTGGATGTTGTAAGACACTGTTTAGAGCAAGTGCCATGAGTGCCCATCATATACCAGTGCTATACAAGAAGCCATCATCATCATCATCATTTTTAACAACAAAACAAATTACTGTTGTGGTCAGTAGATTGAATTGTTTAAGATGCTGCCTCATAGTTATTATGAAGATTAATTCTCTCTAGATTTAATGTGAACTATTTTACATTGTTCAATTCGTCTGTCATTTCAGAAACCTAAAGATCATGACTCTTGAGTTACAAGATATTTCTGGAAATTTCTGCTGCGATGACCAATGTTTTTTTTTCATTAGGTATAAATCTCAGAAGAGTTTCTCAAGGAATATCTTTTAACTTTTCCACAAAGATACATCTGTAAGTACTCTTCACTTGGACTTAGGACTTAGAAACTCATGTGTCGTCCGACGCATGAGGCGGTCAGCTTCCTGCGGCTTGATCTATTCTTTGCTAGATTGTAAGGTCTCTCCACTTCACTCTCTTAGATTACAATAAAGATTTGTTTTCTTGACGTTGAGATATGAGTAGACCTTTTGACTCGTTAGCAATGAACAGTATCAAGTTTTGGGTTAAAATCTTCTGAAGTAATATGTGTTTTGTTTCCTGTCTTTTCTGGTAGCTCCTCCTGTACCTAACTCCTGTCTACCTCTAGGAATGACTCCAGAAGACAATCAAACTAAATTAGTTCCAGTCAATCCAGGTAAGCACAAAGTTATTAGTCATAAATTGCCACCTGATCTTAAATCATTTTGACTTGTGCCTGATAATCTCATGCAGCAATTCCATTTTGTCTACCACTAGTTCATCGCATTACATGTACCTTTTGATGTTTTTGCCACTTTGCCTTTTTGACTATAAACTTTCAAATGTCAGAGTATACAAATTAATATTGATTCATACATTTCAAGTACAGTTCAATTCTTTGAGGCTGAAGTTTAATAGCATCATTTCTCTCCATCAGGTCCAGATATTGTGCACCATCTTCTAAGTGTGAGTCTAGCTGACACCAAAGAGGATAATCTCTTAGATTCTAATGTAGCAGGCTTCATTGTTGTGTAAGTAACACCATCTCGCTTCCTATAAAGTTCTATTCTATTCATGAACCATATTTGTAGACTTAGTTGATCATGTTGTTCCACAATTCTCTGTTTCTTGCTTTCTTGATTATTTATTCTCTCTTCAAGCCATTTCTTCGAGCTGTCCAACCACATTCCTGTTCTTCTTCCTCTACTGCTTTTCTCCACAATCTTTCCTGTCTGTGACAGATTCTCTCGACCTCCATGCCTATTAGATATCCCAGGAATTTTGTCTGTCTGATTCTTATATCACACAGTAGTTTAGAGTTAGTGTGTCCTAAAAAAAAACCCAAAACCAAACCTACTTTGAGAGACTCATATTAAAATTACATAACTCCTGTAATATTGATTTTTATTTCATTAAAAATAGTAACTGCTATACTTTCCAGTTGTACCTGTGCTGTCATGGTTGACTATGCAATTAGGCTTTTAAAAACCTTTGTCATAGTCACCTTGTACACAGTTTCATCGTAAGCAACTGATGGTTTCATGATCATTTATTCATGTTTTGAAGTAAAATTTTATTATATGAAATTCATTTCAAAGATAAAAATGTAACAATGCACATTTTATAATAAAAAGCTGTTTGGTATTAGTCCATGCCTATACTTATCACATTTTTTTTCTAAATTGTTTTTTCTCAGCACCTATGTGGACAAAGAGAAGAAGACATTCACTGTTCTATCACCTGCTCCAAGACCGTTACCACGGAGATATCTCCTCCTCAGTGATGTACGATTCATGGATATTAAATGAGAGTGGAACTAGTCTAGATATTACACAGAATTCACAACATTCAATGGGCATGGATTTTGTAAAATGGACTATTTTTATTCAACTTTTAATTTTGTATTGAATTTTTTTATCTCATTGTGCCATTAGTAATGTTGAAATACAGAGGAATGTCATGAGAAAGAACACTATAATAACTCTCCCATTAGTTGGCCGGTCCCACTTGTCAATTTTACATATATTTTTTTTTGTTTTAATTTCTTTTGTAAGCCAAGTTTGTTGAGGTTTCATTCTTAGTTGGTCGGGACGACGTATCTTTTATGTGGCTGCACTTATAATTTTTATAAAGTTTATTGTTTTATTTGCATAATCACAATTTTACATTTTTATGAAAAAACACAAAAATTCTACATTATGATTCTTTATGTTTATCCAGGGGGACTCTCCAGTTTACTCCCATTATAACGAGTAGCGTACCTCCTTATTGGGAAGTCTTGTGATACTGAACACTTCAAATGTAGGCGTGTAGTCATGTGCACATACTGTATATGCCATATATTTTCATAATTTTCCTGTAAGTCAGGGAATTGGCAAGAGTATATTGTCAAGAATTTCTTGTATTTATCTTGTGATAAATCATTTCAAGTCTAATCAGGGTGTGTAAGGGGTTTTGGGGCCCCATTACACAAAGGTTTGCGTTTATTTGCAAATTTGATTGGCTGCTGGACAGTCTTTTGAAACAAGAGCGTGTGTAACAAGGATCTTGGTTGGCTATAATTGCTACGTATCGATTAATTGCGAACCTTTGTGTTACAGGGCCCTGGGGGGCAATTCATCAAAGGACTGCTCTCAGCCAATCAGATGCAAGCATTTCGGTAGCTTATAACAGTTTGTCGGATGAAACGTGTAACAAGTCCTTTGATGTATTGCCCCTCAGGTGTGTTTTCCAGAAGTACAAATTCAGGGAATTCATCAATTTTCCTGGAAAGTCTGGCGAAAAACAATTATTCATGATACAGTACCAAATGATATCAACATCTCGGTTGATTGCAATCTCCATTCAAATAGAGTAAATTTATAACCGATTTCAATCGTCATTTTTCAGGAACTTCTTAATATTTTTACTTTTTTTTCAAAGATCCAATATGTGTGCAAAATTGTCATATAAATTGACATATTTCTGCTGTTGAATATCAGTAAAATTTAGGGAATCAGTGGAGAACCCTGTTATAATGTAAATTTTGGTATGTTTGTTTCATCAATCCGAGTCTAGCTGTATATTGTACAGTACTGTTCAATGTCCTATAGTTCCATCATGTAACTGTACTGCACAGGATATCAGGTTTCTTTTTTTGTATTCTGTAATATGATGAAGATCGTAAAGCTCCTTGTCCAGTTTATGGCAAGGTCTTACAACTTTCCATTAGAATTCTTGAACTTCACATATATTTGTTTTCACAGAATAAAAGTAGTAGTTTTTTTTCTGACCAGTATTTCCTGACAGTGTGGACTGTACTATCAGCACGTTACATGTTTATTGAGTTTTATAAATGAATGTGATTTGTACATTTCATGATATATTTATACAAACATGTAATTTGTTGAATATCATGGCTAACCCATGTGTAAATTAACAAGATTTATAATGTATGTTATGGAGTCCCTTGTCATTTTGTGAAATATTGATTGTCAACCTTACCCAAGTCCAATCTGTTGGGAATGAAGAAATAGCTTTGACTCGTGAAGGGCTAAAGACAATTGAATATAATGCTACAGTCACACAGACACTTACGTTGAGTTACGTCCGGTTGCGTCCAAAAATTATTTTCTTTTCTTCGGATCCCCACGGATGCTTACCCGTCATAGTTGGCAGTAGAAATATTGATAATTTCGTTCATCCAGTAAAACAATGAAATACATAAGAAATGATAGAAGATGAAATAAGATTACAACAACACAAACGTATCTATATGTAAGTGTCTGTGTGACTGTAGCATAAGGATGTTTGACAAGACATAAAACTTTGCGATTATTTGAGTTATGCAAGTTCAATTTAGGCAAGGTTTGTTGTAGTACAGACAAAGTCATATCCCTAGTTAGAACAAAAATGTGTTATACTGAACGCACATGTTAAGATGTTTAAAGGGGAAGTTCACCCTGGTTTTAAAAAATACAGAAAAATAAAAGAAAAACATGAGTAAAGGTTTGGAGTGAATCGACCAACAAATAATGAAGTTATGAATACCCCCGGTATTCAAAGTTTTGATTCTGTGACGTTACGTGCGAGCAGTTCTCCTATGTGTTATGTAGTGTAAATTCCATAAAATGTCATTTTTTTAAGAAGAAATTAATTGTCACCTGTGTGGTCGATATACCATCAAACTTATGTTCATAAACATGACTGTATCAAATTGACCCATTCCTTTATCAAGAACCATAACAAAAAGACAAATTTATGGAATTTACATACACAACCAATTAGAGAGCTGCTCGTACGTGATGCCACAGAACCAAAACTTTAAATATTCATAACTTCGCTATTTTTTTGTTGATTTTCTTCAAACTTTCATTAATATTTTCCTTTTCTTTTTCTTCATTTTTAAGACCAATAAAATTCCAGGGTGAACTTCCCCCTTAACAAGGACAATTTCTCACTACAACAAAAACTAGTTACAGCTGCACTCATTATAACAAGAGTAGACTGTACTTTTTATTTTTTTAAATTTTTTTGAAGGTAAAGATGGAGATCAGAGGCGTCCATCCGCTCCAAGAATTCAAAGCGTTGGTGGGGTGAGCCATTGTGTGTACAATGGCTTGCTCCCCCCCCCCCCCCCCCCCAAATCGAGGCTTTGAATGATCAGAGCGGATCAACGCCTCTGAAGGAGATCATAAAGAAAGAAACCGAAAACAACATCTCTGCCTAAAAAATAGCAATCTCTTTATTGAATAAAACCACCACAACATTCTGAGTTTACATAAATTAGTGCAAATTAGATTCAGTATTGTCTCATTTAAATTGTGCCAAAATATACAAATAGATGTCAATAAAAGTGCTATAAAAATTTAGTTCTTTCTTTTTTACAAGTTCCATATAAAGTCTATCTACATACACATTAATTCAATTAATTATATCTCTATCTCAAAACACAGCTGTAAACTACATACAAAACGTACAGTATACATGTAGGTAATGTTTGCAAATATCCATACACATGTATAAACTAGGAATGAGGTGGTACGCATAAATTAATAAAACAAACGTTGGAATGATTTGTTGATGGCTTCTATGTAGGACCTGGAAAGTTGTTTGTTCTCAACACAAAGTAGATAGGGCCTACCACTAGAACATCTGCATTTGATTTTGAGATGGCAGTTAAATTCATGGACATTGTACATTAAACATGATGATGTTTTCTTTGTATGGCAGATATTTTTTTAAAGGGGTTAATGCGAAACTTTCAACAACCCAAAAAAAAAAAAAAAAAAAAAAAACCACTCCATGAAATAACCACTTAAAATGGAATAGATCTACTTCCTATGATCTACTGTCTAAAACTTGGGTGTTTCTCTCAGTAAGATATCCTGTTTTTGGTGATGATCTGCACAAAAATCATATAAATGTGCATGTACCATAGACAATAAATTATTTCTACCTGTGTATGATATTACATTACATAAGATAAACATTCAAAAAGACAATAACGTAGTACAAAAGATCAAGTTATTTTTAAAGCTTTAAATCATTTTACAATCATGTTATTAAAGACATTAGAACACCTTGAACCCAACCCACACACAATAACATAGCAATTATTAAACCAATGTCTGCATAACTATAAAGATGTGACCTTATTTTATGATCCATTCCCTCCATATTACACTGTATACTAGTAGGCTTACATGTATATGGAGTAATGTAAAATTTAAAAATATTCTTGAGGGTAGAAACTGGTGATTTTTAAAAATAGCAAACCCACCTATAACGTCACCATCTGAAAGACGCGACTCCGATTTGAACCAGGGTTTAATCTCTGTCAGTTTGTAACGTCCACTTGTTAGCTGGATTACATGCATATGCTACAACACTGAGTTACAACTACAGAGTTATTATTATGGTGAATGCAGACATCTGACATTGTGTGTAACCGCTCCACCAAATCACGATCACTTCATTACGGAAATGATAGTTACATTAGAAAATGTAATTTGATATTCTTAGATGTATGTCTAAAAGCAACAGTTACCTCATCTTAATTGTAGTAAATATGCAACAATGAATAAATAGAGTACAATAAATTTCATTTTCACAATACATATACACTACTCGTATATCGCCTTTCTACCAAGGGTCAATGACCACATATCTTTGCCACTGCCTTTCCTAGCAGACAATATCATTCTAATAAATCAGAATAAATTAAACTTTTGAGACTTGAAATACAATAATATGGCAACTTGCCACTGTATAAAAATATAATCTGTCTTGCAGATATAGAGAAGTCCTTCTGTGTAAAATTAATTTGTAATTTCTCACAAACAGCTACACAAATAGAAAGAACATTGTACAAACCGTAATTAATCAAAAACTTTAAAACAATGTACAACTTTTCACAGAAATTGAGCCAAGAGAAATAAACCAGTCAAATGTACAATTGCAAATATTTAATTATAAGAACAAACCAAACCAGTTTGGAAGTAGTTGTAATATAAATTGTTCTTCCATGCAAAGAAAAACTCAAGCAATTATGCATGTAAACCTAGATAAAAATATAATTCATGAGGATTTCAAAATCTCATTGACTTTTGCTACAAGGTACATATATCATTGACCTGAACAACATATTTTCCGAGATATTTGTGTACAAACATTATTCTGAAAAATAATACGGAGTCACACATGTACATGTATGCTAAGGATTTAAGGCACAATCAGCTATTCAAGTTGCTTTTTATATTGGAATGCAGTCTAGGAAAAATAAAAAGAGAGAGAAAAAAAGAAAAGAAAATGAGGTGCATGGTTGACAACACACACTGTACCTGATAACTGGTTATGAAATATTGTTATAATAGACAGAAAGTTGCACCCAAATTAAGCACAAGTTTAGTATTGGACCAGGAAAGGAGCATCTATAACAGGTGTCAACAGTACAAGTATCAAAGCTGATATTTAGATGCTATGAAAAGTATCCAAATCAGAATACAGTGCGTCCCAAAAAGAACTATACACTTTTGACACGGTTACCAAATTAAAAATACATGATTCTTGGGGAAAAGGTTTAGATTTCTGCGCAGGCTGTTTTTTGTGTCCTTCATAAAAGTGGGCATTGCTCACTGCAGAATGCGTTATTCGCAGAATTTCTTGTGTCATAATGATAGTTGAGGATATGAGCTTTATATGCATCTAAACTTTTCCCCCAAGAATCATATATTTTTAATTTAGTAGCCTTGTCAAAAGTGTACAGTTATTTTTGGGATGCACTGTATATGCCATTCTTAATTTCGAAAACTGTGATATGAAAAATGGAGTGGAAAAATTGCGTAGAGCATGACTTCAGAAGGCAAAGTAAAGCAAAGCTAAATGGGGAGGAAGAAAATTCTAAAGCATTCAATGATGATTAATTTCAACTTCTTTGAAAGTTCCCTATAACTGTAGATTTCCTGAAAGCATTTGACTGCTTTTGACTGTTCACATTATATTATAATGTATTTTATGTAGCACGTGCAATGCTTTGTGACTGTAAAAAGCAATTGGTCTTTTATCAATTCATATTACTTCATGTCTACATGGGTTGTTTAAAAAGAGTTTATCACAAATACCAACACAATAAATAAACATAAAGATACAATTTTTCGAGGACATGTACATGTATCCCCAGTGCCCTGTAACACAAAAGATACAATTAATCTTACAACTGTTATAAATTGTACATGTACAATGTAAGTCTATGGTAAACCGTGTTTCAAGAGCTACAATCTACTGTAGGATTGATTTTATCTCCTTATGTTACAGGTCATGGGACAACTACAAGTATCCCCTCCTGAAAAGTACCCCTAGCTATAACAATAATCCGGGGGAGGGGGGGGGGGTACAAATGTAGTTGCACAGGTGTTAGATACATGTAAATCTTACACGATCTACGTATTCCATTACAATATAAAATATCTTGTATAAAATGTTGATCACTATACATCTGGCTACCCTTCAATAAATATGTATATTTTTCCCTGTAGACTGGGGCATGGAACGGATAAACACTGTTTCTTTTCTATTGCATCTGAATACCATTGAATACAATACAGCAAATTCAGCCTTCTAATCTACATACAGAACATTCAGCATAGATCTACACTACATGCACAAACCTTTCCCTTTACTACATGTATAGAGAACAGGGGAGGAGTTAATAAGGGCCTGTCCCACACCTCGCAATCACTGTTGCAACAACTGACTATTGTTTGTGTTGTCGCAAGTGGTTGATATACCGGGTAATGTAACCTAACGTACATGTACATCAATGGTGGACGTCACACAATAAAACTTATCGGCCCATGCGCAAACATAATAGAGCTGCTTTTGTCCCCAGACAATTGGGCCCGTAGAATTTATTCAATTCGGAAATCTTGGATCCGCACCTGTACGCGTAGACAGAGTCATAGGAAGCTCTATAATTGCCTTTTTCAGGGTGAACTCCTATTCAGACATTCGCAGGTACATTTAGTCACTATAACAATCGCCTCATGTGGGACAGGCCCTTTAGAACAAAAATACAATATGAGCGAATAAATCCACTGACGCCTACAGCATTACATGCATTTTCTAACTACAAGTACCATAATGCACTGATGAATATGTAATGACCGGACAAGTTTGAATCAGTCATATATTTTTACTTCCATTTTAAATAAAATATATAAATATTTTATCTGAAATCACATACGGAGTTCATTAATTTAAACTAATTTTTGTGTACATGTAGTTCAGTACATACGAATAAGGAGAATACATGTAAGTCAAACTCTCATTGGAGTCAGTCCATATGCACATGTTTGCATGTTAAATCTCCAAGCCTTACTTCATTATAATCACTTATTCATCCAAAGTAAATATTTATTTAAAAATATATATAGCATACACCCATCTAATACCATCAATAAAAACCAAAATTCCCATCTAAATAAAACAAATACATAAAAGTTACCGGTAAAGAACTTCTACTTAATTATAATTTTATAAAAAACAATACAAAACAAACAAAACAAAACAAAACAACCTTGAAACGCATTGCAATGTTCCATTCAAAATTGCATAAATTAATTTCTTTCAATTGTTCTTTAAAAAGGCGGGATCAAAAGTAATTCCTTAAATTAATAATAGGTCAGTCAAGTGTAATATAATGCTTTGCCGCTGCTACGAATCTGATAAGAACTTTCCCGACTGATTGCAATATGATTCATGTACATGTAGCCAACGACTGTTACTTGATGTTTTATGGAATGCCCCCCCCCCCCAGGCTTTTTAGGGTTAAAGTTTCCTAACAAAATCCCTGCAATTAGTTATTACCGGTAAATCATTATAATAAAATATTGAAAATATTTAACAAATTAAGAGCGTTCCTTACTTGTGATAGGTACGAGTCACATAGCTTCTTCTATTAACTTCATCAGGTACTGCATTCGCTATTATTTTCGCACGACTAATTTTTCGCGCTGATGGGCCTCACAGAATGTTCACAGGTTCTTGAATTCGCGCTGCATTTTAGTAAGCACGCAATTGAATGCACCCAATACATGCATAAAAAAGCATGCTCATATATTCGCACATTTTTAAATTCGCACCTGCCGATCTTCGCACGAAATCTGCAAAAATTAATGTACCTCGAATGTTTCCACAATTACAGTAGATTATGTAAAAAAAAAAGGAATGGATAATGTTCATAAATGTAGCTACATTGTATATTTGTACCATGTACATGTACTTGTAACACCCTGTAGGCCTACATTTAGTTTGAAGAAGCATGTCATAGAATATGAATTTTCATTTGTTTAAATAAATATAATTTTAACTGGAAATACAATCATCAAAATTGGGGGTATTAAACCAAAAGCAAGGGACTTGAATGTGTTCATTTTTTGGTTAGGACATTTCAAACAACAACGTACAAAACATGAAATATTTGAACGTAGATCTATACACATATATAGAATCGAGTATTTGATACTTTCAACAGGTATGAAATTTAAGTTGAGCACAGTCTATTGAAAAAATATACCGGTAAGTAGAAATATACAGCTTGGGAAATAATGATTTTAGACCAAATCATGTGGGATCGAGCTCCATATAATTTGTGCCCTGTAACATATAACTTTACTATCAATTGCAAACCGAGAGTAGCAAATCAGGATTCTTGTTGCATAGACTTATTGTATAAAAGTCTGACGGTGAACCAATCAGATCTGGTTGTTTCTAATTTTCAATTGATCGTAACAGGGCACAGGACGGTCTAATAATTATTTCCCACTGTACATGTATGTAGCAGTAGCGATGAACTGAGTTGGGGGTTGAAGGCAATAATTTTTCCAGTCACACGCTTTGATTAGAGACGTCAAATCAGCACTCCGCGGTCTCTGTGGGGTCAACTCCAGTCTTGACCATAGGCTCCGGGTGGCCAGCGACGTCCCCGTTACCAGACAGACTCGTAGCTCCAGGAGCACCGGTGGTGGTGATGACTGAAGGCGTGTTAGACATGGGGGGTGTGGGGATGGATGGTGGTCTTGGGGCGGGGTGTATGCAGGGGGTGGGGAGGGTTTAGATTCTTGCATGTTATGCACGATGCTCTCTTCGTAGTTGTCCTGTGGGTTGCGACGTACGATGTGTCGGAATCGCTGCTGGATCTATATGGCAAGTGAGAGAGTGAAATGTGAGTTACAGCAGAGTTACAACAAGAACATGGGGATGATTCACTAACAACTAATATTGATCACAATTGGGATAAAAACAATTTTAGGATCGATAGCCATGATATATTAGTTCAAATGTCTATAATAAGGATTGATTTCAGTTGTTGATGACCTCCCCCGCCCCCCCCCCCCCACAACATTTTGTTACTGTACACGAGATGATGGGTTATTACAGGCATAGATGCAATATCGAGATCAAAGAGAGAGAGAGAGATTGGATCAAAATGATTACTGTACGAGTTGTTTGGCCGGGTCGAGATGATAGGGTTATATTATAGGCATAGATGCAGTATCCAAGCAGGAATAATGCTATCATCACGATGATTACAATGACAATTATAATAGCTGCCCAGGCTAGGTGATCTGTGAGAAAGAATAAAGAAAGGATTATGTATTAATTGTTTCAGTCTTAAACATGAAAGGGATACGATTGTGGAGTTGCGACGTATTATTCAATTTCTGTTGCTTCCCCAAAACTTTAGCATACAATACGGTCCATTACCCGAAAAATCAAATTTTCATATAGTCAAAGTAAAAGATACATTGTTAAGTCATGCATGAACAAATGAACAAGACTACAACAATTTTAAAATTGTCAAGCAAATTCTTTTTCTTTAGCTGGGTCATAAGCAAAAAAAGATTAAAACAAATAATGCTATGTGTCTCCTACTTCTCCATTTCATTACTCAATTACAATTTTTAATTTTCAAATTAAAAATCAAGAGAATACACATGTAGCTACATGTACATTTGATGATAATTATCATATCGGAAATTTGTTGGTTAAATGATCGAATCATGAACAAACTAAAGTAAACTTGGTGAAAGTCGCATTGATTGAAATTCGCCACTTTCATTTGTACATGCACAATAGTCAAAGCTCCACTTTATATATTTACTCACAAAACTTGCTAATATTGGAAGGTATAATGGGCATTTCTACAGGCCTAATGAAAAGCAAAACATTTGTAGACTTCCAGCTCCAGCACTTGGTTTTAACAACAAAAAAGCATTCCAGCACCATTAACACAGAATGGTTACTTTAAATTCATTTTCTGCACTAGGAACCCATAGCAGCAAACATTTTACTCTCATTTTTTTTTTTCCTTTTTGAATTTGTAAGTTGCATTATGTTTTCATTTTTTTGTTTATATTGAGGGGAAAATATAACAAGATAAAGGTCTCATTCATTTAGATCAGAGGAAAATACTACACTCATATGGGTGAAAGCAAAGTACATATGAATGCAAACTAAATGAAATATGCATGACATATGTATTCATTGTTTTACATTAATGGTTGAAAAAACAAACAAACAAACAAACAAATAGACATGAATTTTATAGCATTATAAAAACTATACGAACAAAAGAAAAACAAAAGCAAAAACAGAATCATAAAGCAATACGGAAACACAATCAAAACAAAATAGTAAATTGATATTTCTCAAAGCAATAAACAACACATGCATTTCAAAAGGAAAAATAACCTGTAGTCATGAAGCAAGGTATTTTTTGGAAGTAGGCACATGAAGGGATTTGGTTATCCATATGATCCCAAAAACATATTTGTTGATTTGTACTAGTATGTTTATATATTCTACGTGCAATTAGGCAATGCTGATTAAAAGTGCAATTCTTATGAAGAAATGGGCATATGAGAAGAAATACAGTTTACAAAATAATGATAAACTCAGAATAAAAATGCAACTGTATAATAAGCATTTCATTCATGAAAAAAAAGAAAGTATGATGTAAGAAATTAAACGCATTTGTACAAACTTGAAGGGATAAATCATTTAAGCAACAGCATATATAGCGGTACACTGTAGTATTATACATGTACACATGTGACGGATAAACTCACCATGAAAAAGCATGAGAAAAATGGATAGTAAAGAAATCATCAAGAACAACTTGAAACACTTTCTTTTCTTTAAGTGAATAAACTTGATAGAGAAAGATATATACTTGTTGATAACAGAAAAAAACACTTAAACTGACACCTACATTACAATGTACAGTAACAATCTGGAATATCACAAAATAAGAAGCCACATCATGTACATGTAGGGCTGTAGGTTGAGCTGAGGCTGGACCTGAAATCTATTGAAACTGACCCTATTGTCCAATACTTGACTCCTATTCAAGTTCAAGTCTAGAATGCAGTTCTGGTTTAATCCTCACTTTTCAGCTGCGGAGGTCCAGCATTTACTGGTCAGTCATTTTTTCAACATGTGTATATGTACATAGTGTCATTACATGAACAATGTAGTAATTCATTACTCTGGTTTAAAAAAAATTCTCGAGTGATGGCACTTATATGACACATTCACGAAGAATACACAAGTAATCGGCCTACATCTATTCTTATTAAAGTTGTAGGCTTTAAGGATAGATGTAGGGTTCAACCCTCAAGACCCCTGCTGTCACTTGAACCTTACAAGTTCTTTATTCTATCTAGACCACACTATCCACTTTTTCTTTGATAAACAAGCAATTTCTTAATTCTGGTATTCAAATGATGACTTTATTCAGCATTAAATAAACCAATAGTTGGCTAGCGTAAATGGGGTCTTACTTTACACATCACTTGAAAGGATGGAGTCGCCCTTCACTTTTCTATAAAAATATGATTCGTCAGCTGAATGAAATTCAAAAGGTTGTTTAGAAGGAGGGAGGGGGGAAGGGAGGTATTGTGTGAATAATGAGTCATTGTTAGTATCATAGATCAGACTTAAATGTACACTAGAATGAGAAAATTAATGTTGATTTAATAAACTCCTAGCAGTGCAAGCTTTAATGGTGCACTATTAAAGTACATGTATTCTTCCTAGGTGGTATAAGTGACTCAAATGACTTAGAGTACAGCAACATTGAACAATAAAGGAAAAATTCTCTGAAAGTATCAACACAACTGAGTAGTATTAAAGCAAGATAACTAAACTATTGGAAGTGTGGTGACAAGGTGTGTAGAAAGATTGAAGGAAAAAATGTTTTATAGATAATACAGAGTAGAGTGAACTGAAACTGTATGAATCAAATGATCAAAAGACTTACTAGCTTTTTTTTCCAACACATGAAGCAGAATGAACAGATTTTAAATGTATTGTAAGTGTCATGAAAAAAAATATTGTGAACTGGATGTTATTAGTGTCAAGTTTACAATGTACTTTTTTTTCATTTTGCCTTTATTTCTAGTGTCTCAACATTAGCTCTACTTGAAAATGATAAGTAGGATAAGGGTAAAGTTTGAAAAAGGGCTATATTCAATATGATAGGTTAGGTACTTACATTGTATGGGGTGAAATCTAGAGCTGAAGTCAGTAAAAGTGATTAGTGTATTGTGGAGCTTTTGTCGCCCAAGCAAGGCTCTAAAAATCTTTATTTCCCACATTAAATTCATAATCTTTCACGCAATTATATCCACTGTACAAAAACTTGGAAAACAAAATTAATTCTATACATGTATATGATCATGCTTTGGAAGTTTATGATCAATATTTGGGGTGAATATTCCTTTTTAGTTTTAAACTGTGAGCAAATGCTCAAAAACAATCAAATTAATTTCATAACACTTACACCACTCAATGCCTTGTGTAAATGCCTTGTTTAATCAAAAATTAAAGTGATGACATGCAAAGAATACTAGGCTTTAAATATAGATGCATTTCATTCTTTCTGTTTTATCTGTGCACAATGAAAGAGCTAAAGAAAAACAGTAGAAAATATTCTATGCCTACAATGACGGTTGGATTGCATACTTTTTGTTTGTTTTACAGCCGCAGGATTATATCGTGTTGGGTTTGACAATTGAGTTGAGGTCGAAATGTGTCTCTTACGTGTCGACATGTGAGTTGGGGACGATGATGTATATACAGAATCTGTAACAGTACTGGTAGAGGCTGTAGTTGAGAAATGAACTACATTGTAGAGAGATCTTTGTATACATTCAATTCCTATACTAAAAATAATATTTAATAACAGCAGTCAAACAGTAAACCAATGTGTAAATGACCCCAAATCAACAGATTGGAATCAGTGGCCTCCCTCTGGTCATAGGATAGCTAAAAAAAAGCCCAGTCAGAATAGGGTAAACTAAAAACAGAAAGACAAAGACAAATTTCTCCCCTGTAGCTTTCTGCCATATGTGAAGAAAATCAATCATCAAAACGTAGGTTCCATGACAATTGCTCTAGCGACAATTCCTCTGCTATAAATTCCATACACTAATCGAATGACCAACTTCAAACTGGACTTAACACTACTGTATTCGCTGTTATTTTCGCGCGATTAATTTTTCGCGCTTTGAGGCCGCAAAACATATTTGCGGGTTCTTAATTTCGCGCTGAATTTATGTACGAGCGCAATTAACCCCATTCCAAGCATGCATAAGAAATCATGCTCATATATTCGCGTGTTTTTAAATTCGCGCCGTACAATCTTTGCGCGAAATCCGCGAAAATAAATGTACCGCGAATATTTCCACGTTTACAGTATACCCTACCCTAAACAATACATAAAACCATACTGCAACCCTAACCCTACATCTTAGACAGAATAAAGCCAGCAGCAATTGTCACAGGAGTAAATGTCATGTTACCAAAACATATGAATTTGAAAGCAAACATAAAAGAATATAAACTAAAACTCAAAATGAAGGGGGGGGGGGGGGGTAAAACCCCTATGAACAAGAAAACTTGTCCCCCCCCCAAAAAAAAAAAAAAAAAAAAAAAAAAAAAAATGGAAGAACTGAATTAGTGCCATCTGCAAAGAAGATGAAATAAATGCAGGGTTAAATAATACCCTGAAACTCAAGATATTATTCATACGTGGTACAGGTTCCACAGGGTTCCATGGCGTTCTCGCCTCAATGACCTGGGTCAAAGGTGACGGGGTCATTGCACTTATCACAGGTGAGACTGTGTATAAAAAGGAAGCTAAACTATTTTCATTCATGCAATAATACTAGGATGAGGTACATGTATTATCAATCTGGAACTTCTAGGGGCACAACAGAGAAAGATAAATGTGATTCATCTTATCAAATTGAGACACAAGTCACCAGCAAATATTCACAGATATCAGGTAAAATAATCCCTTTTAAATCATTTCCCCTTACTGTTTTTAGTCAATTGTTTACAGAGCACACATGAAACATTGGAGAATCAGAAAATCAAACAATGTTTTACCCCAAAATGAGACATCTTTTATTATTTTGCTGATTTTCTTGACCCTTGACTTGTGTCTTGTTTTATTATGATGAATCACAAATTTGAAATAACAAAGTCAAAGGAGTACACTTAAAGTTTTCTAGAGTACAGCATTTATACTAAAATAAAGTTTTTAACTTGAATTTCAAACTTTCAAAGAAAAGTACACTTTCATCACAAAATAAGAGTTGAGCATTTAATTTAAACAAAGCACATTTTCTGTAGGTTAGCACTTCTGTAAGACCTTCTAATGATAACCTGACTGGAGTCTAGCTAACCAGATGAGGCACAAAAGAAAATTGCAATTATTCCTCAGTCAGCTTCCTAAAAGGTGTGTCCCCATTCCACTGCAGGCAACCTGCTGGGCAAGATAACTTACTGGACTTTTCAAATCCCCTTCCTATTCACTCACTGGCTAAGGAGGAAGACTATTTTATCAAGTACAGAATCCTGCAATGCAGGCCATGCGCAGCGGACCAAGGACATACCTTTTGGTAAGCAGCCTAAATATACCCATTCACTTCAAATCTGGCATAGATTTAATTCTTGCCAAAGGTACATGTAACTACTGAAGTGACCAAGAATCGAACCATGTACATTATTGTGATCAACAGTCAGTGACTTGTAAACTACATGTACACCACAACACTTCAATATAACCATTAGTATGTCCGTTAACCCTTTAGCACCTAAAGACTGCGTGAAAATTTCAGCTTATTTCCTAATGGACAGTGTTTGGCTGCTTGTATAAGTGTATTTCAATGGGGGATTCTTGTATTTCTCTGCTTTTTTTGCAAAATCTGACAGCCCATACTCTGTAGGTAATGTACTAAAAGTATGGGTATTTTTGATTGCTTATTCTGGATACTGCATGACCATAAAGTGCAGAGGGCGGTTTAGTGAGTAAAGTGTTCATCGTGTTTCCTGCACATAGGACAAGGTTTTACAGAGAATTACTTACCAGGAGTATGGCAATCTTCTTGTGACTGTTGTAAATACAAAAGAAAAAGAAAAGAAAATTGCATTATCATGAGAAATGGACAGTCTTTTGCACTGTAAATGAACAGGTCTTACACAATAAAGCTAAATTTGTCAAAGTTTATACATTTATCATCTGTCCTCTCTAAAGTTTCAGATGTTTCTGCTCGATCTGTATTGGTGTCACCGTATACTTTACAATGGCTCTTCACTAAATTTTTCTCATTTTGGGATTCTAGAATTGTAGGTGGATGCCCTCATCCCCATGTAAAATGTTTACTTCCATTTTAGAGTTCATTATTATCATTAATTTATCATTATCAAAATCATAAATATATTGTACTGTGCTTTTCCATGAGTGACTTGAAGTGCTTCAACAATATCTACTTGTGTATAATGTTTCTGTCCATAACAGTTCTTTATAAAATTGTTGGGATAAACTTATGAGTGTGATTCTCTATACAACTTTTCATGACAGAATTTCAAGGATTTTTTTTTCCGTGGAAGTTAATAGCAGACTGTTATTTTTTTACCCAGTCCTGCACAGAAGCATCAATAAACAGAGTTTGGCCAAAACGGTTACAAATGGGTGACATGGTATATTTTCTTTTGTGCAGTGCTTGCCTAAAAGGCAAAATGAGCCATGCTGTAACCTGCTCAAACTGGGTTGGCCAAACTGTTTATTGATTGCTCTGGTCCTGTATATGAGCTTCATTCCAAAAGGGACTAAATCCATAAGTGACCAAAGTTCATTTTTTAAGCTAAATAATCATGCACCATGATGATTTATGTTCGAGTTGCTTACCTCTTCTGAGCACTCAGCTTCCATCCAGTCTTGCCTATGTCTATCAAATCCACTGGAACAACGCTTGATCTGCTCACACCACCCACAGTCAAAACGGATCTCTTCACGTATAGCTAGGCATGATGAGCAGTTGGTATACAAGTTACAAGCTGGGTGAATAAAAGAAAAAAGAGATCCACAAATATTGTCAGAGAAAAAGAGTAATGTTTAATTGTATCGCCCAACCACAGTCAAACTGGATCTCTTCACGTACAGCTAGGCATGATAAACAGTTGGTATACAAGTTACAAGCTGTAAGTAAGGAAGAGAGAGAAAGATCATTATCTGATTAACAAATATTCTTAGCATTTTATCTTCTCACACAATGTTACAAGTTGCAAGAAAAGAGGAGAGAGACTCAGAGAAAAGTATTGAGTTTAGCACACCAACCACAATCAAAATGGATCTCCTCTCGTACAGCTAGGCATGCTGAACAGTTGGTATACAAATTACAAGCTACAAGAAAGAAAGAGAGAAGTACATTTGTAGTAATCGAGTTTAGCACACCAACTACAGCCAAATCTGATCTGCTCATGTACAGCAAGGCATGATGAACAGTAATACAAGTTACAAGCTACAAGAAAGGAAGAAAGATAATATTAACCAATCCACAAATTATGTCAAAGAAGCACATAGAGAGAGACAGAGGAAGAGAGAGCAAGAGAGAGAGAGAGAGAGAGAGAGAGATTGAGAGAGTGCTCCTCATACAATGTACAATGTACATTGCCAAAAAAGAATAAACTTTTAGGCTATTAAACCATATGATTAGAGAATGAAAAATTGTAAGAGTAACAGCAGAAGCTGCTGCCAATGAAGGTTAAAAATTGACTTCCTCTTTTGGTTTGAATATCCCAAAGTTTGTTAAAAGTATAAACATTATCTATTTCTATATTTTACCAAAACTCAAACATATCTGATTGTCCCATGTCAAAATGAATCTGTTAAATTATAAACAGGTACTTACTTTTGAGAGGAGTCAGTACAAAAGCTGCATTGCTTATTACAAGGGTCTTATTGAGCTGAACGTTATGATAATGGTAGATGGTTCGCCTCACCAGAAAGGAACCTAAAGAAATAAAGAGGAAAAACATAAATTACAGTATACTCCTTTTCAATTCCTTTTAATCACTTGATCCTCTTCTCTTGAATAAACTCCCTTCAAAATAGCAAGACTCTTATCTCCTTCAAAGCCAATTTAAAGGTAGTGTCATCCTTTTTCACAAATTGCGAAAACTACTGCAACTTGGCATAACTTTAGAATATGATCAACCTATACTGTCTATTCAATCTTACTGTCATAGGTTGCCTAGATCAGTAATATGAAACGAAAATCTGACTACCAATCTAGACCAGCTCTCCATCAACATCGTTGATATTACAGCGCGTGCGGCACGGACTGCACACAGCAATATACACACGGCGCATCAACGTGCATTATTATCTGCGCTAACGGTCAACGGTTCGCGCCGTACAGTATATTTTTCGAGGTTCGAAAAAATAGGAATGAATTTTAATAATCGCAATATAATGACAAACATATACATTTGAGCTTAATCATAATGTAGGAAGATATAGTCATTGATATACTACTAGTACTATATCCTCTCAAAAACTAGAAATTTAATATTTTTGCCTGCAAAAGGCTGACACTACCTTTAAACACATATCTGTATCTTTCATATCCCAGATCTTTCTATTTGAATTTTTTGACGGAGTAGTCAACGAGCATCCTATGGAAAAGGCGTTTCATAAATCTGAGTATTATTAATATTATTATTATTACCTTTGTTCATCACATATATTTCACAAATGGACACATAAAATGCAGGTAATTACATCGAATGAAATTACAAATTGAGCTCATCTGAATCTTCTCTACTATTCATCGGTCTAATAGGGCGAGATGCAATCAGGCAAACTATTCATTTTGCTGAGAAAACTTGTAAAAATGTTTCCTGGGAGATATAACACAGTGCAAAGTACACTGCACCTGCTTCACGGCTCAATAGTAACACCAAAAGACCTAAATGCATTGACGTCATAGCCCTCTATAGTTGGGGACTGAAGCCATTGCCTTGCACACGTTTGTGAAAGCAACTGGCTCATCCCTGACAAGTCCTTTTACATGTATTCCTATACCCCCCTGTGGGAGGGTAGTCTGCAAGCACAGGCTTAAATTGACACTTAAACAAATTTCAGTCTAGAGTGGAGACTAGCCTCCAAATTCACTGTCTGTGGAGAAGCTATATATAGTACACGAGTGAATCTAGTTCTTTACTTCAGACCCTAGTAAGCGAACAACATGGGTTTGTGCCTGCAAACTAGTGGGAGGGTGCCATGACTTTATGACGTCATATGTATAAAGGTCTATTGCAGGTAGTGGCTAAGTTTGGTGGTTATGATTATAAAAAGAATAGTTTAGCATCTTGTTTGAATTACCTGGGTATAGTGGTTCATCAATATAGTAGCCATCTGACAGACCAACAGTCACTTTATGGCCATTGCCTCCACCAATGTTGTTAACATCCTCAGGAATCTACAAAGAAAAATGAAAGAGAACATGAAAACACAGGATATAACCCTATTCATATGTGATCCATTATACCAAGTCACCAAAAGAGTTAAGAAAATCAGAAGAAATTATTAATTTTTAACTTTCCCTTTATCATTTTCTTTTATTGAGCACATATGAAACATTAAAGATTCAGAAAAAAAAATTACCCCAAAAGTTAACATTTTAAATTATTAAAAAAAAAAAAAAAAAAAAAAAAACTCAAAATTTGTATTGTCGATACGATATTCTTTTGCCCTTGTCCCGTGGCTTGGCAGCCGCTGAGCAGCGCATGGACGTTGCTCTATCCCCCTCTTGTTGAACGCCAAACAGGGAAGCAACAACTACCATTTTTAACGTCTTTGGTATGACGCGGCCAGGGATCGAACCCACAACCTCCCGATTATGAGGCGGACGCTCTATCCACTGAGCCAACACACCGGTTTTGCTGATATCCTTGACTCAAGATGATCATTGCTTGGAGACTTGTCTCATTCTGATATCATGAGTCAAAGACTTGTAATATCATGTTTATCTGCATTTTTTGAAAGTACATTCTTGATTGTTTTGAGGTGATTGAATGAATCCTTTATACATGTTGAAAATTGAAAGGCATAAAAATCAGAAAAGCACATCAGTGAAAATAGGAGAAAACTAGGTTTTATAAGTAGATGTACATGTACATGGTAAGTTAAATTTCCTAGCATTGGGGGAAAACATATTTGAAACATTCTTCTACATTTGTAAGTTAAATTTCCTAGCATTGGGGGAAAACATATTTGAAACATTCTTCTACATTTTAATATTAATCCAATTGTTCTCAGTTTCACTGATGCACATACAATGTATACATCTTTGATTTGTTTTTGTCTTCAAATAAAACCTACACTTTCTCTTCAGAGGATTGACTAGGCAAGCCTTAATATGCAATACTGTCTCTAATATATGTACATCCATACAGTAGCTGGCCACTATTCTTGCCCTAAAGGTGTTTTGCATTATATTTCTCATCCATCTGGCTTAGGAATACGTGTGAGGTATGAGTCAATACAAATTATAATTTCATATCCCCTAACGTTTGTGAATTTGTACCTGAAACAAATGACCTCTAGAAGAGTTAAACAAAGAATAATCTTGCCTCTTTTTTTTTAATTTTTGAGTAATATATTCAAAGATTTTGACAATTTTTTGACAATATGATAATTTTGTTGTAGATTGCGAGATACATGTAAATGAATACCCTCTAGCGATTATTATCAATCTGCAATAATGAACCTATTTTGTCTAATATGATAATTCTTTGGCAATATGATCATTCTTGGGCAATGTAATAATTCTTGGGCAATGTAATAATTCTTGGGCAATATAATAATACTTGAGGAATATAATAGTTTTTTAGCGATATGATAATTTTGGGCCATATAATAATTCTTGGGCAATATGATAATTCTTGAGCAATATGATAATTCTTGAGCAATAAGATAATTCTTTGGCAATATAATAATTCTTTGGTAATATCATAATTCTTTATGAGTCATATCTTGATTAAAGTCAATAAATGCAATAATCCCCTCCACCTATGAAGGTAAACTGAATATTTTGTGGCAGTATCTTCTATCAATCTATACAAAATTAATTATAAGATTCACACAGTTGCCATGTACATGTATATTCTGTCCAGCTACATTGTACATGTACAAACTTGAATAAGGGTTCATATTGAATATTTGGATAGATTTTTCTTTCTTTCTGATTCTACAACTGGTATTACACTAGTCTCACAGACATTTGGTCCTATTATAAAGCTGTATGAATTCAATCTTTATGCAATTTTCTAAGGGTATTTGATAGCATCTTCCTCTATACATGTATGTACTGCTTATGATTTTTTTAAAATTATTATTTAAGTCTCTTTTCATTTTTGGTTTTGTTTGCTCTTTTTGTGTTGCTACATGCTAAAATGCAACATTCCATTCATATTAATCCCATGTCATGAATTATTTGCCTTGAATGACAATTATAGTACAAATATTTGTTTCACATTCCTGTTTCACCAAATTAAACATATCATACACCCTTGTTTGGTTCATTAAATGTTCAATCATGCCTCCCACACATACTTTTCTGAAGGTGAATACAGGTACATTATACATGTAATATAAAATCAATTATTTCCTCCTTCATACAGATTACGAAAATATGTAGCACAACGCACAAGGGCGGTGGACCATTAATCGTTTACAAGCATATAAAACAGATAGCACAAAGACGAAAAAAGAAGACAATATGACAACTCCCCCCCCCCCAAAAAAAAAAGAAGACAAAAACAAATTATATTACCTTTGTGACATATCAAATCTACCCCACCCCCCCCCAAAAAAATAAATAAATAAATAAATAAATAAAAAATAAAAATAAAAATAAATAAAATTGGCTAATAAACTATATTGCATTGTAAATCTAGAAGTTTTTGTATTTTCTTTTCCATTCAACCTCTGTACCAAATTATTCAAGTAAAGGTATTTACATGTATATAAAAAAAAACATTAAACAAGTAGAAAAAAAAGCAGCAATATCACCAAATTAATCTACATTTTATAGGAGTAGCAGTAGAACTTTTCATAAAAATCTACATGTACATGTATGGTAAAGCTGTATGTATTAAGAACTTTTATAAATTTAAAATAATGATATCATGATTTCAAATGTGATGATGCATAACATGCCATTTTGTTATATATTTATTTTGTTTTGTTTATCTTTATTCCTGTTTTTTGGGAGGGAGGGGGTAATATTATCAAATTTACTGTACATGTCATCTCATAATAAGAGAATGTGAATATGAATATGAATATGAATGATGACAATTACTAGGGGAACATATCATTCACATATAAACCTCTGGAAAAAATATTTTCCAAAATGGGTTAATGTTCAATTAGTGCTGCATGCATGCATTTTTATTCTGTATACTTGCAATGGAGGCACTTTATGTACAGATAAATGTTACATGTAGGTTTGAAGAACAAAAAATTGAACAAATCTGAAACCAAAATAATGACCAAAACCTTGTCCAGAAGGATGGAGTGCTGTTGTAGAATTGATAACGAGCTACTTAAATTGCATTCCATTGGTTTTTTTTCTTACAACTGCCACAAGGGTAAACTAAATTCTGTAATGCTAGCCTTGTCATCAAGGCAGTGGCTTGGCCAAAAGCCTATTCATAAAAATTGTGTGGTGGTTACAGAACATATAATGAATCATTCTGCAAAATATAGAGCAGAAAGAGGAACCCAAGCCTAGGAGTTGGGGCTCTGATGTTGAGACATCAATAATGAGCTTGTTAAACTTGTTTCTACTGTGAAATATTACAACCGCTATAATGATAATGATCAGTGAATCTAGAAAATATAAAGTTAGCCTTGCTATCTAGGCATCAGCTTGTATGTGGTAGGTAAATATGCTACCTTTTGTCTATTAATACATGTATACTGCACACAATATGCAGAATTCTTGATTCATAGTCTTACGATGTAGGAATGTAATGGGGATGTTTTAAGGACGTAGCATTCTGCAAAATATGAATCAGACAAACCTTAACTAGGGAATTTGCTCCGATGTTCAGACATCGATAACGAGATTGCTAAATTTTCTTTCCTCTATGAAATGTTACGACTGCCACAATGATAATGATCAGTGAATCTGAATACTGTAAAGCCTGCCTTTCAATCAAAACATCAGCTTGAATTGCAATATGTGGTTCACCAAATGCTTCTACTCAGGCTATTCAGAAAACTTGATACTCACTCTTAAAATGTATGCATATAATGTGTTTTTTTTTAAAGGGATATAAAATTCTGTAAAATATGGAACCGAAAGAGGAATTTGTGCTCTGATGTTGAGGCACTAAGCTTACTTCACTTTATTTTTCACTCTATCCTGAAATAGCCACTATAACGATAGTGATCAGTGTATCTGAAAAATCTGTAAAGCTAGCCTTCCTACATGTCTAGCTATCGGCTTGGATTTCAATGAACATGGAGCTGGCCAAATGCTTCAACTCAGTTGTGCTGCTAATGGCTAACATACAACTCTACAAAAAATGTAGCATGGCTACAATGTACAATTATGTACTGTATATTGAAATCAGTATTAGATCCGATGATTTTATTTCTTTAATTAAAAAAAAAAAAAAAAAAAAAAAATTGGGGGGGGGTGGGGGGAGGTGTATGTGTCAATACTTTGATAATATTAAATTTTTAACTATTCAATGGGAGAAGTTTGACTCTGGAAAATAAACTGGCAATGAAGACAGATTAAAACTCTCTCTACACTTAAAAATCCTTGAATTTCCAGGGCAGAAAGCTGTAGATTTCCATAACAATTTCACAATATGCAATGTTTAAAGTTTGTGCAAATGCACACACACACACACACACACACACACACACACACACACACACACACACACAAAATGATAAAATAAATAAAAATAAATAAATAAGAAAAATGCTAAAGAGAAAACTCCCAGAATGGGACATTTTGAAAAATACCTTCTTCGGACTCTGTAAGACTTTTTTTTTTTGTTGCTTCCAGAAGCTTTCAATATTTTAAAATAACTGGCTTTCCCTAGCTTTCCTGGACCTATAATTACCTGTCTGTAAGCAAAGAGGATCCTGCCCTCAGAGTTGATAGTAGTCTGGAATGTAAAGCGTCCAACTGAGTGTGTCAGTATACATGAGCGGCCAATCAGCAGGCAGTATGAGATGATTGGACCAATCAGCAGGCAAGTTAGCAGCCAGGTAGGCGGAGTCACATGCAGGATGGTTGGGGAGAGGGGTGGGGTGGGGGAGGGGATGGGGGAGGGAATATCAAGGCGGCAAAGGGAAAATGAAATGTTATAGGTTAGTTAGTAAATGATGCGAGTCATTCATCATGCATGTTAGAAACAAAGCCATACAATGCATTGTTTGGTTTCTTTAAAAAAGTACATACCGGTACATGTATTTACGTGTATCCTTCTTGATTAAGAGAACGCATGTCATGTAAACTGTACTGTTACTGTACATGTATAATGTGCTATACAAATACATTTGTAGTAATTATTTGTACTACAATGTAGATATTTGCTAATGAATTTTCTGATCATTATGTGATATTTTGTGTTTTAATATTGTTGTACATGTATGGTTGTAGTTTTACCATTTGGAAACATAATAAAAAAAGTATTGCATTGAACTGAATTTAATTCAAAAGTAAATGTAAATTCCTAGTAAAAGCAAAGTTCTATTCCTTCATCACGAAACAAGAAATTTTTTTAGTATTTAATGAATTTCTCATAAAAGAGAGCTCCTCACAAGTGTGTTTCATGGAATACTGTACAACTTAAATATTCATAGCTTTTTGATCCTTTAATCCACTTTACATCAAACCTTACTTATTTATGAAGCCAATCGAAAATGAGAATAGCATTTCATTTGAAACCATTAACCTATATACAGTGTACATGTGTACATGTACATTGTAGGTTCCTGCAATGAACACGCAAAGAGGTTTTACTTTTTGCCTGCCATATTAAAGTGATTTAAGGTATAATTGTAATTCATACACAACAATAATAAATAATTTTTTAAATGCTGGTGCTAAAAAAATGCCACTGGTATCTTATGTGGATTTATTTCCAGCATTTATACAGGATTTTTGTAATGTTTCAGAAATCTGTTCACATAAAACTAGTTTTATGACATTAGAGAAAATATTATTTACAATGTACATTTGTAAGTCACATCTCATTCACTTTGAAATGAATTAATTTTTCTTACCATAGAATTGCAAACCATTATAAAATACCAGTATTTGATTCAATTAATTTTTTAAATATCAATACGAATTAAAAATGCAATGTAGACAATACATGTACTGATTTAAGGACAATTAAATTCAACATGCATTGTTTTTCTTAATATCTTTATGATATACAAATGTAAGCATTACTTGTACGTGTATCACATTTTTGCCATTTTTAATCAATGCATGTTGAAGCATTGCTTTACAGATATAATTAAGATATTTATTCTACTGTACTAAATAGTATAGTGCTTTAAATACTTGAAACAAAGGATTTTGCTTTGGATAATTACAATGTACCACTGTGCATGAAAACAAACAGACAAACATACATGTACATGTACATGTAGTTAATACAAAAGCTGATTAGAATTATTTAATTGTTGAATGCTCAAAAGGCAAGTATTGTGTATACGAGCCCCTTTTAAAAAAAATGTATTATACATGTACAATCAATGAAACCCATGCAAATGTACAAAAGGCAGGCATATCAGTTTATGACATAAAACATGATAATGAATTTTAAAAAGTTTTAAAATTGTAACTTTGTTTTAAAGGGATGCAGTAACATTGAATGATATTCAAATCACATTTATTCGATTTAGCTTATTTTGCCAACATAATTATAAACACTTAGGTCAGTCTGGTATCTCTGCAAAATTGCAAGCTAAATGCTTGCTTTACCTTCGAGATATCAATGATTTCATACTCAAAATTTATAAACCAACATCGGATGGTTTATTAAACCATGTGCTTTTCCACACACCCATTTCCTGTTGTAAATTCCCCCTTCTCTAGCGGCCTGGTTAGCTCTCAGCATGAGGGTACTGGTGTTCGGCTGTATGCTGGGCATTGTTTGTTACACTGTTTTAAGGTAGTAAATGACTTCCATTTGATCTGAAACTTTCAGTAGTTTGTTTTTACTGTTGGAGCAATATAATTCTATTAATCTTGGTATAATTGCTCTTGTTTTTGAAAGCTACTTAATCCCTTTAAGATCCAGTTATTTCATATGGCAATGAACATTTATTGAAAAACAATAGTTTAAATTCAAAAGTGCAACTTGTATTGTTTTGACACAAGCAAGCACATGGTACACCAGGGCCCCCTTGCATCAAAAATTACAAGTATAGTAACTTTGCCATGCAATGGGGCCCAGGGGCACCTTAATTATATTTACCTCCTGATAAATGCTGTACATGGAGGTCATCCCATTCAACTGTAAAGGAAGTATCTACATGTAAACAAAGGAAGAAAGAAGAAAAAAACTTAATCAAATTTGAACAACAACAATGTAAAAAAAAATAAAATTAGACAATTTACAAAGTTGCTATCAAATGTACATGTAGTACAGCTTTTGGCTTATTTTTTAGTTTCCATTTATGGGCGCTTTTATGCCAGGCAAATTTGCCTTGGCTCTAATCTTCAAAACCATTGTTTACATGTACATGTGTACCTCTCCTCATGAGCAGATTTCAAATCTTTGAAAAAAGAAAATGGTATTGTGATGACATCGTTTTAAAGGTATTCCAGTGGATCCTGCTGGAAAAATCATTGTGACAAAAGCTCAGCCACTCTTTCATTTTTAAAATATTTTTTGGACAATGTCCCCCCCCCCCCTCCCCTCGGAGGCCACTTTGGTCCTTTGAGCAATGCAACATACATGTGTATTATATGAATTAAACCAAACTCTAAATTGAATTACGTCAGAGCTAAATGTATAATTCCAGGTTCCCAACCTGTCTTACAACTCTCTCCATCTGCTCTGCATTAGATTTTACAGAAAATCTTTGAAAATGCAAGGATTTTTATTTTTAAATTTTATTTATTTATTTTTTTTTTTGGGGGGGGGGGCATGCAAGAGCAAAGTGGTTATATTTTAGTTACATCACTTTAAAGCTCAAGCAATGGGAGTTACATGTAGTTACAATTTTAGTAGCCACCTCATGCAGGCTGCTGGAGACACACTCTTGCTAAAAATGTGCATGAATGGCTGTGAGCATTGCATATTTAAGCAGCATTGGTAATTTGAACATGGTTTAGATTAGTGTCAACAAGCCCTTTTTCAATCACACATCCTCGGAGGGTTATTCTCAGCATTGAGAAGAAAAACTCTTGAAGGCAGGGCTTAAAGAACATCCAAGAATATCTCAACATCCTTGGAGGGTTATTCTGAGTATTGAGAAGAAAAACTATGAAAGACACGGATTCAAGAACATCCATGAATTGTATCTCAACAGCCTTGGAGAGGATATTCTGAGTATTGAGAAGAAAAATTCTTCAAGACATGACTTAAAGAATATCTCAAATATAAGAAACGCCTGACAGTTGATATCTGCTCTTTATCTAAGTACAGGGAAAATACCCTTGAAAAGAACAAGAGTTAAAGAGCATCCAAGAATACCTCAACTACATGTAGGAAAGGACTTCAAAAGTCAAGGCTTCTATATACATCTCTACATGTCACTTGAGACCTAATGCTTTTATCTATTTTATTCTAGGTATAATGTTACCTTTGCATTGAGGTCTTCCAGATGCTACATGTATATGCTAGCTTTATTACTTCTTCTTTAACTTATTCCTACTAAAAATTCATAAAAATTTCTATAATCAAATACTTTCATATCTTCAGTCTAGATCTTTCAAGATCTACTGAATTTTTCAGGCTTGGACACTTCCAATAAAATTTGAGCAGATTAATATAATTTGATATGCATGTTGATTACTGTCTATAGATCTACATTCACAAAGTGTACAGTGTACCTCACATAAGATCTCCCAAGCATTATCGTCCAGTATCTAGGTGAGATGTGTCCTAATTGGCCATACGTGACAAACCTATATGTACAAGTACCTTTTATGAAAACTGTGCCATTAATAAAAACACCCAGCCCTCAACTAAATACATACCGGTAAATGTTTGGTTGATAATATATGTACATGTAATTCATGTAAAGACAGTGCCTGGTAAATGCCAGTGTTTTTTTTCTCAGCTGTCCACCCAGATCACGAGTTCGGAGACTTCACAGCCACCCAGTCAAGCTCCGAGAGCAAAAAATCCATGTGGATTTGCTCCGTCATATGGGCCATTCCATGCCAACTACAGGACATTTGTCAAAAATTAAACATTATTTTTCGATATCGTTCATTTCCTTGAGAACTAGAACCACCATTAAAATTCAATGTGTGGGACGACATGAAAAAAAAATCACTAAAATTCAAATTACACAAGATTCTTTAGATATTTTTTCTTGAAAATTTCACTAAATGGAGAAGGGTGGATATATTTATGCATTTAAAGGTTAATAATGACATTTAATTCATGACATGGGGGTGAAATTAACCAAAAAAGTAACATAAAGAGTACTGTAATGCGACAAACCGACATTTATCGATCTTTAAAGAATACTTTAAATTGTTTACCAAATTTAAATAGATGACTTGAGACTTAAATATGTTGGTTACGTGGTGCAAGGAATAAAATTGGCAAAAGTACATGTATTATGATTTGAGCAAAATATGGATTTTTTTTCCCCTTGTCCATTTTGAGTAATGCGACCGCTTTTTGACCTGTTGTGACGTTCACAAGAAACAGCCTGCAAAATTTCTTATATTGTTATTTTAAAGCTACATGTATGGTTGTCAGGTTTAAATCAAAGTATAAACTGTAAAGAAAGACTCATTCTTGTAAACCTGGTACCACCAAGTTACAAAATTGGCACCTAAAAGTGTAATGCGACTAACCATGGAATTGCCCATATACCTTTACATGTACATATAGCAAAACATTCATAAGATGAGTTGTTTCACATCTTCAGTAGATCTTGAAAATACTTTCTTTTTTTTTGCCGGGGGGGGGGGGGGGGGGGGGGCTGGTGAATGCCTAATTTGTTTTAAAATTATATATTGAGGGCTTACAGCAAGAACAGCAAGAAAACTGTCAATTTTTTAAGTCCACCAAATTTCAGCATATCAATGCACATTTGTGCATTTTTGTCTGTAACAACATCCTCACAAGATATTGATTGCCAGAACTGTCTATAGATGTCCTGTGAGGACATACATGTAGACAGTTCTGGCACTCAAACACATATATACATGTATGCATACAGAAATGTGATGAACATAAATGAATTCTGCCAACAATGGACACAAACTGTTCTGGCTTTAAGCCCTAGATACAAATGTATGGGTTCATGACATCTTTGACAATAAACTTGCATAAAAATCAGTCATGACCATTCTCATAATAATTGACAATTCTTCAGACTACTCATAACTAATTTACCAAAGAATCACAGAGCATGAACTACTTAATCTTTAATCTTACAAATTTTCAAGGATACAGGATGATCATTAAACGGAAGATGTAAAGCCCTACAACAGAGTATGTAAAACCATTTGTGCTTTGGAAGACTTGGAACCCAATAGAGATATTTTTTTTAATAGTGCAAAGCATACATTGTGGCATTACATACATGTATGAGCATATAGGCTACATGTATACAGACTGGCAAATATGTTGCTTAAATTCCTTTTTATAAAACAGACAAAATGTACGATTATTTTTTTTTTGTGGAGGATGACTGAGTAACAATTAACAAAGTACCATCAGTCAGAACATATGATCTTGAAAGGAAATGCTACAACTATGGCAAAAAAAAGCAACAAACAAACAAATAGTGACAGTTCAAAATTTGTTCTTCTTCCAAACTCTAGTGATCCAAACTACATTGTACATACATGTCCGTACAAAACTACAATTGACTATTAAAGAAAGTCACTGATGAATTGGGGACCATTAGCATTGCAGCAAAGAAATAATTGCTGGTGAAAATTAGTATGAAGTATCTGAGTATTTTAGGTTACAATTCAAGTCCAGTTGTAACTTCAAGGTACATCAAACTAAACATGCACATGAACATGCACATTTAAGAGGGAGAGGAAACCATTTCAAAGTCCAAGCAATTGGCATGATCTCAGCTCAGTAAACATGTGACGTCCTCAACCATAATCGCCATGGGAACAACAGTATCTCGGTTTCCCACTAACAAATTCTTTCAAGTGCTGTTTATATGTGAACATGTACTTCAGTTGCCAGCCCGGCCCATAAATGTTCGCTTTAACGAGTACCAATAAAAAGGAATGATGATAAAAATGGATGAAATTTATAGTTCAAGCCAGAAACTGGTAATGGGAGCTTCCACATTCATATTTTACCCATAATTTATGATATAAAACTAGTATAGAATACTCTTTGTCAAAATGAAGTATGAACTTGATTTTGTGTTTTATTTGATTGAAGGGTTAGGGTTAGATATTGCCATATTCATACTTGCATGGATGCTGATAATGTAATCACTCAGTGCAGAGATTACTTTACGAAGTAAATCTTTTAACAAATGCTTAAAATAAATTGCACTTAAACAGTGACATAAAATTAAAAATGTTTTGAAAAGGCAACATGAATGATTGAAATTGAAGTGGTGTACAATTGTAAAAAGTTGAACAGGTTAAATAAGTCAATTGAAATTAATTTATGTGATAAATCTAATAACTTTAACGGGTTTAATTAGTTGAACTAGTTGGACAAGCTGTTTAAGTTAAAAAGGAACAAAATCAATCAAATGAATAAGTCCAAAATATGAAGAGGATGAACAAGTTGGATGTTATGGGGAAAAAAAATGAATGAAAAAGTTAAAAATTTGAACAGGTAGAATAAGTTCAATAGGTTGAATAATTTTTATTAAATAAGTTGAACAATTCAAAGGGGAGTTACTCACGATTGAAGGGACATTGCTATTTTACTCATTAAGTAATTACGTGGATACTGATGGTTTTATCACTCAGGACAAAGGTTAATTTATGAAATCAATACTTTAACTTGAACCAGGACAACAAAATACAAAATGTTTCGAAAAAGCAAAATGTAAAATAAATTCAGCTAAATAAATAAAACAAATCAAATGACATATTCAATCGAGTTGAATAAGATGAACGTGTTGATTAAAATTGAACAAATTTAATAAACTGAATAAAAAATTGAACCAGTTGAAGTTGAACAATTTGAATATATAATGGACGACAAAGTTGAACAATTTGAATATATAATGGACGACAAAGTTGAACAATTTGAAATATAATGGACGACAAAGTTGAACAATTTGAATATATAATGGACGACAAAGTTGAACAATTTGAATATACATGTATAATGGACGACAAAGTTGAACAATTTGAATATATAATGGACGAAAAAGTTGAACAATTTGAATACTTTGAACAAGTTGAATACATTGGTTATAAAGTTAAGGGCAAGTCCAAGATAATGTCCCCTTAAAAGACAAAATTTCATCTTTGTCTTATGAAGGAGTTCTTGGTTGAATATGAAAGCCCAAATGTCGAACCTCAGAATTTCATTAAGAAAAATTTGGGGCATCTAATTTGTATAATTGGTAAACAGAGCGTTACATATGGGACATTTATAAAAATTCATAGAAATTTAAAAAAAAGGGTGAGATTCAATAATGGGTGGGACATGGACCCCTTATCATTCAATTTTTTAAAATTAGCTCGTGTCCAAGCATGAAATGTCCCATACGTAACAAATTGAGGCCATTTTGTTAAGTTATTTCCTAGAATACAACACTTGAATTGTTGCAATTGGGAAGTTCTAATTTATTCAGTGTGACAGTATAATACCATTATAAGTTTTGAAAATTTAATTAACTTTTTAATTTATAGTTAATCAAAATATTGTTACATATCGGCGTATGGGATAATTGTACACAGTGTCAAAAGGGAAGTTTGTGTACAAAGTGAATGTAAGAAAAAAAAATTTAAGAGTGTTCCAAAAAGTGATTTATTCACATTTTCTGGAGTTTGTAAAGTTTGCTTTGCCATGATACTTGGTCCATGAAAAGAATTAAACCAAAAAATTTGGTAATAATGGAGAAATATGGAAAAATAAAAAACAATAGAATACATAAGAAATTCACAAAACAATGAAAGACATAAATATAAATAGTGAGAATTGTCAATTTCTTTTAAAATCCTATTGAATATGTTTCATTATTAACCGTATCAGACCTCTGAGCAATGTGATTTCTACACTTTATCGCCCCGCAAAAGAGAGAGCGGTCCATAAATTACTTTATCACCCTCGGTCAAATGTCTATGGGATTTTGCGTGTAAAAACAACGGTCCATAAACTCACATCCGAAAATGAGGGCGCAATTACTCGCGATCGCGAGCAACTTTTGCAAAATTGTTTTGTGTATTGAAGTTTTGTGTGCATTCGGCTCGCGACGTGCCTGACACCGGCCTGGGAATTTTGTGAACTTTGACATCTGATTGTAAACAAACATGGCAGCGCACAGTTCGAAGACGAGGTTTGCTTCTATTCGTTTGATGACAATGAATTCGATGGAATTTTGCAAGATAGGAATGCACCAAATACTAAGAGGGCAACTAAACAAGCAGCCAATATTCTGAAGGAGTATATTGCGGAGAAAAACCTTCAGCTTGATCTGGAAACTGTGGACAAAAAAACCCTTGCCTCTGTTCTTGCGAAGTTCTACGTCGAGGTACGGCAAACCGATTGGAATTCACTACAAAACAACAACTCTGAACAGCATCCGAGCTGGATTGAACAGGTATATGAATTTCGTGTTAGCTCTAAATGTCTGATTTGGTTAATAATAACAATATGGAAAATTTTGTGAACTTTGACATCTGATTGTAAACAACCATGGCAGCGCACAGTTCGAAGACGAGGTTTGCTTCGTTTGATGACAATTAACGTTAATTCGATGGAATTTTGCAAGATAGGAATGCACCAGATACTAAGAGGGCAACTAAACAAGCAGCCAAAATTCTGAAGGAGTATATTGCGGAGAAAAACCTTCAGCTTGATCTGGAAACTGTGGACAAAAAAACCCTTGCCTCTGTTCTTGCGACAGTTCTACGCTCGAGGTACGGCAAACCGATTGGAATCACTACAAACAACAACTCTGAACAGCATCCGAGCTGGATTGAACAGGTATATGAATTTCGTGTTCGCTCTAGATGTCTGATTTGGTTAATAATAACAATATGGAAAATTTTGTGAACTTTGACATCTGCATTGTAAACAAACATGGCAGCGCACAGTTCGAAGACGAGGTTTGCTTCGTTTGATGACAATTAATTCGATGGAATTTTGCAAGATAGGAATGCAACAAATACTAAGAGGGCAACTAAACAAGCAGCCAAAATTCTGAAGGAGTATATTGCGGAGAAAAACCTTCAGCTTGATATGGAAACTGTGGACAAAAAAAACCTTGCCTCTGTTCTTGCGAAGTTCTACGTCGAGGTACGGCAAACCGATGGAACTCACTACAAAACAACAACTCTGAACAGCATCCGAGCTGGATTGAACAGGTATTCTATATGAATTTCGTGTTCGCTCTAGATGTCTGATTTGGTTAATAATAACAATATGGACTATCTACTTTCGGGAGACACAACATTTATGGCCCTGAGTAGAATCGTATTGCCCTCGTCTTCGACTCGGGGCAATACGATTCTACTCAGGGCCATAAATGTCGTGTCTCCCTCAAGGCTAGTCCATATTATATTAATACAACATTTTAAAAGAAAAAAAATCTTTTGCCATTTCCATATTTGAAAAAAATTAGATTTTAGAAATTATGGATCAAATTGTGTGCATTCTCTATGGGGACAAATTGTCCCATACGTAACACGTCCTCTCCGACTTTAACAAAGGCTTACAAAAAAAGTGACATTCATCATGACTTCAAAGAGGGTTGGACCTTTCATCACACCAAACTTCAATACATCAGTGGAAATACTTTCAGAGAGTTTTGGAGTTGAAAATTTTTCTTTAAAAAATTGAATTCTTCTGGTCCCATACTTAACGCACTACATTTCATGCTATTGCATCAAAGGTCATACATGTAGGTCATATGTCATCATATCCCATCAGTGTATTACTCTCTTGGATACCTAACATGTGGATGAGAAAAAATAGTACCCTTAACCTTCAAAAAGATTTTATAGAGGGTAAAAGGCTCTGAAATGTCCCATACGTAACATGCGCGTTATCTTGGACTTGCCCTTAAACAAATGGAATGTGTACATCAAGTTGATTGATTAAATATGTTAGATAAATTAAATTGGTTAAATAAGCTGAACAAGTCAAAGGGAAGTTTAATACTCACCATTATAACCATATTTAATCCTTGATGAAGCATTCAGACTAGGATCAAAGTTTCCCATCAACGGTGCAATGTATTGAGTAGCTGACAAGTACTGATGAAAGAATGTACTCAGTGATATAAATCCTGCAACAAAATAAATGAGAATTGACATATTTTAATTGAAAATCTTATGCTTACAAATAAGGTAAAGCAGGGAATAATTTTACTTCTTAAATTTGATTAGCGAGTTTGGTTGATGGGGAAAAACTTGGAACCAGCAAAATATGCAGTCCTACTTTGTAAGTAAAAAGGTTGCAACACAAAATGAATTTTGTGTTGCAATCATAAATCTTTGGGCAAATGGAAAATTGAAAAATTATTCCCTGTAAAGGTAGCAGTAAATATAAACCAATAAACAAACATCAAACAAATACAGATATATTCTGGTTGAGGGTCATAATTGACCCCCTAATGCTCCCCTGAAAAGAGACACCATAAAAAAGGAATGTGAGAATGGGTCGTATTACATGTTGGTGATGTTGAAATGAAGGAGTTGAACACTTAAAACAAAATAACCCTTGAGAAATTTAAAAAAAGATTTTTTCATATTCAACAACATTCCAAAGCGGACAAAATGGGGTATGTGCATGAACATTGTTGTAGATCTTTTTTTGTTTCATCTACACATACATTGTATGTACATGTACACGTGCTTTCAGGTGGCAATTCAGCCTCAGTACATGTGTACATAGTAAAAAGGTACTTTGTTCCTAAGCTTCAACAGAATTTTCATTAGATAATGCGTAAATGTAGCAGACATTTCAAGCAGAATGCCGACGAAGGGTAATTTCTATAATGCACTGTAAATATCCACTGTCCCCATTAGTCAAATTAATACCTGGAGAATATTAAGCCACGCTCAAATGGTATTTCAATTTGTAAATTATTAAACAGACTGAGTGTAATACTCTGTATTTAATCACTATAATGGATCATGATGTCTCACATCATATTGCATAAAACAAATTGACCCCGTCAAAATCATTCAATTGATGGTTCTAAAATATTTCTGGAAGATGCATGCTTGTGAACTCTGCTTGTATTGTAAAACCTTGTTCAGAATGTCATAAAACTTGAGACCAATGTTATTTTTCTTGTTTCTATTAATGTGAATGTCAGTTTTATGTGAAAGAGCAAGTTTTTCAAATATATATCTACAATGTAGTTGTTACATGTATACAGACATATTCTTGTCAATGATTGGGGAGCTACAACATGTAGCTGCCAAACTATTACTTTTGAAAAAGTTTGATTCAGCTTAAAAATAATATAAAATAAAAAACATTTTTATTTTGATTGAATTTTTTTTTTCCTTCTAGTTTTAAAGTACATGTACATGTATGTGCTTACATGTACATGTACATGTACTGTACATGTAGATGCATAAATTGCTTTGGGTGCAATTGCCGAGATTAGAGATTCATCAAGCTACACATGTACATAATTGGTCTAAATTTAGTCATCAGCTCTCTAAGCTTTGGATTTTGATAGACTCTAATTAAAAAATGAATCACAATTTCCGATGGAGATAAAAATTGATACCACACATACATGTATCTACATTGTAAACCCAATTCTACAGAAGAAAAACAAGTCTTTGCCTAGCAAAGAGGTACATAAATATGAAGCCGTGTGTATTGGATACAAATGCATGTTCCAATAATTCAGGCACTAAGCATTTCACACTGAGGAGGGTTTGAGCTTGTAAACTAGTGTTTGTGCGAGCAGTCTCCTCTTTAATAAACACTATCGCAATTCTCGTCAATTCCTCCCTTTCCTCAACAGATCAGTATAACCTTTTCCAATCTCCGCTGTAATCTTACTCTTCGATAGCAGGCGTTCATTCCTTCTCGCTTCCATTAATCTACTTCATTCAATACCACATCTCACTTTACGATCAGCAACACTTCTTTACTTCTACCCCAATCCTCTTCCAGCTCCATACAAAAAAGTATCTCAACCAATTCTCTCTTGCTTTCTTTATCTACATTGTACAGTCTTGTCTTTATTTCTCTCTGATACTTTTCTTGTTCTCTTTATTTGTTTCATATAACAGTATTTCTTTTACCCCCAATGTCTGTTCATCTTGACTTTCTCTCTCTCTTTACATTGTACTTCACATCAGCACAATGTTCAAACTCTTTCAAATATTTCTATCTATTTTCATATCTATTATTAATATCTGACCCCCCCCCCCTCTCTCTTCCTATTCCTCACTCTTCCACTCTCTACAAGTATCTCTGCTAAGTCCACACCTGTGTATTTTTCAACTCTATCCCTGTGTATTTTCATTTCTATTTCTCATCTAAAATCTCTGATTCCCATATATATGCCCATTTCCCTACTTTGCTTTCTTGAGTCTATCGATCAGTCTCCCTCCAACCTTTTTTTTCTTTGAAACTCATCTCTAAACCTGTTTCCCTCCATTTTCCCCTTAATCTTCTCCTTCTTGTCTCTCTTCCTTTCTCTATCTACAGTTTTTTTTTTCTTCCTCTACCATCCTCGTCTGTTTTCTTGTTCTATTTTTCTACATTCATATAACTGTATTTTGGTTTTTTCCAATTTCTGTTCATCCGACCCCCACCCCCCCCCCCTCTCTCTCTTTAATCCACATCTATCCCTAGAGCTATTTCCTTTTTATTTCCAATCTACATATATTATCCCACTCTCTATCCCTACACATGTATTTCCCTACTTTGCATTCAAGAGTATATTGATCATCTCCCTCCATCTCTTTCTCTTCTTCTTTTGAAATCATCTTTTAATCTTTTTCCCATCCATCTGATAGATCTCTACATTGGATGCTCTCACTTCCATTAATTTTCCCCATTCAATACCCCATCTCACATGACCATCATAATCTTCTACCATCTAAATCCTACCAACACTCCACCTCTCTATCCAATTCCAACTATGTATGCACATCGCATCTCTCGGTCTCTCCATCTTTGATTCCCTCCCTCTCTATCTTTGTCTATATTCCATCTCTCTCTCTTCGTCATGCGCAAATGTTTTTGGGTGCTTATTCTTTTCTGCTGATATTAATCTTCTCCACTCGAACTAATTTTCTATTTTCATCTTAAAGAGTCTGAAATCCTCACCCCATCACCCATTCAAACCCTATATCTCCCATGTGTCTCTCTTCCTTTCTATATCTGTAGTTTGTCTCTTTCTTCAAATGTATTTTGACCCTTTTTTTTTTTTACTCCATATCCCTTCAAAAGTGTATTTTCCAATCAATGTTTACCCCCTCCCCTCTCTTTATACTCCAAACCTGTCATAACTTTCCAACTTTATACGCCTGTCTATAATTGTATTTCTTATTTTGAATACATGTACCTCTCTCTCTCTCCCTCTCTCCATGCAATATTTTGAGCCAACCACAGAATGGCTTTAATATCCGCTAAAGTCAGGGTCTCATAAATTGCAAATGTTTACATAATATTTATTGATCCCTGCAATCTCATACTGTCCGCTTGTAATACATACCCATGCATAAATGTCAATTCCCAGGTACATGTATGCCAGTAATAATCTCCATTTTTGTAAATTTTATCATTATGTATACTCTTTGGATACGCATAGATAGATACATGCCAAAACTAAAGAAAGATTTCAGATAAAATAGACTTCATATGGGGAAATCCAGACAATGAAAACATGGGATGAAAAAAAACTAACATGCCCACAATCAAATTTCATGTCGCTTCTAATCCTATTTTCTCATTTCTTATCCAATTATATGATCCCCTAGGCTGTAACGCTGCCATGGCATGGGATGCTTATTACATTTCTTGCTAATCAATTAATGTAGCTGTCTGTATATATTTTGTTAAGTTAACCCTTCGAAGACTAAGGTAGCGTGACATGAGTCGTTTTGTCTTGTTTTTATGAAGCCAACTGAAACATTGTCGTCAAGCGTGGTTCCCACAAACTATTTTCATTATATTAGGCGGTACTGCACTACATGTAGCTCAAAATTTCAAATAGCGCGCTATTTGTGATCCAATGAATTAGCTCGATCAGAGCAGATCTGACTTTTCACTTTGTGGTCAAATAGCGTGCTAATTCGGAGGAAATCCAAGCCCGAGTCATCTTAGATTTTTTTCTTAAACTTGAGCTGGTTTGCACTTTTAGGACGAAATAGCGCGCTATTTTGCGCGGTTCTAATCCGAAATCGTGCACATGTGCATGTATACGCCAGCGGTACTTACCAGTTGCACATTACACATCGGGCTTGTTTGTTCAAGGTCAGGTCAGGTCGTTAATGTGAATTTCAAAATAGCTTGAGCTAGTGCAGGACCAGTTTCTCTTTTCATGTTTTTTCCCCGATCCACCAATTACATGTAGCGGGCTATTTTTTAGCTCAAGCTAGTGCAGCAGTGCCTAATGTACTGCTCAGAGTAAGACAAGCATTAAAATTTGTTTAAACGAATTGAGTTGACATCCTTCAAGCGCTTTAGTCAGACAACATAAAGAATGTAGGCTCCTATCGAGTGATCAACGACAGGGTTTCAAATTTCCATGAAACATTTTGCAGCTGTACACCGGCGTTGTCGTCCTAATTCCCACATTAAACTTTCCTCGTCAAGGACTATAAGTAGTGCTTTACTATGGCAACCGGCATGACCGCAAGATATATTGATGAATCGCTATCGAACGGGATGAATCTTTCATGGGCGTTTGTGGCTCCAGTGCCTTCTGGGTAAAATACATCCGTGGAACGTTTGAGGGAATTGACTTGTTTTTCAACGAGGGTGACGGGTCTCGTTGATAAGTGATCATAGATTGTAGATCAAAGGGAAGGACCGAGTTTTCTTGCATTAAGTGATCAAATTTCACATCCTCCTGGCACTGAACACAATTACAATTGATCACCTACATGTATGATTGGGTTTTAAAAGAAATTGTGATAGGGCGTAAAATGTTTCAAATAAAAACAATTCCTGATTGCACAATCGCAATTACAATGTGTTCTGCATATACCCATAGGCTCAAACATTTATTTTTCATGTTCAAATTATATTCATTGCTCCGCATTAATTGCCTACACACATTCCTGGATCATATTCAGCTTTTTCTCCTTCCTTCTCTGGCAATAACATTGTATGCTGCAATTTCACCATTTCCCAACAATTTTTCAGTTCCAGTATAAAAAATATCACTCTTTTGAAATCAAAATCTATTCCAGTATCTGCTTTTTAATTTCTGTGGATACAATTTTGTTTAAACATTCTTCTTCTTTTTTTTTTAAATATAAGTCCACATCATTTCCATTTCTGCTTTCATTCAATATCATATACATGTAGCTTCTTTGATATGATTTTGTTTCCATTTTTATTCTTTAAAGGTAGTGTCAGCCTTTTGCAGGCAAAAATATTAAATTTCTAGTTTTTGAGAGGATATTGTGGTATATCAATGACTATATCTTCCCACAGCATGATTAAGCTCAATTGTGTATATTTGTCATTATATTGCGATTATCAACATTCATTCCTATTTTTTCGAACCTCGAAAAATATACCGTACGTTGCGGACCGTTAGTGCAGAGAATAATGCACGCTGATGCGCCGTGTGTATATTGCTGTGTGTGGTCCGTTCTGCACGCACTGTAATATCCACGATGTTGATGGAGAGCTGGTCTAGATTGGTAGTCAGATTTTCGTTTCATATTACTGATCTAGGCAACCTATGACAGTAAGATTGAATAGACAGTATAGGTTGATCATGTTCTAAAGTTATGCCAAGTTGCATTAGTTTTCGCAATTTGTGAAAAAGGCTGACACTACCTTTAAAACTTCAACATTGTACCCACTTTCAACAAGTTGTCAATCGATTCTGAGAAAATTTCTTCAAGATCATTTTATTTTCATACAGTATCTTCACTCCTTATTCAGTTATTTCTGTCTGCTGGTCTTCAATTAATCTTTATTTTATAAAATTCAACATGCATGATGTAAATGTTATCACATTTTCTTGAAAATATAGGATTTTGTTTTCATCATCACTCCATAATAATCCAACATCATATCCGAATACAAGTACATGTACACTATTTTGTGCTGGTAAGTTTCTCCCAAACTGCTTCGCACCTTTGTCAATTAAGAAATGTCATATATCGTATTTAGTCCCGAGCGACCACCACAAAGAAATTGGCACTCGAGCCATTGCGCCTGCGAGCCGTTATCAGGGAAAATCCTCCAGAGAATCTGGTAATTGAGAGGAAATTTGGTGAATTGTTGAGGTGGAGGATATTTCTGACGGATCGATGAGACAAGGAAAGTGGTTTGGGATGCAGCATCCTCTTAAAAACAAGAAAGGTACTCATGTTATGATATCTGCACAGATCTCCTACAGTTGTAATAATAAAATGAGATATGATCATATAAAGATCCTGTAGTAGCCAGGAGGGTGTTCAGAGAGGTAATATTCTTTCTTCTGAGCAGAAAATTAAATTGAGAAATGTAGTATCCTTTTCAAACAGGAAGGTATTTGTGATCAGTCTGTAAAAGAATAATGCTGGGGCTGTGAAATCCATGTACATGTAGTTCATAACTGTTTGAGGACAGGAGGGTGTTTAGAATGAAATTTCTTCTTGCTCAAAGCGAAAGAAATTATATAAAGTGAAAGTTATCCTTTAATTTAAAAGGGGGAATATATTTTTGTGACAGGAAAATTTAATACCCTACTATAAATGTTAAAAGAAAATGAGGCATCATAGAGCTGTTGATGACCACAAATTGTTTAGATTTCGCTCCTACCAAAAAAATCAAATGCAATCTGCAGCATCCTTACAAAAACAAGCAAGAAAGGGCGGTCATTGTGATAATCAGTAAAAATTTGTTACAGTTGTGTTATAAAGAAATAAGTGCATGTACATTATGTACAATGTACATGTATACTGTACAGTATACATTTTGTACATATATATGTTTCATAACTTTTGCCAAAAATGAGAACGTAAAGAGAGTTAATAGTGTTCTCCCTCTACACTGTGTCTCATCAGAAAATCTAATTTAAAACTTAATTTAAAATCTTAAATTGACTTAGTACATGTACATGTACATGTAATACAATGTAGTAATGTTTGTTTAACCAACACCATTAAAAGTATGAAGAAAACTAATAAAAGGAAGGTTTTCGAATGTAGATCAATGACATTCAAATTATACAAGCCTTGACGAACATTTCAACATAAAAAAGGTATCCTCCAGATACATGTACATGTACATGTACATGACGTATTCTTGTTTCAGAATGTCATATTAAATTGCCAAGCAATAGGAAAGTAGCGGAGCACATGTATGTGATATAAACATCTGAGCTGAAACACTCAGCACTTTATGTCAGGTTTGAGATGCATCAAATCTCATATTTTCGCAGGCAATTACATGTACAATCCCCTAGCATCAGAACACTGAAAAGAATGATCTATATATAATTCACCAAAATGTTTGCAAGGGTCCGATGAGCTCTTACACTGGTTTTGTAAAGTTCTGTGAAGTTGAGGTACTCAATTCAGGGACATTTTTTTATAATCTTTTACTACACCTTATATTTTACATCCATATTTTTTGTGACTTTTATCTTATTTGCATTCACTTAATTTGTACAGAAATATCAGAAAGTGAAAAATTTCATGTTCAGTATACATGTAAAAAAATTCTTGCGAAAATAAAACCACTGCAAAATATTCAGTGTATACATGTAGGCCTACAGAATTTTTGAATCTATTCTGTACAATACAAAGGGACTCTTTAATAATTATATTCTTCTTTATAATATGAAAGCCCACAATTATTTTGTCTACCTTTCCCACTACACTTGATTCTCTTTTTTTTTAAAAACTAGCATGGCTGAACGGGCTGGTTGACCTGAAATTTGATTCATCATGCATCTTGACAGCTCCGGGGCTCAATGCTACAAATTTACATCTCAATTGGAAATATTGGCAGACATTTGGAAATATTGGTGAGAACTGCATCCACTTATGTCATCTAGTTTGGCGACATGCATCTGTTATCTTTCCTAATTTAATGCAATTGAATAAATGTTTACATGAAATCATCGCTTGAGAGCCCGGTGGGGGTGATTCTGAAGTCAAAAGGGGGCCTCATGGAAATTTTGACATTCAATAAATATCAAATGTGCAGATCCTATTCTCATCCTTTTCCTTTTAAACAGGAGTTATCATGTATACATGTAGTGTGTACATGTACAATGTATATGTACAAAACATGTACAATTATTTCTTTGCCATGATAATAGCAGTCCAGCCTTCGTTAAATGATGACAGATTTAAATCATGGTTCATCATCATTTCTGTTCTTTTTATTATAAATCCAAAATATTTTTCTCAGGAATGCCACGTACTGTATATGTAGCACTAATGGACAACTCCTACTTTTCAATCCAATTTTCATCCAAATAGGGGTATTCATGGAGGAAGTCCTGGGACTACACTTTATGTCCATGGATGAAGTTCATCTTACTCTATTATTAAATCATTATTAGTCGTCGAGCTCTGCAATATTATGCATATGGGCAATTCCACGGTTATTCGCATTACACTTTTAGGTGCCAATTTTGGAACTTGGTGGTACCAGGCTTACAAGAATGAGTCTTTCTTTAAAGTTTATACTTTGACTTAAACCTGACAACCATAGCTTTAAAATAACAATATAAGAAATGTTGCAGGCTTTTTCCTGTGAAAGTCACAACAGGATAAAAATTGGTTAGTCGCATTACACAAAATGGACAAGGAAAAAGATCCACTTCTTACAAAAAAAATATTTTGCTCAAATCATAATACTTCTGCCAGTTTTATTCCTTGCAGCACCTAATCAACATATTGAAGTATCAAGTCAGCTATTTAGATTTGGTAAACAATTTAAAGTATTCTTTAAAGATCGATAAATGTCGGTTAGTCGCATTACGGTTAGTTGCATTACACTATTTTTTATGCAACTTTTTTGGTTATTTCACCCCCTTGTCATGAATTAAATGTCATTATTGACCTTTAAAGACAGAAATATATCCACCCTTCTCCATTTAGTGAAAGTTTCAAGAAAAAATATCAAAAGAATCTTGTGTAATTTGAATTTTAGTGAATTTTTTTTTCATGTAGTCCAACACATTGAATTTTAATGGTGGTTCTAGTTCTCAAGGATGTGAACGAAATTGAAAAATAATTTTTATTGATTTTGAAAGAGTTTTATGAGCCATTAACACCTATGGCACTAGATAAGTGATAGGTCATAGAATAAACATCAGAGAGACATTTTTAATTTTTGACAAATGTCCTACATGTACAGTAGTTGGCGTGGAATTGCCCATATGCTTCAAAATATCACTGACGTCTGAATTACATTGTAATAATGCACGAATCCTTTGATTCATTTGTCGTCACGAAGCTTCATGATTTATGACCTGATTAATAAAGCCATAATTCATCATTCCTCTAGATTGCCTCAATCTATTGATCCCTGTTGAATTCAAGAGCTTTGCAGCTTATATTGTGTCTACAGGCAAAGAATAATGGATCGGATAAAATATGAAGTTCACAGGTTCTGATAGGAAAATTCATAATTTTACCTCAAATAAAGAACAGAAAAAAGAAATAATCATAACCCTTTAGGACTTTTAATAGGTGGGAAAAAAAACTGTATAATTTGCTTATTTTCAAGTAATGTTTCAAATTCCTTAAATAAGCAATAGCACACAAGTTTCTTTCGCCTTCTGTCAGTGGTCTCCTTTTTAGAGCATTTAAATTCCTTTCTCATGAAAATGTGTGTGTTCTCAACGTTCTGTACAAAATAAATGTGGTTAAATGAAGGGGAAAAACTGCATGAATTTTGGAAAAAACACGAAATAAACTGCATAGATATTGATATTCCAGAAATACACAACATTTTGCCCCCAAAATGCCACTAAAACTTTGGTTCTTTTCTACATGAAAACGTAAGATAAAAAGTGACATTGAAACAGGAAATGAATTTTGTGTGACAGCTTCTCAAAAGTGAAGAAGAACGCAATTCATGCAAGATTACTGAATCATGAAAATCGCCTACTCTGAATCGAAGGGCAATAAAAACTGGGGAACGCAAAACAACTATTAAATGCCTCGCAAACTGATCTAATGCAATCAGAAGACCAAGCAGGCAGAAATAAACTCCCCTCAAGCATTCAAAAAGTCTTCCCATATTTAAAGGGAAAATGCAGTCGTGATCATGAGAATTGTATTTAGTCTGTTTCAAAGAGATTTGAAAAGGTTGATAACAATTCATCTACAAGACTTGTTGTGTTCTATTAAGAGGTTTTGGAATCAACAAATTAATAAATAATTGACACAATGCTGCTAAGAATCACATTTACTATACACAGAAATGCATGCATGGGACTACACACAGTGTTTGACCAAAATATTTCAACTGTTTTGTTTTGTTTTGTTTTTTTTTCATTTTCTTTTCTTTTTTTTTTCTTTTTTTGGGGGGGGGGGGGGGTGGTCATTATACATGTACATATGGGGGTATTTGAAGAGTAATACTTGCCAGTATACCCTTTTAATCAATTCATGATTCCAAAAACAATGCAAGTAATTTGAAAGCTTGCAAATAATTCATTCACTCTTCCCCACTATTCCCTTTAACTGTATTCTCCTGATGGCACATTAATGGCCCTTACTGCTTTGGTACAGTGTCTCCAAACAGTGTCTCCAAACAGGATTCTAAAGACTTATGGCTCGTGACTTTTTCCTCCATTGGGAGGCAATCTATAGACATTATTCTTGCTCCATCTCATATTTTTGAAGGGCTGCTCATATTTCGTGGAAGAGAGACAAAATCACTGATTTAAGACCATTGAAACATCATGGGTAACCATTGTATTTTGATTAAATTTACATGTTCATGTATTTGACGAGTTCAGGGAGGGTGAAATAATATCCGGCGTGCATGACTATTGTCACAATTATGTATGCATCCTAAGGCGTCTGTCTGCAAGCATGTCCTCAACTTAATATTGCGTTTGTAACACAAGTGTGTGAATGTTTCTCTTAAACTCAAGAAATCAAGCATACCACATTGAAAAGAAAGATGGTGTAAGATGTCATGCATGGGAGACACGACATTTGCTTCTGCAACATTTGTACCAGGAATTATCATGTTGAAGATGATTGTACAATGGTTTTAAGTTTTATTTCAGGTTCAGGGTTAGGTTCAGGGTTAGGATAAGGTATGATGTTTGTCATTCGACTTGGAGTTGAGTAATTGTCACCTATAAGAAGTAAATGTCATGCACCTACAATGTACTCATGATACTCATGAATTATTAAATGTAGTACTACAGGGATGACAGTTGCCACTAGGCCTGGGGGAAAACAGCCCAAACTTGTATAGGCCCCCATATTATGTGTAAAAATTAAGCAAAAGAAAGCCTAAAATTTGAAATTGCCAGGCCTGAATCAAGCAAAAATGAGCAAACTGTTATTCCTTATTTCGATGCTTGATAGACCTGACACAGTACCCGCAAGGGGGGATGACAAAATTTGTTGACAGCATACACAAACACCAGAAAGTTGTACGTAATTCAAATGGTATCTTTACAGCCAGAGTCCACAATTCAATACAAAAATATACATGTAATAAAACACTTACCACCAGTTGCTATGTATATTTTGGTGATATTATGTCCATAGAACGGGAATGGAAATGGCAGTTGTACCTCCTAAAAATTATCAAATGAAAATCAAATGAGATTAAAATAAAAGTTCTTTGTTTTCCTGTCTCCATTGACAATCACTCATGTACTCGAAATAGTCATAATCTGGATTAATTGTGAGTTTGAGTTTTGGTATTGACATTAAAGTACAGGTACCTTTGAATGTTACTTGAATGTTCAAAACTACATGTACCATTACATAAATACAGTGAAAACTTGATATTGAGAGTTCTGATGAACAAATACCTAAAAATTGAACTGAACAGGAATGATTTGAACTAGACTGACCTGGACTAGGCTGAAATGGATTGAACTAAACTGGATTTATCTGAACTAAACTGCATTGATATGAACTAAACTGAACTGCCCTGAACTGGATTGACCTGGACTGAACTGGATTGATCTGAACTATATTGAATTGCACTGAACTGGATTGAGCTGGATTGAACTGATCTAAACTTACCCCTGCAGTGAGATGACTATCAGAGAGAGCTTGATGAACATTGACAGTATGGTACTGTGCTGAGTTGAGATTCAGAAAGTATTCCTGACCTCTGGTATAGAATGCGGATGTGTAGTAGTCATGATCATCCTACAAAGAGGGAGGAAAAAATAATAAGATCATAGATAAATATCTACAAAACTGTGTTTTTGTACTTGGAGCTGGGCTTTTGATTCTCGTTTGATATAAAGTCAGGAGCCTTTTCCCTAGAATGTTTATTGGACTTGCAATTAAAATTATAATTTAACTGAATTACTCTTGATCCCCAAGTACATCAATTTCATCTGAGAGTAATAAACATTAGCTTAAAATTAAATATCAGTCAAGATTATAAAACGGAAAAGGACAAGCTCAAGAGATAATTTTATATATTAAAATTTGTCAGAATTTTATTGACCTGTTTCTACATTTTATTTTACATACATGTACTGTATTTGCTGTTATTTTTGCGCTGAGCAGCCTCTAAACATGTTAACAGGTTCTTAAATTCGCGCTGCATGTTCGTACATTGTAACTCTGGCAATTGAACCCATTCAATACATGCATAGGAAATTATGCCCATATATTCGCGGGTTTTTAAATTGCGCCTGCCGCTCTTTGCGCGAAATCCGCGAAAATTAATGTAGCGCGAACATTTCCACGATTTACAGTACATGTACATACTTGTGTATGAAAACCATCTCAATATCAGACAGGAGTATGATTCCTTTTAATACAAACAATGATTTAAACAATCAATTTGATAGCAATGAATCATTTGTCCAACACCAGTCAGTTTAGCACACGTACAGGCAATTTACATGTAAATTAGGGGCCATTCCACGTTACGTAAGTTACATTTCAGAGAAAAATATTGACATAAAGGGTCTGTCCTCTTCTTAATAAACTGCATTGGAGGTTTAAATCCTATTATGGTACATCCTTGTCATATACTCTCAAATTTAAGAAACAAAAAATCAGCTCACTTGGCCTGAATTAAAAAATGACAATCAATTGTTTGAGCATTATGTCAGTTACGTCAGAGAAAATGGGATCGTCAACCTTTTTTGGGAAATTTGAAAATCCTGTGAAGTGCTTAGCTCTCCTGACTAACTTTTATTAAAAATCAAGAGGGAAGACATAGAACTACATTTTTCAGTTCAAATTAGGAAGATCCTATAAGTAGGGATGGCCACAGAAAAGCAAAAAGCCACTAGAACAGTTTCCACTTCACTGTATGGATGTAGTCACCCATGCATTTACAATGCAAACAATAACCCATGCACTAAGTGTTCTGCCTACTCAATAATACACAGGCAGAGAAATAGCAAAATTTTCAATAAAAAACAGCTTTCGAAATTGTCTTTTGGCCAGTGGTAAATATCAATCATTTTTATTCCAAATTGGTCAGTTTCTTCCTTAGAAAATACCTCAGCAGGTGATCAACTTCTCCTGTTGAAAAAATTGATATGAAGAAAACTACAGCGTGTTGAAAGTGATGCTTCTGTGTAATGTGTGTTATGACTGGAATTTCTCATGATTGGAATACATTCAGATAAGGAGAAGTAGATATCTATAAAATTTAACTATTTTTGAAAAAAAAATGTATTGGGGTGAAAAACAAAGAACAATGTTTACCACTGGCCATTTAAGTTTTCAAACTACTCTACCCTCTCCAACACTCAGCTCAGAGCCACACCACCATGAAAAAGCCTATTGTCTAGGGTGTTTCTATTGAAACATGCTCTATGGAGTATTTTTCCACGGTGGTCATATTGCATCACATACATGTACGGTAACATACATGTCAAACCATCAGTTTTGTACTGCCATAACTTTTTGTATAATCTACTCATGCGCCTTAATTGTGTTACTATAATCTCATTTCATGTTGATACACACATAGAAAATTTTTGGTATGAGTTGGTTTAATAAATCAAAGACAAAAGGACCATAAACTTGAGCTTTTATTGCATTTTCTGGCTTTGTCTGAAACTTGTAAAAGTGTTCTAGCAGCTCATTGGTAATCTGAGACACTTATGGGGTCATATCTTTGAAATGGAACATCCAATTGTGATAATTCAAGCACCAAATTGTTTCTTTTAACATGCTCTATTCAATAAGCCTAGCAAAAACAACTTAAAAATAACTTAAAATTTTAGTGGACATCCCTACTATAAGTATAACTCATATTTTTTATACGAGTCCATCTTCCCTGTTACGTAAGTTACACATGAGCGTTCCGTAAGTTAGTGTCTGAAAATTCAATGAAAAAAATATCTACTATCCAATTGCTTGACTTAATTTAGGATTAATATGGTAATGACATCATAGGAAACCAAAACTGAAAATTTTACTGCTTTATCTTCTCTAGTTTTTAAAATATTTGTATCATAAGCAATCAAATTCAAGTGTAGTCCCACCTGTAAATAATTTTGTTGGATTTTGTAAATTTCAATAATTTTTTAGCTTCATTTTGGCTATAAAATTTGAATGATAATGCAGTTGAATTGATATACTTTTAACTCTCTGTCAAGTTTCAGAAACACAATTTTCACTGAGTACACTGATATGTAACTTACTTAACTTAATGTGTAACTTACGTAATGTTACGAAAGTTACACACTTTTGCAGTTGCACTATCCTATGAAGACGTTACTAAAATGTTATGATTTTTCACAATGATATTTAGCATACTACACTAGCTTTAGAAATGTATCATGATTAAATTCTATTCAAGCAATTTTTGAGTGATAAAACTTTTTGATGTCTTTGCGTTACGTACATGTAAGTTACATCTTGAGATGAGGTTTTTGTTAACAATTTTTCGAAAAGTTGCATTTCTCATGTTAAAATATGAGATGGATTTGATTAAAATAACTAAATTTTGATGAATAAAAGTTAAAAGAATCAATATATAGTCAAATTAATCACATGGTGTTATCAAATTTTTCTTGAAATTCAAATTATTTCCCCTGTATACTCTGAAACAAATGTATATTTTGGTAGCCATAATAATTATGCAAATCAGTTTCCGAATATGATATTGTGGGTATTTATCTAACAAAAAAGCCACATTTGGGCATTAATATGCCAAATGTATTTTTTGGTGCTCTGAACCACTTGCCGTGGGATGGCCCAAAGGAGGAAAAGAAGAGACAGAGAGCTACACACACGTATACAGACAGTGAGTGAAAGAGAGAGAGAGAGAGAAAGAGAGAGAGAGAGAGAGAGATGTTATGATGTCTAAATCAATGAGATACACTCTAAACTGACGATTCACTTTCCATCACGATGATATGATTGATAATGGTTTAGAGTTGATCTCATCAGTGTGTGCAATGTAGATAGAGACAGAGAGAGGGAGAGAGAGAGAGTGAGAGAGAGAGAGAGAGAGAGAGAGAGAAAGAGGGAGAGAGAGATGTTGCGATGTCTACATCAACACTATTAAACTGACGATTCACTTTCCATCACGATGATATCATATGATTGTTATTGGTTTAGAGTTGATCTCATCAGTGTGTGCAATGTACAGACAGAGAAAGAGAAAGAGAGAGACATCGAGTGAGATTCAATGATGTTGTTATAGCTGCGCTATGGCAACTGAAAGCTGCTCCCTGCATAATTAAATCTCGGAGCTCAGCGAGACATTGAAGGTGAGACGAAGATTGACATATGAATTTGTCAATACCGTTTTAATGGCCATGAGTATTAAAGCTGCAAAAAAGTTATTGTTGGGGGAAAAAAATGTAATCTCAAACAAAACAAAAAAACCTTTTGTAGATTTCTTAGTAAAAAAAAAATACTAAAAAACAAACAAACAAACAAAATAAGAAAAAGAGAAAAAAAGATGAGGGTCTCCTAAAATCCTCCAGTCTGTTTGTTTCGTAACAAATATACATTGTAGATGTAATGATTTCTGAGTTCCTGAAGTTCTATAATACAGTGTACATGTATGTACATGTAGTAAGCTTTGTTTTATTTTCAGTCTTTTTATTTTATGAATCACACAATTCCAGTATTTAATTCATATACATGTAATTCTAAATGCCGTATTTCAAATACGTACATACATGTACATGTACTGTATCATGCATAAAAGTCAGAAAGGTCAAAATGTACAGGTAATAGCACTGTATTAAAGACAACTACATGTAATATATACATGTATATATATATATGCAAAGTTTATGAAGTTTAATAGCAGGATGACTAGATAGGTTGGTATGCTGACTCATGTTAGGACAAAAGCAATATTTGCTTAAATTTTGACAAAGTAGGATGTCTATTGTCTGTGTTCAACCAGTGTGAAAAAAGTGGTACTGTAGAAATGTACATTGATGTGTAGCTCCTCAAATTATAAAAAGCTGAACTTGATTAAAATTACGGAAAAACAAGTTATAATATTTTTTTTTTTAATATTAAGGAGTCCATATCTTAACCTAATATAATCCAGGATTTTAATAATTATGTCAACAATTTACTACAGTTTTTTAATGTACATTGCTGGCTTACTGTAAATAATAGTGTTTGTTATTTTATTTTCTCATATGTTTGCCAGATACATGTAAGTGTTGTAATATTTTGATCTGAAAACAATATAAAGTAAAATCTTCTGGTTGAAATACAATTTTCTGTCAAGTTTAAAGCATACATGTATCCATTCAAGATCCTCAGACTCCATTAATCTTCATTATAAAAACACCTATGATTCCAACTTTAGGGCAAATCTAAATCAAGCTCACTTTGATACAGATAAAACGGGCTCTTCCTTGAATCCTGTATTTAGAGCTATCATACTCAGACGAATGCACACAGATATTACACAATTCGGATGAATAGAATCTCCTGACTAATCACATTTATCTATTCACCATGGAACAATTCAACAGTACCTGTACTTTCCTTACGTCAGTCTTGTCTGTAATATTGAAAACAAGGAAACTACATACATGTAGTATGCTCTGTGGATTGGGTTATGAACCTCAAGAGCTACATAGGGTTACATTGCATGCTGGACATTTGAAACATCAAGCATAATGTACATGTTTTTTACTGCTTAATAATTTGCAGTTTGTTGTATGATTTTGCATTAAAAGACCATATTGTATGAAATGTATTACAACTGAAAAGTATATGACATACATTTTAGGTCTTGCAGATTGCACATAATAATTTATAAATGTTACAATGATTACCAGTCATTATTGCTTTGAAATAAAATACTTTATGCTTGAAAAAAATCAGGAAACTGTGTGGTATGCTCTGTGGATAAGTTACGAGCATCAAGAGAGGTACTGACATTACATTACATGTACATGGTGCATCATGGACATTTAAAATTTAGCAAGCATATCTTTACTGTATGGTTTAGTTTGCAGTTTGTTGTATGGTTTTGCATCAATGCCATGTATTGTATGAAATGTGTAAATATTACTTTGTAATTGAATTAAAAGTAGATCATATACATGTAGGGTCAAAGCCAAAAGTATTGTTCACTTTGGTCAAATTTTCAAATTGGTAGTTATATCTAGTATTATATATCATATGAAAGCTGAGATTCCATAGATTTCGGAAATGTATATGTCCAATATAAAAGACTGCCGACTTTCTTGTAAAATGCTTTGAATGTGGAAATAGCCCCCTCTCTGCGCGA
>CALNVZ010000641.1:34232315-34242361 GCA_940671915.1 Paracentrotus lividus
ATCATTAGTTCTATCGCTATGGTGATTTGAAAATTTGTGACAAAAAAGGTCAATTTTTTCCCCTTCCCTGAATTCCCATTCACTTTGTACGTAGAACATATTTTCCATCCCGTCGCGCGACGGGACGGAATTGACATGCCTTTAGGAAATCGTCTATAAATCGTAATCTATAAGATTTAATTGCTAGCTCTTTTTTCACTAGTGATCTATGGGACAGTAACAAATAGACCCCACCTGACATGGTCAGCTTTGCTTATTAACTTTGATAGAATTCTTGTTTGAATCTTCTTTTAAAAAACCAGTGATATTTTCATTCCGTCCCGTCGCGCAACGAATATTTGACGTTGCCGTGAAAACGAAACGTATTTAAAATTTTTTTTTTTGCAGATTGATACTTTCAAGTAAGCTTGACATATTAGTGAGGGTAAATGGCAGCTGAAATATTAATTTTTCTTTTTGTGAGCATAAAACTCTATCAAATTCTGTCCCGTCGCGGTCCCTTATTTTTGGCTTTGACCCTGTACTGGTCTTGCAGCTAGTACAGAACTTTTGTACAGTAAGTTATGTAAATTCCAATTGGTCATTATTGTTCTGAAAAAGTACGTACTTTAAAAGTACCTTATTTCTATACTCTTGAACAGAATGTACTAGTTTTTCTAATAACAAAAAAAAAAAAAAAATCAAACATGAAATGTACAAATACACAAAACACAATGCAGCAAACCAATCAAAATATTGGATAAAACTTGTTATGTCCCCACTTTCCAAGACAGGAGCTAAATCGATAATCCATAAGTTGTATAATATACTTCCATGAGAAAAAAAAAGAAAAAAAAAAAAATTCAAATGACAGATTGGAATTTGAAAGTAAAATTTTGATTTTGTTAGTACTCTCTTTCATTGAAGCAGATTTGGCACCTTTTAGAAAATTGTAAGCTCTAAATGAACAAATGTATGCCTACTAATCAAAGAGCATAAAGAACAAACAAATTAATATTCTAACAATATGCACCTAAGCATGATTGCCGCAATAAATTGTTTCTATGACTTGAGCCTTTCCCTTTCTAGTTCAAATTCGTCTAAATTGTGAGTGTAAATAAAGGTCAACAGAATATGAAATTGGTACAGTAACAAATTTCATTTTCAACAGTAGCCCAATGCATTCAAAACAAATTCCACTTTACATTGTAAGTATGGTCAAGTTATGAATAGCAATACATACATGTGCACTCTCAAGTATTATCAGCAACATATTTTGAAATCATCTCTCTTGTTAAAACGGATAAAGAAAAAGGCCAAATAGCCCTCATACAAATTATATATGCAAATCATGTGCTTTTCCCATCGCGACCAAAAGCAGTTACAATGAGCAACAGGAGGAGGGGGGGGGGGGGGGGGAGGAATACATATAATAATACATTTTTGCAGAATTGTAGAATTCCTGTACTTTCTCCAATTGAGTTTGCGTAGCCAAAGAGTAAATTGGAATGAATCTGCTTATATTATAAAAAAATAAATAAATAGATTGAAAATATCAAGAGAGATCAAGATATATTGGGGTGAGAGATAGAGAGAGAGAGAGAGGTCTAATTGTTCAGAGAAGAGAGAGGGGGGGGGATGAAGACCAAGGGCAATTTAGTCTGAACTTTTGAACAAATGTACGTTGATTTATCATTTAAATTCCCAGTTTCAGTCCAAACGCAGTGAGACCACAGACCAACCATAACCGTATCAAGACAACTACCCCCCCTCCCCCCCCCCCAAAAGTAGAATTAGGGTTAGGTGTAGATTTTAATAGGTGGTCGATATTTATGAACTCTAACCCTGTAGTGGTACAATGTATGCAGGAAAAAAAACAGTCATGTTGACTTCACATATTGCTGCAAACCGTTCTCACTCAGGCTGTAAAAAATGGCTGCCTGTTGTCCTCTTGGTTGCGCTTTTGCTAAGGAAACTCTCAATAATAATTAGTGAAACCAGCTATACACCTACATGTACATGTATGTGAACCTCAAAATAAATTAGGATAATGCTCAATAATAATTTAGCGTCCTCAGTTGGTGTATGCGCTCAAGAAGTTTGCATTATTAGTATTACTATTATTATTATTATTGGAATATAATTCTTCAATGAGATTTCTAGTTTTGTTTCTAGTAAAAGTTTGAGACCTTTTTCTGGAACATGCCTCCTTCACTGGGCTTGAGCTTAAAACCAACATTTCATTCAAAAAAAGTTGTTCATTAACTTTTCATAAAAATTACACAATTTGGCTAAATATTATCTGAACCAAGTGGTAATAAGACCAGAGAACTTTGACCTAATTGTTAGTAGAACCAATTGGGTTTATAGGCCAAGCGTTTTTAACCAAACTGGGAATTGGACCAACTGTTGTTTAGACCAAGTCCATGTACACCCACCCTGTTACGTACCTCTATCGTAACTGTATCATCAGGTGTTACTGTCTCATTACTAGGCGCCTGTCGTCTGTACCTGGTGGTTATATGATCTCTTGAGTCTACTTGTACATCAGCAATTAACATGTTTCTTCCCCATGCTACTCCTAACGACTTGTAGCCTGGATGTTCACCTATGTACATCAATGGTAAAAACAATTCGGTTTTACATATTATCAAGGAAAACAGTGTGTGTGATTGAGCTTCCAACTCAAAGCTTTGTACACAGATTGCCTTCATGTTGGTGCCCTAAAACTAAAGTAAATTTAATCACTTTATTATATAATTTTATATCTAAAATGATTGGCTTTTGCACCCATAAAAGTGTATAATTTAAAAACAATATCTAAGCAATATCTATAAAAAAAAAAAAAAATACAAAAATACCAAATATTGAAAGTAAATTATGCCTAATAAAAAAATACATGTAGGCCTACATGTAGGTTACACGTATGTGAGACTTACAATTTTTATACATGATAGAAATAATTGGAAAAGAGAGTAGATTCTGGACCCCTAACACAATTTTTTTATTTTTTATTAATACTATATTTTTTATGAGATAAAGGCCTAGGGTAGCGCGCCCAGTATTTGGTCCCTTAAGTGAAAATCGGCGATAATATGAAAACTTACCTCCTTTATCTGATGATCCACCCACCAGAAGAACGAAAAAATTCTACTCTAAAAGATTATCAAAATCATTTAAAACATTTAATTATGGCTAAAAAAATATCGCCGTGATATCACCGAAGATTAAGTGGAAGTTCCCCGTCATTCTCATACCAAATTCATGGTACCAGCACACAGCATTACTTCACAACGCAACCCGGAAGAGCGGCTAACCCGTTAGCATTTTCGCTAAGAAACGCTAAAATGGAAATATCTCTGTGATGACATCCAATTCAGAGCAAGTTTGCAATCTCGTTTTATATTTTGATTGTGTGATTTTTTGTGGTGTGTTTGATGAATTTTTGATGATTGTTTTGTGACAGTTTGAAGGCTGATTGTGTTTGTGATCTTTTTGTGAAAGCTGTTGAAGTAGCTAAAAACCGATTACCGGGACGGAACCGGGCACTGGGCGCGCTACCCTAGATCTACAATTAATAAAATTAACGTTAGTCTACAAAATTAACAAAAAATTCTGTCTCTCTCTCTCTCATTTATTTCTTTATTTTATTTATTTATTTTTTTTTTTTTTTGTCTCAAGCCACAGCAAATGGTTGCATAATTAAAGTGGAAGAGTAGATTTAAATCAAGGTTTAGATCTTATTCCGATTTCTATTTACAAAAATAGCTCATCGTCTATGCCAAACCGATCGCCACCTAGAGTTAGTACGGTAGTGCTCCCTGAACCACCCCGGAGCTTCGGGCGCGGGCTTCAGAAATCTCCGCTCAAGCTTCAGAGCCCGCAACAAATTTTCAGGGGAGGCGCCATCTCTTTTATGCAACACTTTCACTTCACTCAAATGCAGGTCATTATTACTAAAATAACTTACCTAATCCTTCTGACGTATGAAGAAATAAATAAACGCTGAGAACGACAATGTAGGCTGATAATTGTGCCATCTTAGCAATATGATGTGGAATTTCAGAAAAATAGCGTACCAGGAAAAGTGGTTGGTAACGATGAACGATATGATGTGATATAATTATGCATAGAAAGTGCGCCACACACGGCGCCACCACCAGCATGATACCACTTGGTACCAATCGACATGCATGCATGCATGCATCCGGGTTAATTAATAGCATGATGATGCAAAGGACTGTTTTCAATCTTTCATGATTAATTGGTAGAACTGAAAATAACCTTTTGTCGACGTTTCGACCAGTGTGCTCTGGTTGTCATCAGGATGAAATAGTTTAATAACCATCAAAATATTACCTTAATTGTCCTATTGTAATATTATCATGATTATTGGGTCGGCCTGTTTAAGGGTGGTCATTTCGCGGAAACTACTTTGAAACAGATTTGAAACAACTTTGAGACGGATTTTGGAGACGTCGCGGGGACGTCTCCGAGAAGTGAGATACCATACCACCATATAAATAGGTCCTCTACCAATATTTTATATTTTGAACTTTTGTATTTTATGGCAATTGAAACAATATAGGCCTATATCAATCTAAATCAATTCATTTCAAACTCTACTCCTGCACTGAAGAACTTAAAGTGAAAGAAAGAGGAGGGGGGGGGGAACAGAAATGATACTAGATCAGCAAAAGAAAAAATAACCACAAAAATTATTAATTTTTAGAATTAACAAAAAAAAAAAAAAAAAAAAAAAAAAAAAAAAAAAAAAAAAAAAAAAAGAGAGAGAAAAAATAGAAAAGGGAGAAAGGAAAAGAAAAGAAATTTGAAGAGCTTAATTCCAAAAGGGACTAAATCCATATTTGACCAAAGTTAATTTTTAAGCTAAATATATGCACCTATAGGATTAAAATGCCCAACATCACATTCCAATTCTGCTCATTTTTTTTTTTTTTTTTTTCAAATTTCTGTTTCATTCCAAAAGGGGCTAAATCCAATACAGTTTCATTCCAAAAGGGACTAAATCCACTATGTGAATTCTAAATATCTTAATTTTAACTATGCTCCCGTAGGATCTGATTTTTGCGCACAAGCTGAAGATAGGGATTTAGGATCTTGAAAGAAAATTGGAATAAATTTGGTTGATTTCTAAGGATTTTATGAATATTCTTGTATTTAATCCCTTTTGGAATGAAATATATGAAACGACTGAAAATTTTTTGGTGGAAAAAAAAAATATTGAAAGTTTATATTTTCACATTTATTTTATTCATATACCTACAGAATAACATTTAACACATTTTAGCTGACTAAAAACTTTAATTAGATCGAAGTGTAAATGTGATTTTTATTGGGAAAATAGACGATTTACGGGAGTTTAAAAATAAAAATTTAGAAAAATACATAAAGAATAAAATTTTATCGCTAGATTTTTTAAATTATCATCGAAATGACCTAAAGCAATTGAACTATCATGTTTACCAAAATTAAATTATAGGGTACCCGGTAAAGTGATAAATTGAAAATCAGTGATTTACTCTGCTGCATAATTGTAGAGTGCTTAGAGACTTCTGATAAAGTAAGTGAAAGGCGCTATATACATGATATAAGAAAATATAATTATTATTATTATTAGTACTCAAAATCTCCAAAATCGGATTTAGTCCCTTCTGGAATGAAACTCTTCATTTAAAGATTGTAACAAAAATAGGAGAGGGAAGAAAAATGGAGGGAAAAGAAAGGGGGGAGAAAAAAAAAGGATTGAACTGAAACGAAAGGAACGCAAATCTGTTTTTAAATCTCCCCTTGCCAAACATTCTAACTAAAAAAAGTTAAACTACATACTAAATGAATCACGGACTCGATTATGCTGAAGCGTTGTTAATTTCACTGTGCCATCTACGGCAACAACCATACAATCAAGCAACCATGATCAACATGATCAAAGAAGTTTATCAAATTATTCGATTTTGTCAAGACCAGGCGCGCATTCTGCAGTCTGCTTTAAATTTGGTGTAAGTGAAATGGAGTGTTAAAAAAAAAAGGGGGGGGGGGAGTGGAGAGAACGAAAGTAGAAAAACAAGTAAACCAAAAACAAGACAAAAACAAAATCAGGGAAACAGAAAAGAGGAGGAAAGGAAAATAAATGAAAAGCCTGGAACAAAAACCGAAAAGAAGGAGAGGGAAAAGGAAAAGAGAGGGAGAAAAAAAGGGGGAAGATGTTGATTTAAAATCAAGTGATCGCAAACTTGACTTGAAATTTCTTTTTAATATCTTTGTCAAACAAAACGGCCGGGGTGATATTTAACCAATTTGATTATTATAAAACATTACTAGCTGTGCCATCTCTTTCTCGCACAAATCACAATCTTATTTTCTCTTAATCATTCTGAAAATTACAATGATACTGATCAATTACACAGTATAAACAAATAATTTATTCAAGGATTGAGCATAATGTATTTATATAAATAGTGCATGCTCTACCATGCAACATACTAGATTATGTGCACGACAAATACTAAATTATCCCGAGGGCACATTTATTTCACCGAGGCCGTAGGCCGAGTTGAAACAGATGTGCACGAGGGATAATTTAGTATTTGGAGTTCACATAGTTAGTAATGTTGCATTAATAGAGCATGCACTGTTTATTATAGTAAATAGACCCCTAGATATTTGACCTTGCCTAATCTGGTTTTATCTTTGCCAATGTTTGCCAAACTTAAGCTATTATAACGTATATTGTTGCTCCGCGTATCTATTGTTGTGCGCACCATTTTACTGTTATTTCGCGCTAGCGCAACAAAGCAATCGATTTCGCCATTCATTTTAACACAGGATAAAACCGTTCAATATAACAAAAAAACCGTTCAATATAACAAAAACCGTTCACTATAACAAAAACGTGAATGACACGTGACATTCAACCAATCACTGCTCGTAAAATACGACCACTATTTACTATACCAGAATGTTGAACGACACGTGACACCCTTTCAACCAATCACAGTTCGTAAAATACTAATAATAATAATAATAACGCATTTGTATAGCGCCATCTGTCTAGTTGAACTATTCCGAGGCGCATTGTAAAACAAGATGAAAGTGTTGAACAACATACATCATACATGTAGTTACAAACACATTCTCTTAATAAAAACAGATAAGAGGGACAGCCTGTGAGGCGCACACTCCAAATCTGCCATGTCAAAGTCAAAGAGGAAAGGATTGTCAATGCCAAACAACAATTATATATTTTGATAATAAAGAACTACAATTTACAATATAATACAACATTAATATTCAATTTAGTATGTCTTCACAAAAAGAAATGTTTTGAGATTAGATTTGAACGTTTCTAATGTCTCCAAAGAACGAATCTGTGTTGGTAATGCATTCCATAAAGCTGGAGCAGCTGAAGAAAACCACTATTTACCACTATTTACCATATTATTACTTCGCATTCATGAAAAATCAATTGGTTGATAGCTATTATGAATACAAAAATCAATGACTGATTTGTTTTTTAATAAATATATTAATCTCCCCGGGATATAATGAGGAAAATTCAAAAATTTTACTTTTTAAATATAAATGAACTGAAAATAAGCTCTCTTTTTCGACTGTATAGCTCAATGTATTTAGCTATTTAAACGATATCGAAATAACCTTCTTTTTTTTAATTAATAATTCCTGTTATTTACAATTGAAAACATTATTAACATCCAATATTATTATAACTGTTATCATTGTCATATTAAAGGCTATTCATTCCTGAATGTACATCTCGAACAAAACAATTCATTTATATAAAAGGTATTTTCATTATACCTTTATTACACACATGGTCATATTTATAGATTTTATTGTCACTGATTATGATAATATACATTATGTATCTATGCATATATCTGTTCACATGGATGTCAATATAATATATAATATAATGTATGGTTTCAAAGCATGGTATTCAAATTACTTCTTAGTGTATTCATTTCATTTAAAAATGAACGAAATCGTGCAGATAATTCGAAACTTTTGGGATAGAATTGTCGATTAACTGCATTACTTCTACTGATGTACATGCGTCGTTAGTGAGTGAAAAGTTATGTCAGATTATGCCACTTACAGTAGCGGACGCAAACCGACGTCTTACAATGAATTTACCGGGCCCATGCGTATACACAATAGAGCCGCTTTTGTCCCCAGACAAATTATTGGGCCCGAGAAATGCATTCAATTCGGTTTTCTTGGATCCGCGCCCCAGTTAATCCTATTTTCTTCAGCTTTAATAAAAGAGAATATCTAAAAGGCTATGAAGCGAAAAAATTGGCCTGAAAATCGCCTTTAAAAAAAGCTTTTAAAAAATCTGAAATCCCATTTTGGCCCCCTGGATGCGCATAAAAAAAAAAAAATTCTGTTGTCTTGATCTCATCTAGTTATGGTATGGTGTCTTTGCAGCTGCATCATTTTTAGGGATGGATTTGTTTTGGTGCTCATTAGTTGTGGTGTCTTTGAAGTTGCATCATGCCAGGGAATGGACTCAGTTGTCTTGGGGTCCATCTTGTGCCCAAAGACTGGAACCCATGACTGCAGGGGCGAAGCAGATCCTAGTGCTTCTCTGATGAAATCCTGAATCTGTGCCTATCTGTTTTCCTTGATCTCCTTGAGTTATGGTGTCATTGAAGTTGCATCTCTTGTGAGAGCACTCGATTGTTTTGGTCTCACCGAGTTATGGTGTCTTTGCAGTTCCATCACTTTTGCGAATGATCTTGTCTTGGTGTCCATGAGTCATGGTGCCTTAGATGTAGCATCACATTAGAGAGTGGACTCAGTAATTGTCTTGTGTTCCATCTTGTGCCCAAAGACTGGAACCCGTGACTGAAGTGAAGTAGATCCCAGGAATAGATCTGCCAGTGCTTCTCTGAACCTTGGATAGCGCGCTGTATAGATAACAGGATTCAGGCAAGAGTTGAAGAATGCCAGGACAACGAGAAACCTATGCAGGGGACCGTAGAAAAGTGACGGAGGTATCTGACCAAGGTTCAGTAGCAGGTAGAAGATCTGATTAAGACCCCAGCAGATGTAGAAAGTCAAGAGGACGATCAATAGCATGTTCACAACCCTCTTCTTGGCTGTCAGCAATTTGAACTGAGGACTGCATGCGTTCACAGCTTTGCCAGTCTCGCTAAACTTCTGATATTCAGCTTGAAGAGTCATGGCAGTTAACGCCTGCGTCGCAAACATCACGGACCCGGGCAGGAGGAACTTGTAGAAGAACAAAGCTATTCCGATGTCTACCTGCAACTGCTGCGATGAATATCTCACCACGCAATTATGTGTACCCAAGTCTACAAACGCAACAAACGACCACCAGATTTGAACGACGAGAACGACAGCGATAATGACTCCGATGTAGATTAGGGTTAAACGGTTTGAGAAGACGATCTTAAACTTCAAGGGGTATGCTATAGCAACGTACCGTTCAACGGAAACCAAAGCGAGGATGAGAACAGAAACAGTCACGAATGTCCACATGAAGGTATTGATGTAGACGACCTTGCAGTAGACCTGACCGAGCCATGTGGCTGGGAGGTGCTTGATGGTAGGTATGGGTATGAGGAACACGGATGTGAAGAAGTCAGCTATGGCTAAAGTGCCTATGAGGATATCGGTTGATTTACGTCTGATCCCTCTCCTGAAGACCACCATCATGACGAGGAAGTTTCCGATGATTCCGACAATGGCTGCCAGGAGCTGGACAATGACCCACCACTTCCATTCCAAATTATACCACTCCCAAGAAACAGTGCCCGGTGAATCATCGACGGGGTTGCTTTCTGAAGAAGGCTGACTGGTTTCACTTTCAAATCGAGTTCCCAAGAGACACTTTGGCGTTTCAGTTTCGCTTGTCTCGGTGACCAGAAAGGTGCGGCTCTCCAGAGTGGTCCACGAAAATATTGTTGAATGTGTTCCTTGAACAGCTGTTGATGATACAGTGGTATCCACAATCATGCTTGGAGGTGAAGAAACAAAAAGAACACAAAATACGTCCAATT
>CALNVZ010000641.1:34243361-34271676 GCA_940671915.1 Paracentrotus lividus
GAGCAGGCGTACATTTAGTTCGGAAAGGCTGGAAGTGAACACAAATGGACCTATTTGCGTTTGAGGGAACTCTTATAGGATTTTCGCTATGTGCCAAGAAATAGAAACATTTAACAACTGTATTCCTATTCAAATTAACATGCTAAATCAATATCAATAGGCTGAAATGTTGGACGGTCACCGATGGTGTGTAGCGCTTCGATATATTCAGGGCATATTAGACAATTAAAGCAAATACACGCCTTGCCCAATTTCCGTACATTTCATTAATCATGTTTTACTATAGGGTCAACAAAGTCACAGATTTTTAAAAAAATGGGTCCTTCAGTTTCCTCATATCTAAACTGCTGCTGTTATAATATTATCGACTTTTTTCTTTGACGATTATGCCCCAAGCGTAATTTTACTCCAAATAAAACCCTTGAAAGCTTTTCTTGCCAATTAGACCATTTCGTTCACATTTCTTTGAATTGTGCAAACTTTATCATCATTTTAGGCCATATATCTGCCTCGCCAGTGTTTAACCTTATTGAATTTATTTCATGGCGTGCCCGTAGAGAGGCAATTGATACTCAAGAAATAAAGCCCAACTATATCTTTGGAGTTGCCCTGCCTAGTTCTATCATTTCCCATTTAATATTTTGCCATGCTCTTTTATTTTTATATTCCACTAAATGTTTATTCAAAGTTGTGTTATAGTATAAGTACGATCAAATAATAAAAATTTCTCTCTTACATGCCATGCCATTTCTCTCTTACATGAAACATGCCAATATTATTTTTAAAAATTGTTGAGTGACCGTTACACAAGTGCCCTGTAACATAAAGACTAACAATATATACAAAGATACGATTTTTTTTTCTTTGTAGCCACATTTAGAACGAAGGTATATTCATGGGTTAGGATAAGGATTTAATAAGATGATATAGGGTTATGGGCTAGAGTAAGGATTAAGATCATCAACTTTCGAGCACCCTATAAACCATGATGAGGCTACCGAGAAAAAAATCAATCGCATCTTTATTATCAATCGCAAGTCTTTGTGTTTCAGGGCACATATCTATTGTCAGTGATATTGTTTTCCTCATATAATTATGTCAATTATTTACGTAATTTATATCAGAAAGTTCAATACGAAGACTTTCCCCTTATGCTTATACTTGTCTGTATTCGTCGTTGATAATACAAATACGGTAGTGGTATTATAATGTATTACGGTTCACCTAATTATATGATGATAGAACCCCATTTGGGAATAAGCCCTCACCGCTTTCATTGGTTATCCTCTCAATGCACCACTTCATTTGTTATCAATACGTATTCATTATATTGTACTAAACTTGACAAATACAATCAATAACATCAGCTTTTTGTAAAGAATGAAGGGAGAACCCCGAAAAAAATCAGAGACTACGAGGGGGGGGGGGGGGGGGGGGGGGGTGTTTCACAAAGTCCTTCGTAAAGCTACGAATGACAATGTAAGAACGATTTGTAATCAGTTATTGTATTTATAGTTATCGGGAACATGTTTCATTCGTTCGTTAAGTCTTTCGTAACGTTGCGGACAACTTGGTGAAACACCCCCAAAAGCTCATATTGGATGGGTTTGTTGAGATGTATAAATCTCCCAATTTAAAAACAAATATAGTTTGTGTGGTGAATATTCCATGGGACCTATTCTTACGATTTTGATTTTTTCACATTTCTACAAAGCTCGTGACATGATATTTCTTTCCCTCTATGTTTTTTTTGGTCATACAGACTATATTATTAAAAATATTCTACAGTCAGGGGAAATATTATGCGTGTATGTGGTACCAAATAAAAAAAATAAATAAATAAAAAAAAAAATGTGTATAATTGCAAACTAACTTCCTTTAATTCAAATCGTTGATGAAATTCGGGGAAAATAGATTAGTAGACGTTTCATAAGCACAAAATGGTTTACTTAATAATGTATTTTTTGTGAGTTTCATATTGCTTTGCTTTGAACGAATAAGTTTTGACATTTATATTTCAAAATCCTCTTGTATACATCCATGCGTGGCTCTTTTGTATTGTATTAGGTGTCAAACAAAAGAAGACAAAATGAAATGTAATATGATGCACTTTTTTTTTGCGTATCAGCACAACTTACCCCCCGAACAATAACCCCCGGACAACTAACCCCGGACAATTACCCCAAAGGACAATTACCCCCGGACAATTCCCCCCTGACAATTACCACCGGACAATAACCCCCGGACAATAACCCCCGGACAATTACCCCCGAGTACAACCCCAGACGACAACTACCCTCGACGACAACTACCTCAAGACCATTACCCCCTTGATAATTACCCCCAGACAATTACCCCAAGGACAATACCCCCTAAGAATGCCGTAAGAACCACATAAGATATTTGTATATTTAATATGGTCCAATATTGAAGCATGAAATGCTTATTAATAATGTTTATCGTAAGAACGCTGTAAGGAGAGCAACAACAACATCAGACGAAACGGTCTTGTACAAGTTGCAAATTATCTTTATACTTCATTTCTTTCCAATTCCATATATCATGTTTATTCATATTTTGTCAGGCCTAATTAATTGATTTCATTCATGTGATACAATAAAATTCGATAAAAATCAATAAATTTGTTTGGAGAATACTACGTTGTTTTTGTCTTTAACAATTATCAATTCCCGATAGTTTTATACAGTAAGCACATGAATAAGGTGGTGTAAATCAATCAAAAACTTATTGGCCCGAATTCTTGACGATAGAGTCTGCAAAATCCGTGGTCTGAAACCATGGTTTTTATGGGCGGTCATAAGGGCCATAATTAATGACTCTATAAATTAATAAATAAAGTGAAAAATAAGTCATGTATGATATTTGATTTTAGGATTAACCTTATTTTTGCATAAATTGACATTGGGCTTTAGTTTATATTTTCACTTTATTTGCTAATTTATGGAGCATGTGTAGCAACGATATTTTTCGGGTGGGGGAGGATCTTTAGATATTAAAAACAATGCAGCGGAAGGATTTTTGAAGTGATGAATACTGTTAAAATTATAGACTTGTTATATTTTGTATTCAAATACCCACCTAATCGTTCTATTCGGGAAATAAAACAATCAATTAACACAATCAAACATAAATCAATCAATCAAACATACTATTCATACAGGCAAACATACACATTCATTCAAACTAGTATTATCATAACTTAATACAAATGAACCGACATAATATAAACTAACTAAATCTTATAAGGAAATATATAGGTTCCTTTATTATCTATATAAAATCAAAAAAACATATTACAATATTTACAAAGTTATGAACTGTGGATTATCACATCTTAACATTTCTTACCCTAAGCTTTTATGGTCGGACAACATGTTCCCAAACTATTTTCCTAACACGAAAATATTTGAAGGGTCTCAATAAATTATATTGGAATGAAGAGAGGGTAGTACATCATGATGAGATTGTTGAAGAATCTGCAAAAGCAGAAAAGTAGAAATTAATATGTTGAGGCAGAAGCAAACATGCTTTCTCTTCAAGAGCATTTGGAGAAAGAGCAATTTATCATTTATATCGGAACTATTTATTAACAAATATCATAATGATTTTCATAGTAATCGGATTAGTAAATCATTTTTACATAAACCGCATGCAATACAATTGAATGATCTTACACAATATCGTTCAGGAGGGTCCTTTATTGATATTCATTGAGAGTTCGCACGGTATTACTGCTGCAAGATAGAGAACTCAATCCATCTGCTTGACCAGGATAATACCGTTAAGTTATTTTGGATCAATCACATATTTGTTGTGAAACAATATTTATTTTGGATATTGAGATATGAAAAGCTCTTAAATAAAAATTCGCTGAGAGCAAGCGCTGCGAGACAATACTGAAACAGTAAGTGCTTGGACCATTGAAACAAAGTTTGGAAATGGTTAGTAATCCCTAACATTCCTAGTCTGGAATACAGTTTAAAACTTGGTGTATTATTAACTTTCATATTTGTAGTTATATATGTATTATATTTATTATCTCATCATAGTGACTTGAGGCAATAATTCTAGCCATGTGTTGTTGCTCCACACATTATGTTAACAATTTATATTCAACTAAATCCATCTAAATCTCAGGAATCCTTAATATAGGAAATATATAAACAATACATAACAATAAGATTATTGAAATTATGATAGATAATTAAAAAATGACATTGGATCTTACCTGCGAAAGCAGAAAAGTAGAAATTTAATATGTTTGAGGTAGAAGCTAACATGCTCCTCTTTCAAGCATTTGGAGAAAGAGGATGCTTCTAGGAGAAATTACTGATGGATGGTATTGGGATATACAATATAGTAATATTGCAGGGTTGAGAGTTTTGAATGATAATATGGCAGAGATCCATAGTCATATATATTCACTGCTAACAAAAGCAATAGCAAATATTTTATATTATGTATTGTAATATCATTAAGCAGAAATTGTCAAAAGGGAAACATGAAATGATAATATACATTATCAAAAATATAAGTATAGAATTATGTTCCCTATAAAATGGAACAGTCTAAAAATTGGGCATACAGGGAAGGGGAGAGAGATTGAGAGAGAGAGAGAGAGAGAGAGAGAGAGAGAGAGAGAGAGAGAGAGAGAGAGAAAGAGATGACAGACACCAGACCACCTATTAGCTGGACAGTGGTCTATTATGTTGAAACAAAGGACTCTCTATTCCACCCTGCACACACATAATATACAACAAGATGAGTCACTACAAGAGCATCTCTTTATGTAACATTATGTAGCACTAAAGGGGTGCTACAACTCTTCCCCTCTTAAAAAAATGTTGTCCGTGGGGCAACGCCAGAGAAGAGTAGATGAAAAGAAAAAAAAATGTACAAATACATTTTAGCTAACCATAAATACGCTTTCTCATGCGCAGAAAGCGCAAAAGAAAAAATATGTGAAATTTTCACTTTTCAAACAAAATATTATATCATTGAAAATAATTGTCGACACGTCGTCAAGTGCAGAACAATGTAACAAAACAATAAAATGACGTTTTGCTTTCAGTCCACAAGGTATTATGACTTACAGTTGCAAAGTTAAAAGTTGTAGGATTTCCAGAATCCAACTATTGCAGAAGAGTCAGTATGTCATCTCGTCCAATGCATACATCACAGTTTTACAGTTTGATGCAAAATTTAGATCCTGGCGTCTAGACCATCTTGTAATTGTTCGAATCAAGAAGCATGGGCTCTGGAATCTGGACTACCATCACAAATCTCATTTGTAGGTGCAGTATCTTACACCAAGAGTTATTGTAGTTTGTTGAAATATCATTCAATGTTAGGTGTCTCTGAGATACCCATGTTGATTTCTTCCAAGATCAATGCATTTTTTCAGCTACTGTGCAAAAAGTCTCTTTACTGTTATCACCTTGTCCTGGGCTGTTCTCTCTGGAGTTGAAGAGTTGAACGATGACATCACTCATAGAAGTCTGGTAGGATCCTGTCTTCACCTACGATGTCCGCAGATGGAATCCTCCTTTCCAACTCCAATTCCTTTGAGAACCCTCATCCCTACCCTAATATCTTAAGTATATTACATTGAATTTTGTTTACTAATAATTCCTATTAGTACATTCAAGAGATAATAACTAACTGCAAATTAGCAAAACAAAGGATATATAATATAAGGTTAAAGAATCAATACACTACCCTATAGCATGTATAAAATACTAATTGAATAATGAAAAAAAAATCTAACAACAATCTGACACCATAAGTCAGATAAAAAATACAATAAAATTAGGATATATTGAAAATATTCCCTATACCTACAATAAAAAATAGGTAAATTATAACAACACACTCATCAGTCACTCAATCATACGCATAAATCATAACATGTTCTCCATGAATACACGCATTTGTTGAACTAATGCCAATTTAAACTCAGCATTGACTGGTTCACCGGGACGATCATATACGAGCTTTTTAGGACCTACACCTTTATTACTTCTAACTGACCGTCTCACTTCTGGTTCATTAGTTTCGGTCGAGTCTTCAGTAATTATCCTACCTTCATCCCTGCCCACATTTCCAGTTCCCTCAGAAATAGTATTCTCACTTTCCCTAACCATTTCGTCATCCCGATTAGTTTCTGCACTTAAAGGGTTACTAGCAGACTTATTTTGGTTTTCTACTATTGGGGGGCTTGGAGGGGGAATATCTGATGCTATATGTACCTCTTCTATGGAAGGGGCAGCATCTATGATACAATCTGTATCATCTACCTGGATATTGTTCTCCCTATCGGCAGAAATGATGGGTACAATGGAGGGCCTATCAACTTCGTCTTCGGAACTCTCCTCAGGCTCAAATTGAGATTCTTGCCTGTCTTTGAGGAGTTTTGACTTTTTGCGGGTGATGGGTGTATGTTTGGAAGGCAAAATGTCTTCCTGTGGTTTGGATACCTCCTGTCCGTCATATGGCAACAGGAGATTGCGATGGAGGACCTTAGGAGCAAGGTCACTGTCTACCTTTTGTACTCGGTAGACAGGGGAATCGTCCATCTTCGACAACACCACATACACGTCATCACCCCATTTATTTGCAAGCTTGTGTTTTCCTCGCAGGTGTACATTCTTGACTAGAACACGGTCACCTTCTTCAAGGACAGGTGCCCTTGCCTTTTTATCGTAGTGCTTTTTGTTGGCACTACTTCGGCTGGCCATATTCCTCCCGGCCATTTCATATGCCTCCGCCAATTGCTCACGCAATGACTTGACATATGAAGTTCTGTCATTTCCTGTACACCATTGAGGGTCAATTCCAAGGGCAAGGTCGATTGGCAAGCGCGCATTTCTTCCAAACATTAGATAGTAAGGGGAGAAATGTGTTGTGTCATGTTCGCAAACATTGTACGCATGCACAAGTGTACTAACATGGCGCCTCCATTCGGACTTGTCCTTATCAGATAAGCATCCCAACATGTCCAGTAACACACGATTAAACCTCTCGACTGGGTTAGACTGAGGATGGTAAGGGGTGGTCCTTACCTTTTTCACCTTGGCCATAACACACAGTTCTTGTATGAGACGAGAGTTAAAATCTTGTGCCTGGTCGGAGAGGATTTTGGCAGGCCACCCATAGTGGACAATAAAATTGTCCCAGAGCGCCTTCGCTACTGTGCCACTACGCTGATCTTTAGGTACAGCAACAGCGTACTTACTAAAATGATCAGTCATGACCAGTACGTTCTCCACACCTCCGTTGTCGGGTTCGATACTCAGAAAGTCGATGCATAACAACTCAAGAGGTTGAGTTGTTATTATCGAGTCCATTTCCGCCTTCTCTTGCTTTCTCTTCCGTTTAATGCATCGATCACACTTATCGATCCATTGCTTAACGGAAGAAGCCATGAAAGGGAAATAGAATCTAGTTCTGGCAAGTGAGATGCAGTTGTCAAACCCAAGATGACCACGTTCATCATGAATACCATGAATGGCTTGATTAATGTGGCTCTCTGGAATCACAAGTTGGCGCCTCATCTCACCAGATAGGGGATCCTTTGTCTTGCGATAAAGGACACCATTGTTTAGAACCAGTCTGTTCAATTCACGGTAAAGGACCTTCAGTTTTGAGCTCGCTTGCTTCCTATCTTCCAAGGAAGGGCGTGACTGCAATTCTGTAAGTACCCTTACCGCATGAACATCCGGGTCCAAACACTGGAGTTGTTGCCACTCACCATCACTGATACCTGGAAGTGCAGGGTCTCCTTGAATACTCTCAACATAAGAGTCAGGAATATCAGCAGGCTGCATTGCCAGACTTACAGCAATGGTCAGAGGCGTAGTTCTTGGCTGGTTAAGCTTGCATTTCCCAGGCCGCTGGAGTGGAATCTGAACATGAGCTTGAAAGATTGCTCTAACTTGGAAGCTATCCACAATCTTAACCCTTGACCGAAGAAATTCTACCTGATTGTCTACTTCCTCCTTTATAACTTCATTATCTGGAAGCAGGTTGGGTCTTCGGCTAAGGGAGTCAGCATCGTTCAGATTCTTTCCAGGACAATACCTGATTTCAAAGTTGAACAAAGATAGGTCGGCTACCCACCTCTGTCCTGTAGCATCAAGCTTGGCATTTGTCATAACATAGGTGAGAGGGTTGTTATCTGTAATGACTAGGAATCTAGTGCCATACAGATAATCCGAAAATTTCTCAGTTACTGCCCATTTGAGACATAGGAATTCACGTTTCCAGGCACAGTAATTCCTTTCGGATTGACTCAACCCTCTTGATGCATATGATATTACCCGCTTGACACCATCTTGTTCCTGGTAGAGCACAGCTCCAAGCCCAAATCCCGAAGCATCACAGTGGAGCTCATAGGGTTGAGAAAGGTCTGCAAACCCTAAAACAGGTGCCGATGTGAGCATCTGTTTCAGTTCTTTGAAGGCCTCCTCGCACCTATCAGTCCACTTCTCGCGAAATGGTTCAAGCTGCGCCCTTCTAACCGCGGAACGTTCAGAGGGGGTGCTCTTGTCTTTACGGGGCATGGATAGTCCCGTCAGAAGGTCATTCAGTGGCCGGCATATTTTGCTGAAATTACTGCAGAATCTGCGGTAATATCCACAAAAGCCTAGCCACTTACGAAGTTGATGAACATTTTCAGGCCTTGTCCATTCTTGCATATCAATAATCTTGGAGGGACATGGGCGTATTCCCTTACCACTAATCTCATGACCAAGATGGGAAATAGTCTGGTAAAGGAAATGGCACTTGGATTTCTCCAAGGTGAGCCCAAAATCTCTGACCCTCCTAAGAACTCTTGATGTGCGTTCTATACACTCCTCAATGGATGGGGCATGAATTACAATGTCGTCAATGTACGCTATTGCTTCCCGCAGGGAGCAATCTCCGAGACAACGCTCAACGACTCTTTGCATTTGGGCAGGACTTGATTTTAGACCCTGTGGCATTCGACTGAATTCGAATAGCCCAAATGGAGTGTTGAATGCGCTGTACTTCCTGTCCTCTTCACAGAGTGGGATCTGAAAGAATGCACCTTTCAGGTCAACAACCGTGAAGAAATTGGACCCATGAAGCGAATTGAATAGATCCTCTACCTTAGGTATGCTGTACGCATCTGGGATGACACGCCGATTGGGTTGACGGTAATCGACTGTCATCCTCAGTTTTCCTGACTTCTTGCGTACAAGACATACAGGTGAGCTGTAAGCGCTCTCTGAGGGCCTTATCAATCCAGCATCAAGAAGTCCTTGAAACAGTTGTCGGGCTTCTTCGTACATGTTTTGTGGAATGGGGCGTGCTCTAGCATTCCACGGAGTCGTGTCAGACAAGTTGATACTGTGCTCTACGCCCTTAGCACAGCCGTAATCTTGGTCGTTCTTGGCAAATAAGCCGTCAAGTTGGTCCAACTGTCGTCTTAGTGAGTCAGCGATGTCCTGGGGCACGTCCGGGGATATGTCATAGTCATCGGGACTCTCTTCTTCCTCGTTAGTCACCTTTTGGGGTGAGGAAGTGAAGAAGCAAGGTACAGTTGGGCCTGAATTGTCCATGTCATCCTCCTGGGTCATTATCCGCTGGAGGTTGTCACAGACATGGGATAGCGGTCTACTCCACATGTAGGTAAATGCATCAGCAATTACCTGTTTGTTGTGGAGGGTAATCGGTCTGTCAGTTTCATTGCTTATTGTAACCCTGACCTTAGCCTTCCTGCCTCGTACCTCATGGATGGAATTCACCACCTGAATTCCTGAGGTCCGAGATGTTCCCTCCAACTCCTGAACTAGGACGTCATGTTTACCTTTAGGCAATGTGCTGTAGAGTGTACCTGTCACCTCTACTATCTGAGAAGGGTTAAGCTTGACAGGACGGCGTAATCTACACCGCACCTGTCCTACTTTACCAGTCATGGGGTTACCCATCTTCTCTTCATGCATTGCCTTCTGATAACATGCACGTACAGTTGGTGGAACATCTAAACGGGAGAGGAAGTTGGGACCAAGCTGTGCCCGGCAGGTCTCGGTAAGACCTCGAAACACGTTGGTACCAATCACTACTGGGGAAGGACAAGATACAGGACATGTTACAATAATCGCTAAAACCTCTACAGGAGTATCAATACCCACTATCTCCTTGGGAAGGGAGATTGGTATTGATATGTAGCCCTCATAGAGGACTGCCTGGCCATTTGCACCTTCGATGCGCAGTGCATCGACAAGTTGTTGAAGGGGATATTTACATTTAAAATATTTATTGTAGAAATCTTTCTGAATTGTGGTGACAACACTTCCACTATCTACAAGACAGGTAGTGGAGATGTTATCAACCACACAAGGGGTTTCACATGACTCACCTAAGAGTCCTACAGGGATCTGGGGATTACTATTTACACTACTGCTATGACGGGACAATGAGGCTAAAGGGCGCTTCTTACCGGGACCATGCGTCCGCCCGCTAACGGAGGTCCTTACTCGTTTGGGGAGACCTTATCATGGTCGGCGTTCATGGCTTCCCATGTTGCAATTATCTCCTTGCGACGAGCAAGATTCCGTTCCTTTCTTTCCTCATTTGGGGGATTTTTACAATCTTTTTCGAAGTGGTCGAACTCACCACAACGGAAGCAAACCAAAACCCTAACAGGGCACCTAGAAGTATTGCTATCTTCCCGCTCTTAAAAAAATGTATGTCCGTAGGGGCAAACGCCAGAAGAAGAGTAGATGAAAAGAAAAAAAAAATGTACAAATACATTTTAAGCCTAACATTCAAATACGCTTTCTCATGCGCAGAAAGCGGAAGAAAAAATATGTGAAATTGTTTCACTTTTCAAACCAAAAGTATTATATCATTGAAATAATTGTCGACGAGGTTCCACGTCTCAAGTGCAGACAATGTAACAACAATAAAATGACGTTTTGCTTCAGTCCAACAAAGGTATTATGCTTAATCAGATTGCAAAGTTAGAAAGTTGTAAGGATTTCCAGAATCCAACTATTGGCAGAGAGTCAGTAAATGATCATCTCGTCAAATGCATACACACAGTTTTACAGTTTTGATGCAAATTTAGATGCTGGCGTCCTAGACCATCTTGTATATATGTTCGATCAAGAAGCCTGGGCTCTGGATTCCTGGAAACCTAATAACCATCAGCAAATCTCATTTGTGGTGCAGTATGCTTACACCAAGAGTTTTGTAGATTTGTTGAAATATCAATTCAATGTTAGGTGTCTTGATCCTCATGTATGGTTTCTTCCAAGATCATGCATTTTTTTCCAGCTAACTGTGCGCAAAAAAGTCTCTCTTACTGTATCGACCTTGTCCTGGTGCTGTTCTCTCTGGAGTTTGAAGAGTTGAACGATGACAATCACTCATAGAGTCTGGTAGCATCTCTGTCTTCACCTACCGAATGATCCCGCAGCATGGAATCTCCTTTTCCAATCTCCAATCCCTTTGTGAACCTCATCCCTACCCTAATATCTTAAGTGCATATTACATTGAAATTTTGTTTACTAATAATCCTATTAGTACAGTTCAGAGAATAATAACTAACTGCAAATTAGCAAAACAAAGGATTATAGTAGTATAGGTTAGAATCAAGTACACTACCCTATACTGCAGTATAGAATACTAATTGAAATTATGAAAAAATCTAACAACAATCCTGACACCATAAATCAGAATAAATAAATACAATTAAAATTAGGATATATTGAAAAATTACCCTAATACCTACAAAAAAATAGGTAAATTACAACAACACACTCACAGTCACTCATTCATACGCCATATAATCATAATGTTCTCCATGAATACACGCATTTTTGAATAATGCCAATTTAAACTCCAGCATTTCGACTGGTTCACCGGACGTATCATATACGAGTTTTTAGGAGCTACAGCCTTTATTATTCTAACTGACCGGTCTCACTTCTGGTCATTAGTTTCGATAGTCGAGTACTTCAGGTATTTATCCTACCTTCATCCCTGCCCACATCTTCCAGTTCCTCAGAAATAGTATTCTCACTTTCCCTAACCATTTCGTCATCACCGATTAAGTTTCTGACTTAAAGGGTTACTAACAGACTTATTTTGGTTTTCTATATTGGGGGCTTGGAGGGGAATATCTGATCGCTTATATGTACCTCTTCTATCGGAAGGCGGCACATCTATGAATAAACCAATCTGTATCACTACCGTGGATATTGTTATCTCCTAATCGGCAGATAATGAATGGGTACTACATGGAGGGCCTATCAACTTTGTCTTCGGAAACTCTCCTCAGGCTGCAAATTGAGATATTCCTTGCCGTGTGTCTTGAGTGAGTTTTGACCTTTTTGCGGTGATGGGTGTTGTTTTGGAAGCAAAAGTCTCGATGGTTTGGATACTCCTGTCACGTCATATGGCAACAGGAGATTGCGATGGAGGACCTTAGGAGCAGGTCACTGTCTCCTTTGTACTCGGTAGAACAGGGAATGCGTCCAATCTTCGACAACACCACATAACACGTCATCACCTCCATTATTGCAAGCTTGTGTTTTCCCTCGCAGGGCGACATTTTGACTAGAACACGGTCCCTTCTTCAGGACAGGTGCCCTTGCTTTTTATCGAGCGTGCTCTCTTTGTTGGCACTACTTTTCGGCTGGCCATATTCTCCGGCCATTTCATATGCTCCGCCAATTGCTCACGCAATGATTGACATATGAAGTTCTGTATTTCCTGTACACCATCTGAGGGTCAATTCCAAGGGCAAGCGGTCGATTGGCAAGCGCCGCATTTCTATCCAGAACATAGATAGTAAGGGGAGAAATGTTTGTGCTCATGTTCGCATTAATCTTGTACGATCATGCACAAGTGTACTTAACATGGCGCCTTCTCATTCGGACTTGTCCTTACAGATAGCATCCCAACAATTCCAAGTAACTCACGAATTAAACCTCTCGACTTGGTAGACTGACGCGATGGTAAGGGGTTGGTCCTTAACCTTTTTTCACCCTTGGCCATAACACACAGTTCTTGTTATGAGACGAGAGTTAAAACTTGTGCCTGGTCGAGAGAGGATTTTGAGCCAGGCCACCCATAGTGGACTAATAAAAGTTGTCCCCAGAGTCGCCTTCGCTAACTGTGCCACTACGCTGCCTTTAGGTACAGCCAAACAGCGTACTTACTAAGATGATCAGTATGACCCAGTACGTGTCTCTCCACACTCCGTTGTCGGGTCGAACTACCTCAGAAAGTCGATGCATAACACTCAATGGGTTTGAGTTGTTCATTTATCGAGTCCATTCCCGCCTCGCGTCTCATTTGCTTTCTCTTCGTTTAATGCTCGATCATCACTTATCGATCCATTGCTTAAACGGGAAGAAGCCATGAAAGGGCAAATATATAGAATCTAGTCTGCAAGGTGAGGATGCAGTGTAAACCCCAAGATGACCCACGTTTCATCAATGAATATCCATAGAATGGCTGTGATATAAATGTGGCCTTCTCTGGAGATCACAAGTTGGCGTCCCTCATCTCAACCAGATAGGGATCTTTGTCTTGCCGAATAAGGACCACTTGTTAGAACAGTCTGTTCATTCCACGGTAAAGGACCTTACAGTTTGAAGCTCGTCTTGCTTCCTATCTTCAAGGAAGGCGTGACTGCATATTCTGTAAGTACCCTATCTCGCATGACATCCGGGTCCAAACAACGCGAGTTGTTGCCAACTACACTCATCACTGATCACGCTGAAGTGCAGGATCTCCTGAAATACTCTCAACATAAGAGTCAGGAATAGATCACAGGCTGCATTGGCAGATTACAGCATGGTCAGTAGGCGATAGTTCTTTGGCTGGTTAAGCTTGGCCATTCCAGGCCGCGGAGTGGAATCTGAATCTGAGCTTGCCACAAGCATGCTCCACTTGGAAAGCTATCCCACAATACCCTCTAACCCTTGACCGAGAACAGAATAGTTTCCTGATGTCTACTTCCTCCTTATAACTTCATTATCTGGAAGCAGGTAGGGTCTTCGCTAAGGGATGTCAGCACGTTCAGATTTCTTTCCAGGACATACTCTGAATTTCAAAGTGAACACAGATAGGCGTGGCTACCCACTCTGTCGCTGTGCATCAGCTTGGCATTTTCAAAAACATAAGGTTCGAGCAAGGGTTGTTATCTGTAAGACTAGAATCTAGTGGCCATATACAGAAATAACCGAATTTCTCAGATTACTGCCAACATTTGGAGACATAATTGCCAGAAATTGTCAAAAGGGAAACATGAAATGATAATATACATTATAAAAAATATAAGTATAGATATATTTTCCCTATAAAATGGAACAGTCTAAAAATTGGGCATACAGGGAAGGGGAGAGAGATTGAGAGAGAGAGAGAGAGAGAGAGAGAGAGAGAGAAAGAGATGACAAACACCAGACCACCTATTAGCTGGACAGTGGTCTATTATGTTGAAACAAAGGACTCTCTATTCCACCCTGCACACACATAATATACAACAAGATGAGTCACTACAAGAGCATCTCTTTATGTAACATTATGTAGCACTAAAGGGGTGCTACACATGGAAAAACATTATAGTAGTATTTGATTATGTCATATCGTTTACAATTTAGGAATTTTGGTACTTAATTTTCTTCTCTGACGATTAATTGCTATCACCATAAATAGTAAAATTACAAGGTGTTATTGTGTGTATTATCTTTGTTTTAAAGTAATTAAACTTATTAAGTTATAAAGCCGCATCTTAATCTGGAATATTGGGAAGGAAAAGGGGAAAAAAGGAAGAAAAAAGAGGGAAAAGCAAAAAAAAAAAGAAAGTGAGAGAGAGAAAGAAGTTAAGAATTTTGGTACTTAGTTTCCTTCTTTGACGTTTCATTATTGTTATCACCGTAAATGGTGATACTTTCTTGTATATAAGATGGAGCCAAATTAAGCGTGCATTTGTACATCATAGTAATTATCTTTATTTAAAAGTTATTAAGCTTATTAAGTTGTAAAGCCACATCTCAATCTGGAATATTGGGAATGAAAAGGGAAAAAAGGAAGAATTAAAGAGGGAAAAGCAAGGAAAAAAGAAAGTGAGAGAGAGAGAGAATTTAAAAACTTTCAGTACTTAGTGTCCTTCTTTGACGTTTAATTGTTATCACCGTAAATGGTAAAATTACAAGGTGTTATTGTGTGTATTATTTATTTCTGATCTTTATACAGGGTGGCACATTATCACCAATATAGGTGGCCTTCCATGAAGCCCTGTTGTAATAACACAGAAAACATAGAAAATCAATATATACACATGCATATACAAATTCATTGGTATCCTTATAAATAATGCCATCCATTTCATGGAAATTGATTCTCATTTAAATTTGAAAAAAAGAAAAAAAGAAATCGGATCATGAATAATGTAAAAAGTCGCCAGCAGTGTTCCTAATATGATATAGATTATAAATAACTATCTGGTTAATGAAAGAGTAACATTTGTGATACCAAAAAAAAAAAAAAAAAAAAAAAAAAAAAAATATATATATATAGTATAATATAGTATAAGTAATATATATATTATAAATTAGTGAGAAAGGGCAACTAATCTTTAACATGGCTACTGGCTTGTTGTTGGAGCAATTGTTTATAACACCTTGAAGAAAGGCTTATAATACGCCGAAAGCTTGGCAAATAGAGGTTTTTTTTTTTCAGCACGCGCAATCTACGCTCTTGTAAATATATATATGTATAATATATATAGGCGTACCTTCATATATATATATATAAGTAAAGGCGCTGTATACTATATTTTTCGCGACCACAAATAAACAATGTTTGCACGCTGGGTGCGACTTCAGGCAGACTCTGCTGAAGATCGCACCAGCGTGAAACCAAGTGGTAGCAGAAAACAGAAAGGTACGCCTATTAATGCTACTGCCTATGCATCGAGACTTTTTGATCGAAATCTACAACTGATTTTCAACACTTGGATATAATATATATATAATAATATAATATATAGTATAATAATATTATATATATATATATATAATATATATTATATACAATTTACAAAGAGTATAATTTCAACGGAGTAAAATATATGAGATAAGTCAACAAGGAGAACAGTCTACCGGCACCGCTTACGAAATCGCTCGTATTTATACAAGTCGTATTCATGAATTTGTGTGTTTGAATGCGTAATAAGCAGCTTGTACCCCTGTCTTTGTGCGGTTATAATTCTGCATAGAAATTAATGTTTGACATGAAATTGTAGTTAATCAAATTCCCTACATGGACATATAATTAGATTTTTAAAATTTCTCCTTTTTAAACAAATTATTGATATCTGAAATAGGGGGAACATTCTTTTTGTGTTGTGTTTAGAAAAAAAAGGAAAAGAGAAAGTAGAAAATAATTCGAAAACCTGCAACACCGAGCGAGACTCACAATGGGCGCCGCTTGATTCAACATCGATGCCGGAGGTGGGGGGGGGGGAATTTTCGGGGAGTAATGTCCTGGGGGGGGGGGTAAATTGTCCTCGCGGGGCAATTGGTCCTCGGGGGTAATTGTCCGGGGGTGATTGTCCAGGGGGTAATTGTCCTAGAACCATTTTTTTGTGTGTAATGGCTTGCTTTCAGTGAGATACATGACCAACTATTTTTCGTGGGTTTATTTTGGGTGGCTTTTCCGGGATTTTTTTTTCTGGGTCGCACTGTATATCCCCCCAGCATTGGCACATCAATGAAGAACACCAAGTCCCTGGATGTGAATGTTTCAATGGCATAATGCTGGTTTCGGCTGAGTGGTTTTTCAATCATTGTAAGGATTCATTTCACAGTAAAAAGAGATAAACACGAGCAAGTAGTTTCATAAATGTCGGTTAGCACGAGTCGAAATCTAGGCAAGCTTTTCTGGGACACACTGTATAGTCCCCAAGCAGATTTTCGCCAGTGGCATAAAAATGAAGAAACACCTATCAAAACGTCCCTGGATATTTAATTCGTAATGCTTGTTTCGGTCGAGTGATTTTTGTAGTCATGTTAAGGATGCATTTTATTTCTCAGTAAGAAGACACGAACATGAGTAAGTACTAGTAGTCTCATAAATGTTGTTACACCGAGTGAAAATAAAGGCAAGTTTACGAACTTCAAAGATTTACGTCGGACTTTCAACATAGCCGCTCTTTAACTCCAAATTTTATCGACAATATAAAATCTAAGGTAAGTCGTGAGCGAAGCTTTTCAATTGTAATTGAGGTTCAATTGCCCATTAGAATAATCCATATTTTTTAAAGAAACATTTGTTAGTGCATTATATCAATTTTATGAATAAATGAAAAACAAATATAAAGATCGTCGAAGAAATTGCGGAACCTGAATGGTTAATATAAATAATATCGCTGTTCATAAATAGCTAAAACACGTGTATTTTTCTTTTTACAAATCGTTCTAATGTTTTTTTTGGTTGATATTCTGAAAAGGAAATCTTGTCGCTTTTTATTCCTAAACGCAGTAAATGATCAACCCGTCTTTCATGAAACGAAGGAAAGGACAAAAGTCTAGAGCAAATGCCACAATAAATGAAATCTTGAAAGGTGGGGATTATTAGTACCATTTACAATGAACCTGCGTCATAATTCTGCCAAAGTTATTTTCTTGTTTCTTTTTACACTCCCTAAAAAAAGAAAGAGTACCAATGTCAGGCCAGAAAAGAAAAGCAACATCTGGAGAATCAGCATTTCTTTGTGCTATTGCTATATGGAGTATGCGCTCCCAAAATCGAATGCCATGATCATGATGATTATCCAGCAAATTAAAAAAAAAACAATAAATAAATAAAAATAAAAACCTCACGCATTTTAGCTACATTTATGTTGCAATACTGAACGGAGAGGATATATTTTATATATGACATAAAAGGTCTGCTCAGGAGTATATTAAAAAAAAAAAAAAAAAAAAAAAAAAAAAAAAAAAAAAAAAAAAAAAAACGAAACATTTCACGATATTTCGCCAATAGTGCCTCTTCAGGTAATAAATTCATATAAAAAATTAGCGTCATAGCAACAAGGGTAATGCGAAGTATTGCGCAAAGATAGAAGAGAGAAAGAGGAACGTAACAAAGAATGGAAGAGGGGAATAACATCTCGAAGGAAATGAAAAGAAGAGGAGGAAGAGGGAGACAGAGAGAAAACGCGATAGGTTGTGCGTACGCACATCGTCATTAATGGAAAGATTGGCAAATCAGAAAGACGAAAATATTATTAATTAATAATTATTTATTATTAATTATTATTACTTCTTTCATAATAGTGGGGAATCTAGAATACAACATATTGGGCTTTAATACAATTTCAGTTTCAGTTTAGTTTATTCCATATTTCCAATCAAACTAAATTATCCTTTGTGCACGCCTTTTTAACCATGGGATAATTTAGTTGGAGTTCATATCGTCCAGTAATATTGTATGATGGAACGTTCACTATATATTAATAGTAAATCATGGGTTTTGCCTTTTCAGGATTTATCTTTACCAAACTTTGTGTGCTGAGCAAGCTATTATGACATAAATTGTTGCTCCGCGTATCCATTGTTATAAGCTGTTATATCACTTCTATAAATATTCACGAGAATTCTAGATACATGATTGGTCAATTGAAGATCACGTGATTAAATATAATTCCCACTAGGAAAAAGCAAATCTCGAACAGCTCCGAATAGTTTTCACTATTTTTTCCGGGGGAGAAATGCACTACTATTTTGAGAAAATTCGATCACGATATTCACGATCGATCAAATCACTGCTGAAGACAATTAAAGAACTAGGGTCTTCAGATTTCATGGGGAGTGGATCATAATTTGCTGATCCCAGAATTTGTGAAAAGCACTTGAAATACCTGTCTTGAAGCTAAATTTCTGGACCACAGCAAAACAATGTGTCCCACCCTGGACAACTTCGGGTATCATCGGGCCAGGGAAAGGGAGATTTAACGACTTTACCAGATGAAGCGATGGGTGGAATAAACAATGCTTTACATAAGACTGGCAGTGGTCAGACGATGCAAAACAGCTGTTACAGGGTAAACATCCATGGTGTCAAATTACCCATTGGAGCTCCCGACCTACTGCCTTTAAAATGGCGTCGACGCAATTAAAATGTTTAAAACTACTCGAATATGTCTGAAGTAGGCCATGAAAGGGTTAAATCATATCAGTAAATCGACAATCAATCATTGTTCGAACCTCTATTTCGTACACATTTCCTTCATGATGGATATTTTTTTGAGTAAGTTTACAATTTATTTCTAGTGCCGTTTTGGCAAGCTGCAGGAAATGGTGAGGCAGCTCGCTTTTTCTGCGCCGGGTTGGGCGGCGCAGCGCGTAGTCTCCATTGCAAGCCCTTCAATTTCGTGCTTAGGTTTAGATTAGTTGTGAAGGATCATGCCTTTTGTTCTTTGAATATAGATTGAGAAGTCACCCATGTTGATGTATTTATAATTTAATTAGAAAAGAAGAGATATAAAACAAATATACCAAGCATTAAGTTCAAAAGTTTGAAACCCCCGAGGATAAAATAATAACTATCCAGTCCCCACTGAGATAAAAAAATTTCCACTAAAGTTTATTACAGCTGTATATTTTATAATTGAGCGTACCATTTTACTGTTATCACGCTCTACCGCGATAAGTCAAACAATAAAATCGATACTCTTCGCGTTCATTAACACCGGCTTTACCCCTACAAAAAGCGATGGATTATATGTACAATTATAACCAATTGAATATAGGTCACGTGGTACTGATGTAGCCAATCACAACTCGTATTTTTCTACCGCTATTTGTATTTATAGATATATAATTTATTTTTTTTTTTTTTTTTCATTTTACCACAAAACCATTTTTTTTTTTAAAGATCGAAGGGGAAAATAACGAAAGAGCCCAGGGGGGCATTTCATGAAAGGACTTGTCGGACATTTTATCCGGCAAACTGTTATAAGCTACTGAAATGCTTGCATCTGATTGGCTGAGAGCAAAATTGTCGGATGAAATGTCCGACAAGTCCTTTGATGAAATGCCCCCCTGAGCTTTGATTCGTGGGTGGTAATATTATCGATTATAAAATCTAATCTTTCAACTTGTTTAGATATTATCTCCCAGCATCAGCTCTATGCAAAGATCGAACGGGGAAACCCCGGATGAGATCGGATCATTGACGAATGGGATCCGTGGGTGGTGAACATTAAAGCAATCCCTTGTTCGCATATAATAATAATAATAATTCCCTTGTTCGCATATAATAATAATAATAATAGTTTCGATTTATATAGCGCCTAATATGAAACAATTTCATCTCTAAGCGCTTTACAATTATTATTACCCCGGTCATCGGATGCTTGTCAGTCTTTCTGACACCTGTCCAATCCCAAAGGATCATTCAGAATCATGGCAGCGATTACGGCGCACTCGTTCCATTCCTACCGGGTACCCATTTTGCACCTGGGTGGGGAGGAGCATTTTAGACAAAACGCCCATGCCCTAGGACGTAAGTGTCTATATTATCTCCCAAATTTATGAATGTTTCTTTCCTTTGGACGTAGTTCTTTTTTCCCTTTATCATTCTTGCCAAAAGTGCAATAGTTCTCACAATTTAAATTCTATTTTCATCTTTTTACCTCTTGCCATGTGAGTTTTTATGTCATGATATTCATATTTCGTTTCGTACATAATTAGGCCCAAGTGGAAAGGGATTGTCTGTATTTTTCGATTTCTATTGCCCCTCACCACTTTGATGATGCAATATTCAGAAACATATTTTTCTCCTTTTCGTCCTTAAATAATTTGACAATTAATATCATGATATGTATCACATTAATTTATATTAACGCATGTACATGTATCCGAAATAGTTAAGAAAAGCTACTGTCTTGGTGAAAGGTACTCCATCAGTCCTGTAATCATGTACTTTTTTTTTTTTCTTTGATAGATTGTTTCCTAAATGAAAATGTCCCGTCACGTCACTCTTCTGCAAGCTGCAATCTTGGTTTTAATGGTATCCACATTACTTGTAGATGAGACAGGTAGGTCATGTTAAGGTAAATATATTTACCACATTGCCATGATGCCTGAAACAAATTCTTGGGGATATGATAAAAAAAAATAAGGGTTAATTTTTTATTTTTTTTTAACACGAAAGTAAAACAAAAAATATATTCAAAATTCTCATAGTTCACAATATTTTATGCTTCAACGTATCCTCTAGACAAGAAGCCTAAGCCTGTAATGATGAACCCAAATTTAACAATAAAAACCCTACACGTCAATCTCTGGGGGTCTTAATAGGGTAGATAAAAAAAAAAGGGGGGGGACCCCCACCCCCTAAAAAAATAAATAAATAAAATGCCAGAAAGAGTTAGGAAAACGTCCACGATATAGCCAGGGTCCCGAAAAAATAAAGCGGGGACAAACGCATTGAAGGAAATTCATCATGATGATGTTGATAAAGTATAATCAGATAATAGCATAAATATTCCATCTTTATGAGCAAAGAGCAAAAATAAGTTTTAAAGATATAGGCCTACAATATTAATCGAGCAGCATAATCTATGCTAAAGATATTGGGCCCTTTTTAAAATGAAATTAACTAATTTTATGACCATCAACAAATCATATTGTATCGCGTATTTACGATATATTGCAGCTTTGTATGATTTTGTAGCTCTCCCTTGTTTTTTTTTCTTGAATTGTTAATTTTGTGTACAATCATGTATATGTTTGTAAACCACCAACTACCTAGGGAGCAAGTAGGGTGGACCTGACATGTCGAGATATAAAAAGTTGTCCTATCTAGGATGGTTGTATGGACCCTAACCAACATCGCTAGGGCGGACAACTCTTTAGATCAGCTGCAGGAGGGTCCCTACAGGTGGGGGCGTCCAAAATAGCCGCCCCTTTAACAAAAATTAGTATTCTGAACACAACTGGTTGAAGAAAAGTTTTGAATACATTGAGTTTGGTATCAAATTAAAGATAATAAAATTTCCTACAATTTAGTATTATTTTCAATAGTAATAAAATTCAGTAAGGGTAAAATTTTAAGTGTTAAAGTTAAATTTTTCATTTTTTTTTCAAAAAAATTAATTTTTACCTTTTTATTGTTTTACCTCATGTAATAATTATGTCAGGATCTGAAGCGCAAACTTTTCAGAAATGTGCCTCTATGCATGGACAACAGTATGTGAAAAAGACAAAGTAATGCTTCTTTTCAATAAAAAGTTATAACGCTATAGAGTTATAAATGCAGTATACGGAAAAACAACGTTTTTGCTCCATTTATGTGGAAAACCCATACATACACGTGTCTTACCCTATTACAGCACGTGCATAATTATGTATTACAAGGCATGATCTAACAATTTTATGAATATAATTTATACAAGTTTTCATGAGGGTTAATAAACAACGCTGTGCTATAATGGAGTGCTCATCTAGTCTATTGTGAACGACGAGGGGGTCTAAAGTACGGGCCCCATGGGGAGGGGGGCGGCAGGTGTAAATTTTTAGTATACTACACATAAAGGTTGGATATTGTTATTTTTTGTTGTTGCTCTAGCCACATCATTTCGCCCCGGCTTTAATCTTTTTAATTTGTTTGTCCCCACTGTCACTTTTCAGGAACCGGGATATATCTTAGTCGTTCCCCAAACCATACCCCGGATTGAAAAATTAAAAAAGAGTTTGTCAACCCCCACAATGCAAATTTTTGCGATTTTTCCTTCTAATTTTGGGGCCCCTTTTTGTTTTCCATGATTCTAACCAAAGCCCCCTCAGTCCTACCCTCACGAAATGCGTTTGATGTGTAGAGCTGTTATTCTTCTTTAAACTAAATCTAGGTTTGTGGTTACAGGCTTAGGTCTACTGTCTGGGAGAAGGTTCAAAGTTTATTTTGATTAGGGTAAAAAAAAAAAGATTTTATTGATTTTTACACCATGGAAATTTCTAACTTCCCCAAAATGTATTTTACACTCTCAGCAAAACATAAATAACAAAGAAAAATAAACTATAGTTACCATTTACAGCCTTGTCATGAAGGCTGAATAAAATTTTAGCTTTCGTGGATGGGTTATATGGGATGATTGTATAGACTCAAGCCAATATTTCTCGGATTGTTTCGATATGCCAGCTGGATATATAGGGTGCATACAAGCGAAACAGTGGAGGGGCAGGGCGTACAGTGCAACCCACTTTTTAAGGCACCACAAATGTACCTCTTTCAATAGTAATATATAGTGTCCCCTTTTTTAAGTTAAAAGTGCTACTTTTATACTAAAAATAACTTGTGGAATTTTCTATCTAAAAAAAGGGCACTTTCATACAAGAATGTGCCATTTTTTTTTTAAATGTATTTTTAAACCCTAAATTTCTCCCAACCTCGCATTAAGAGGTAACAAGCCATATATTGTTAAATTAAACAAATTTCCGCCTGCTGCTAGAGACAAATATATGAAGCGGGGGGGGCGGGGTTTCTTTAACCCCTTACAACCCTCACCCCCACCTCCTGGCTGGCCTGCCTCCTTAGTTCTTTCAAGTTCTTTATTTGTCTTTATTTTCTTCTTTCTTTTTTGTTTTTTGTTGTTGTTTTGTTTTCCTTGCCTACTGTATCCGATAGGGGGGGTGGGGAGGGTGGCATGCATCGTGCCCCAAGACTGTTATCCAAGTGTACATAAGTCCTGGCAATATTAGTGAGACACCTGTAAAATCTTCCTATAATTCCTGTCGTCTCGTGGCTTTTTGGATAGCATCTTGCCATGAGCTCAATTTCTGCACTGTGGTCTAGTGGGCTGTTTCGTAGGCCTACTGTCGGTCTCATGGCTAGTTTGCCAATTCGGTCTTGTGGTCAATTTTGTTGTATGTGTCGGTCTCGTGATCCTCTTTTGCTACTAATACAGGCTTATTTTGCTTGTCTGTCTTATGACTTCTTGTCTAGAGTCTATCTTATGGGCCGTCGGTCTCGTGGTGTCGGTCTCGTGGGATGACCCCCTCAATATATTAGTCTCTAGCAGCAGCGTTTGTTAATTAACAATATTGGTTGTTTAATTAATGCGAGGTTGAGAAATGTTGGGTTTAAAAATACATTAAAAATGGGCACATTCTGGTATTTAAGGCTCCTTTTTTAGATAGAATTGTACAAGTGTTTATTTTTAGTAAAAAGGACACTTTTAACTTTAAAAAGGGACACTATATATACTTTGAAAGACACATTTTGGTGGCTGAAAAGGTGTGTTGCACTGTATCCTGTCCCCCCACTGTTACTTGTATGCACCTTCTCCAGCTGCTATTGAAAATCCGGAATGAAATTGGTTAGAGTCTATACATATCATATAGCATCCACGAACCATGATGTATTTTGTACACATGTAATGTATACACAATCGCATGGTCGTAAGGTTGGATCTTTATTATTATTTTATATTTCTTCAGTTCCAGCATTCATTTTGCTCAGTTTAAATCTTAATTTTATTTCGAACTGTCACTTTTGGGACTTCAGTTATATCTTGGACGTTTCCACAACCATACCCGGAGATTGAAAAATAAAAGTAATTTTGCATTTTTCCCTACTCGATGGGGCCGCCCTTTCTCTTCTTTTTCTTTTTTTTTTTAAAATAACAAAGCCCCTTATCCACCCACGATACGCGTTTGAGGTTAGGATTGATTGGTCTATAACTTAAATCTAGGTTTATAAGGTTACAAACTTAGGTCTTCTTGTCTAGCGGGAGGAGTTGACAGGTGAAGTAAAAAAGTGTGGCTGGTAAAAAATCAGATATTTTTTCACCAGTATATGGTAAAACAACAAAAAACAAAACAACAAAAAAAAAACCTCTTTAAACCCTTATTTGTTATCATTTTGCTAAAATTTTATTCAGCCTTCATGACAAGGTTGTAAATGGTAACTATAGTTTATTTTCTTGGTCATTTATGTTTTGCTGAGATTGTAAAATACATTTTGGGGAAGATAGAAATTTCCATGGTGTAAACATTAATAAAATCATTTTTTTACCCTAATCAAAATAAACTTTGAACCTTCTCCCAGACAATAGACCTAAGCCTGTAACCACAAACCTAGATTTAGGTTAAAGAAAAATAACAACTCTACACATCAAACGTATTTCGTGAGGACAGGACTGAGGGGGCTTTGGTTAGAATCATGGAAAACAAAAAGGGGCCCCAAAATAAAAAGGGGGGAAAAAAAAAATCGCAAAAATTGGCATTGTGGGGGTTGACAAACTTTTCAGTTCCTGGAAAATGAAAGCGGGGACAAACAAATTATAAAGATTAAAGCCGGGGCGAAATGATGTGGCTAGAGCAACAACAAACAATAATAATATCCAACCTTTATGTGTAGTATATAGTATACTAAAAATTTACACCTGCCGCCCCCCTTCCCATGAACCCCGTACTCTAGACCCCCTCGCCGTTCACAATAGACTAGATGAGCAGTCCATCATAGCACAGCGTTGTTTATTAACCCTCATGAAAACTTGTATAAATTATATTCACAAAATTGTTAGATCACGCCTTGTAATACATATGCAAGTGCTGTAATAGGGTATTACACGTGTATGTATGGGTTTTCCACATAAATGGGGCAAAAACGTTGTTTTTCCGTATACTGCATTCATAATTTTATAGCGTTATATCTTTTAATTGAAAAGAGGTATTACTTTGTCTTTTTTTACATACTGTTCTCCATGCATAGAGGCACATTTCTGAAAAGTTTCGCGCTTCAAATCCTGACATGATTATTACATGAGGTAAAACAATAAAAAGATGAAAATTAATTTTTTGAAAAAAAATGAAAAATTTAACTTTAACGCTTAAAATTTTACCTTTACTGAATTTTATTACTATTGAAAATAATACTAAATTGTAGGAAATTTTATAATCTTTAATTTGATACCAAACTTAATTTATTCAAAACTTTTCTTCAACCAGTTGTGTTCAGAATACTAATTTTTGTAAAAGGGGCGGCTATTTTGGACGCCCCCACCTGTAGGGACCCTCCTGCAGCTGATCTGAAGAGTTGTCCGCCCTAGCGATGTTGGTTAGGGTCCATACAACCATCTTAGATAAGACAACTTTTTATATCTCGACATGTCAGCTTTTTCAAAAATATGGGGTTTTGCTCCCTGGGTAAACATGACTGTGATGGGAGAACCTATCAAATAGGAATTTCTTTTCTTCTGGTTATCCTACACTGTAAAAAAAATAATACAGCAAAGTGATGTCAGCAGAGTCGCCATACAAAAATGTAATTTAAAATAACAGTTTTGCTGTAAATTTTTCCCCTAATAATTAATGAAAGAGAAGAAAAAAAATTCATTAGCGTTCTATAGCTTACACAGTTGGTTAAAACGGAACAAATGTGTTACTCCTGATGTATATTTTGTATTTCTCATGTAATTATTTGCAGGAGAAATTTACAACAAAACTGTTTTTTTATAATACGTTTTTTTATGGCGACTCTGCTGACAGCAGATTTGCTGTGAAATACAAATATTTTTTACAGTGTAGCCCACTTGTCGGTGGTATTTCTAATTACCCACGCCGATGAAATCGGCAGGGTATTGTAAAGGGTTCCGTATGTTTGTTTGTTTGTTTGTGTACAAGATAACTAGAGAACGGGTGAACGGATTTGCACCAAATTTTCAGGGATTGTTTGGATAGTGAAAGGAAAGAATCGATTAGATTAAGGTGATGATTGGTTGATCCCTGCAGATTCTTTGTAGATTTCAGTTTTGACCCCATAGTATAATATTACAACTACTCTGTAGCGCCACCAAGGCGTGGGTCTGCCGCCTTTGACGGCCCCTCTAGTTTTCTATTCTTTTTGTTTGTGTTCCTGATCGTTATGCCTGAAATGAAATGAAAAAATAAATTCTTCCACAAACATTCTACATACTTATTAAACTATATTCGTTTGTTTTCATTTCAGATGCTTGGGTTGGAAGGAGACGAAGACGAAGGAGGAGAGCCCCAGTTATACCTCCTCCACCTCCTCCTGGTGGTATAATGCTTGAATTATTTATTAGGCATATTATTTTTAAAAAAAGGGGGGGGAGTTAATAGTTTTCTGGGCATGTGAACGGCTCGAAACATGAAACGGACACGACTAATAAAAAATGGCAAAGTCCTTATTTCAAAGACGTACATCTTTCGGATTCTAGTGATTGTGGGCAAGTTAGGGTGCTATCTCACTTCGCGGAAACAAAATTGAGAAAGATTTGCCCGCATGGCATTGCACTATATCTGTCTCCGCGACAGATTTTGTGTGCTCAGGAGACAGATCTAGTACAATGGCATGCTGGCTAATCGTCCTTTGTACCACGTTAACCTTTTGTACGTGGGACAAAAGATTTCGTCGCGGAAAAAGAGGAGACAATGCCATGTTGGCAAATCTGTTTCCGCGAAGTGAAGGTGCCCTCACAAACCGGCGTGTTGAGCTAACGTTTGACCAGCGTTCTTGGAATTTGGTGTGTATGTTCGAAAACGTTGCTACTCGTTAACCATACGCAATTAATCGTTGTCTGAACGCAAATGAACGCTGAGATAAATTCATAATTTATTACACGTTCACAGTTTTGAGCGTTTTCTAGCGCGTAACAACGCACTTATCAATAGGTTCTGTATGCGCTGGGCATTAGCAGTGTGAACGTTATGCGCGTTGGATGTTCGTTCCCTTGTCGTTCTCTATTCGTTCCCTCGTCGTTCTCTGGTCGTCCAAACGCGTCTAATCTATCTCGGGAAGTTTTTTTTTTAATTATTATTATGGTTTATTACTATTCTTTTCATTTTCTAATCAATATCTTTGAATGCATCGATTTTTTCCTCCTCGATTAAAATTTAAAAAAATAATAATGATATAAAATCGTCCTATTATGTCGGAGAAGAGATTATGGGATAATCAATAGACATGTAATTCAATATAACTGTGGTCTCTTAATCTTTATTTCATTAGGGAATTAGCTATATTATATGATGTTATATTATCAATAATACTTGAATGCTGCCAGCGCCTTTCAGAGTCGCCTCACCAAGCCTTGTAATAGTCAGTTAACAATAAAAGCCCTTATAAACACCGAGTAGGATGCATGTATAAAGTAATACATAAATGTAACTATTATTAGTAATACTCTATCATGCCATGTAGTATGTTTAGAAAGATTTTCGTCAAGTGGTATTTATGTTATTTAAGAAACAAACCTTCATATTTTGGTTAAGAAAAAAAAAAA
>CALNVZ010000641.1:34279640-34312646 GCA_940671915.1 Paracentrotus lividus
ATCAGCTTGACGTGTATCATTGCAAGTTAAATTCAATCGCATATACTCACCGGAATAAAGAGAAGCTATTGAAATCCGAACTGAGATCCAAAACAGAACGGATTTTAGGCGATGGGTGGTTAGGAACCACGATTGCCTCAAATCCTGGCTCCTATAGACGAGCATCAGCGAAGAGGTAAAAGCTGAACAACCTGTCTGCGGTAGCTAGACATTTGTTGACTTCAAGAAAGCTTCGATTCAAATCATTGACAAGAAGAAATGATGAAAATACTAGAAAGCACCTACGGATGATATACCACCAAAGTCTACTAAATGCGCACTTAACAACATGTACACTAACACAAGGAAGCTAAAAGTTGTAACACACCAGATGGAGAGAAGCGGAAGAATTTAACATTCTCAGCAGGAATCCTACAAAGGAGAACTCTTGCACCCTTCCTCTTTATTATAGTTCTCGACATTGCTCGACAGCTACAGATGTTCAGGAGCTGGAAAGCTTCTGGGAATTATTTGATAAACTCCAAGAAGATCAGAAGAGTCCAAGCAGTCAGAATTACAGTATTTAGATTTTGCTGACGACATCTGTCCATGTTAAGCAATCAGATCGACGAGGACATCAACAAACTGTCTGCAAATGGATATAGATATAGTAGAATTAGCAAGGTGGGCTTGACTAACTCCAGAAAAAACAGAGTTAATGACATACATTGTATACCAGAATGACTCAACTATGAGGAATCTAAAGTAAATGGTAATGCCCTAAAAAGAAGTAGATGACTTTAAAATACCTGGATCAGGGTAAATTCAACCAAACTATGTCAAGAGATCAGACGAGGGCCAATAGCCGGAAAGCTCTCAATTAAAAATGAGTGCTGTCTGAGAGTCTCACATTGGTTCCCGAGGTAACAAACTTAGAGCTTCTTCATGCAACTGGAAAACAATGACTGCTGTACGTGCTGTGAAAGCAAATATGGTATCAGTTCCACACCAATGCTGGGAAGCTCTTAATGGTGTGTTTACACAGAATGCTACAGAACGGTGACTCAACATCAACCTGAGACAACAACTACCAAAACAAGACGCTCTATAGGAAAACATACCCAAATAGGATGACAAGAAAGAAGGCAACACAGAAGAATGACAGCAGTTGCTGGTCATGATTTTCGACACCCAGAGTTGCGGCACGCGACAGCAGAATCTCCATCCCCAATTTGGTGAGGCACCAACGAAATGGACGTCTGGGACGTAGTTAGAAAGAACGCAAGACATACCTAACATTCATGCAAATCGGATACTGGGGTAGTTGAACAGACTCGAAGCTGAAGAACTGCATGCAAACGGATAACTGGAGGATTCGTAACTAAGGTCTCGGCCAGTTTAGCGACCTGGTAGGTAACGTAGCTAGCTAACGTATAATGCTCTCAGATTGTCAAGCAAAACAAACTTGAGAATAGTATGATTGTATCCAATTCTATTCACTGTTGTATTGCTAAGCCGGGAATTCCACAGCAACGTGTAAGAGAATACCGGGTTCTTGAAGATTCCTTATAGTAACAAGTATAATCAATATAGCCTGTAATTGAAGAATGGAGAGAACAAATTTTTGGAATCTACCGGTACTACGTGAATTGCCAACTTTCATCGATTAGATGTTATGTCTTCGTAAGCTTTATCAGATTGTCAGAGCGAAAACAACCCTATGTTTCAGATAATGTATCAACCTTGTTATGCTCGGAAAACAGAATAAAGTAGAGAAGGGTACATATGAAAACGACATTCAACTATTGGTATCAAAAGGCCTAGTCAGTCATATCTAAATGGTCAAGTGAACTGTCCTACCCCCCATATTTTCTTGACCTAGTCGGTCACGTCGATGGAACCGCGCATCAAACTGACGGACGCAGCCTTTAAAGCTACGGTCCTCAAGTTGAGAGTGTAAACAGGGCTATGCTAGTCCGTCTCGACGAGAACTACTATAGCAGACTAGCTTTAAAACTAGTCCGTCATGATCCGAACTAGCTTTAAAGCTAGTCGGACCCAATTGACAACGAGTTATAAGGTTTTCAAAGGTGTCTAAACAAATTGAAAATGAATCCTGATGATTTATCTATTCCGATATTTTTCACCAGTCGCTACATGCCGCCTATCTTACTGTATCCCCGGAGATATTGTGGTTGTTGGGTGATTGTGGAAAACATTGGGGTAGCACGACTTGATGTTATATCACTGTGGACTATGGTTTGAGGCTGATAGACCCACTCTCGAAGCAACCACGCCTGCCGGACGGACCGCCCTACTCTGAAGCTGCCTGCAGTCCCGCTCAACGGGACGAGAAACCATACCAAGGAATAGTGATGGTAAGTGATCAACCACTCCCAACAGAATTAATAAATAAGCAACAGAACTAATAAAATAAAATAAAATAAATAGATAAATAAATAAATAAAAAAATAAATAAAATATATATGACAAAATAAATTCAATGAATAAATAAAAAAAAAAAAAAAATCGATTAAATACTCCCGGCCCCATTTTTAAATTTCTTTATAATAAATAAAAAGAAAAATAATAATGAATAATTAAAAAAAAATGGATAGGGGAGAGGCAGGTTTATACCAGTGTGAATACATATTATAATTTATGTTTTGTTTGTTTTTTTGCGCAATGTGGAATTAATGATTGATTTTCTTCGTACTAAGTCTACCTGACGATGCGACCCTTAACGTCCTCCTGAGACGGCATTGCGAATCTGCGATGTATTCGGATGAGAAGGCGGTAGGCACTGCCTGTGCCTATCCAATGTGAAGTATGGCTATAATGCTCGATAGGAAATCAATAAATAACGACCTGCAGCAGATGAGATCCTTCCTCTGAAGCAATGTGCGTCACCAACTCCTATAGAAATCAAACACACCACAAAAATGCGTTGGTGAGTTGTATTGATATAATCGAATTGCATCCGTATGACAAAGTTGATTTTAAAAAAGGAAGTATCAGTTCCGAAATCATTTACGATTTATTTATGATAAATCGGAGCTGGTGTAGAACTTCACAAAATGACTTTTTAACTTTCAACCAATTTGGTCACTGGAGCATGGACAGATATTGTTCCTAAAAATCGCTTACGTTAGCAGCAATAAACCATGAAAAATATACCTGCAACCGCAAAAAACAAATTGACAATATCACATCTCTAAGTGTCAAACGGGGAGCTGTCCAGAGGTATTAATTGCGAGAAAAAAAAAAAATTAATTCAATGAAATTGTTGTTCTCGTATAGACACGACATGCGACCAGTATAAAAGACCTCCACTCAACGGCCTATTTAGCAATTGTGATGATTCCTGACGAATAGGGCGGTGGGGCACTGCGAATGTTTACTTACCAAGTGAATATGGCTATCATGCTATGATAGAACAGGCCAAATAAGCGGAGATCCTTGTGAGCCCATAGATGAGCCTTCTGATAGAAGCAACAGTGGCCCCAACTACCTTCGGAATATAAAACCAAAGACGCTCATACGAAGATAGTAAATAAAAATAAAAAGACTAAAAAATAATTAGATTAAAATGTAACACCGGCAGGATTGAATTTTACAGTTTTGATTTTGATCTTTAGTAATAATTGCGCTTTAATTATAACTAAAGTATTCGAATTAACGTATCGACACAGTTGGATTGAAACCAGAAATATTTTAAGGCAATTAAGGACTAATTTTGAACAAAAAATATTTAACCACGCAGTAGAACTTAATATTCTTACAATATTATGGAGACAAAATGGAGTGAATACAATAATATAGTGCTATGATTATAAAGCCAAGAGAAAAAAAAAAAAAATAAGTAAAAACTAAAAAAAAAAAAAAAAAGAAATCACCAATAAAAAACAAAAAAAAAGAATAGGCGAGACCGAAAAAAAATAAAAAAAACAAAAAAAAAGAAAAAAAAAAAAAAAAATCACAAGACAAAGCAGAAACAGTATATATAAAAGAAAAAAAAAGAAAAAAAAAAAAAAAAATAAAGATAAAAAAAAAAAAAAAAAAAAAAAGATCAAAAAAAATTCAAAAAACCAACAAATCTCTGAAGATACCTACTTCCAACAATAAAATAAAACTGTAGCATAAAGAAGTTCGATGAAGACCAAAATGATATATCCCCCGAACTCTTACGAATAGAACAATACCACAATGCCACTGGTGAGTGGTCGTATTTATCAATCAAGTGGCATCCCTATCATGCCTATTGACGAGTTTGATGTTTGAAAAAATTGAATATTGTTCCGAAATCATTTACGATGTTATTTATAATAATCGCTTGTGAACTTTCACAAAAATGACATTTTGCCTTCAACCATTGGTCTCATTAAGCATAACATGATAATTTTCTCCTAAAACTCGTTCACTAGTAGCAATAAATACCGTAAATGATAAAAATTACTATAAGGAAAAAGAATCGTCTAAAATTTCTCTTATTTGATCTTCCTTACTCAGGAAATGGCTGCTCAGACGGGTTTGTAGAGGATGGCGGCTCACATTCATTCTGTTTTTAACCACTGTAATCTGCTTTGTGGCTTGGCAGATCATCAGATAATCAACAAAATTAATGAACACACTAACATTCAGATTTCTTCACAAAGTTTTGACACAACCAAACAAAAATGATGATGTTTAAAGTTATTGTTCGCTTTAGAAACTATGTATCCAAAATTTTATGACCTGAATTTGTTGTATTATTCATAAGCCACAACAACTATTTTTAATTGTATAAAATAATTAAGACAGAAATTACAAAATTATGGAAATATGAGTTCTGTCGCCAAAAAACAGAAGAGAAAAAAAGGAAGGAAATTTCGGTTTAATAGAAATAAGTTAGAATATAACGAGGCACTATACAACCTTTTATTTTTTACATTAAGAATTTGAACAAACGTCTTGAAAATGTGTTTTCTTTTTCTTTATTAATTTTTACAAAAACCTTCTAAATTCTATTCTACATTTCTTTGTGAGCTAAATCTTTAAGAAAAGGGGTGCAAGTGTATATAAAACAACTTCTGATTTTTTAATTAAATATATAAATTTGAAAAATCATAACAGTTTGTATGTAAGGTAGATCTGTATACATATTATCTTTTTTCAACTGTATCATAATCAAGAAAGTTTGCATGTTTTTGTTTTGTTTGTATTATGTTGTTTGTTTATACGGCACGATAATTGTCTATCTATGCACATGATGCCATGGTATAAAAGAAGCTATCACTCTAATAATTAATCAAATTAAGAAATGCGTGGGGTCATCATGGTCGTATCAATTTTCATTAAAAAATGCAATTTGGTCTGGAAATTTGCTGGAATATCCATCTGTCAAATAATAATATCATACTAGAAGAGGGTAAAAATGTTAAGTTTAGATTCAATTCTAATTGATTTTCATTTTTAAAACCCCCGTTTTCGTTTTGTGGGTTTTATTGTTTGTTTTGTTTGTTTTTTTTTGGTTGATGTTATAAAAACCGGAATTACTTCCATCATGTAGCGGACGTTAATAATGATTATAATTAATTAGCAATATAAATACGCTTGTCTATGAATATATTCTAGAAGGAAGCGATTGACAACAGTTTGGTTTGAGATACACGTTTGAGTTTTATGTTTATGTTTTTGTTTTGACTTGTTTGTAATAATACACAAAACCCAGACCCTTCCAGTTGCGAAGTTTTGCCCCTACGACTGAATTCCCACCCCTCTTTATATATAAACCTATAATAGGTCCTACCTCTTTACACCTAACGCTCCTGTACAACGATCTGGGGCATTTCATCAAAGGATCTGTCGGACATTTTATCCGACTATTGCTCTCAGCAATCAGATTCAAGAATTTCAGTAGCTTATATAACAGTTTGTCGGATAAAACGTCCGACACAGTCCTTTGATGAAACGCTCCCCAGTATCAACTTTCTTCACAATATCCCTCATCTCAAAAACTTTAACTCCCCCCCCCAAAAAAACAAAAAACACAAAAAACAAAAACAAAACAAACCAAAACAAAACAAAACAAAAAAAAATAAATAAATAAAAACACTAGAAACGACAAAGATATTAGAAAGAAGGAAAACAAATAGAAAAAAAAAAGATAAAATAAATAAAAAAAAAATAAAATTGAAAAAAGAGATCAGAATCGAACCTGCGTAATTTATTATTATATAGAGTTAATTGTCAGCAGACTAGCACTTTCGCATCAATTCAAAGCTTCTTGCCTATTGAGGCACATAATATTGATCATCATCAGCAAAATTTCTTTGGAAATAGCTCCAGATTACGCGTTTGTTTTTTAGTATATAATAATTATGAGTTATGGTAATTCTATCATGTTTTTTATTTTCATGAAGGAAACATTATCAATTGATTCAGGTAATATATTAGGTATATCGTATGCAATATAATTGGTATAAGGCGTTTTTGTACATGCCGGCATCTTTTGTTGTATATTCTGATAATTTTGTTGCAGAATTATTTAGCGTCTTATAGATATAGACAAAATTAACACTGCTTTAATATCTACAAAATTAAAAGGACAGAGGGAATACATATGTTATAGTGTCTTGTTGTTATTTTTGTTTGTTGATCATGATTTTGCATAATAGACCATATGTTTGATCGAAGGACAAAGTACAAAACGATCCCCCCCTTTTTTTTTTTAAATCGACTGAAATAAAAAAGTGCTCAAAGAATGATGACTGGGTATCGCAGATGTTAGCTTGTCGCGATATAAAAGAAAGACATTATTAACAGAAAGTCGGCCCAACTTTGTCGAATGGTTATGCAGCTCTTTTCTTCATATTACACACATTCTGAACTCAAGAATTATATTCAATACCTAAAGACAAGTGTATATGATCAAGAGTACAATGAAGATGTACACATTATGCCCCGCTTACTAGCAATCTGACAAAAAAAAAAATGTGTAACCCATCTTATAGCCATATCTGTCGTCCTATTACATCCATAAATAGAGTGGTGGCATATATTAACCCTACTTGCTGAAATATTCATCTTTGTATTGACCAATTTGAGAATCATAATGCTTCATGGATCAAAGGTAGACATCAATTTTTCAATTAAATGTTCTCCAATTCATATCATCGACAAACCATGTAACGCAATATTTATTTAGGAGATTTTCATTGTAGACGTCAAAAGGACGTGGAAAGCATTACAACACACAGTGTGGAAATGGTTCAATTTGTCAAATAGAAGAAGTTTATCCTGGTCATTGGTTCGTATTATCTCCATACCCCATCCCTGAACTAGACCTTCTCCTTGCAGAGAGCGACGTGTCTGCCAGTCTTCTGAACCACCTCTTCGTCTACATGTCATACGAGTGCATGAATGGCCCTTGTGACAACATGTATGTTCAATGTATTCCCGTTGTATTGATTAGGAGTTAACTATGATCTCTGAACCTTTCCCAGTTGTACCCTTCGAGCATGGATCGCCTTCTCCTCGTCGAATCTGATACCTCGCGAGGAAAGGAGATTCTTGAGAGAAGCCGAGGGGTACTGCTCGTAGATAGGTGTTCAAGGAGACGGAGGGCCCACTTATGCAAGGATGTCGTGCACCATGCGTGCTGTCAACCGCAGAGGGCGGGCTCCGAGTCTTTCACAAAGCATCTGAGCAGTGGTTGTCTCGCCAGACCGATGCTGGCCAAGATGATCTATTTATTAAGGAGTAGAAGATGATTCGTTTTATGCCTCCATCGCCAACTTAATTTCTAACTTTGATCATTTAATGTATATCCTAGATAATAAACACATCGTTAAGGAAAATGCAAACATGACAAAGCAATAGAGCGTAAGAAATTAACAAAACCGTGAGAAACAACAGTTAGGCTTAGATATCGATGTAAAGAAGAAGATGAAATAAATGGAGGAAAAATGAGGATGTTCGCTACATTAAAAGAATACAAAGAAAATATACTTTGAAAACATATACAAAACAATGTAGAAACTAAAAAGACGCATATATCAATATAAACAACAGCATTAAATATATTGATGGAATAAAGAAGATCTATAGGATTGAAGGGGGATGTATCAAGAAGTTAGGAATTAAGAAGAAGAGGAGGAAGAGAAGGAGAGAGAGAAAAAAAGATGTTTGCTAAATAACATTTACTTACGGGTGCAAACTTGAGTGCTTTGATGTCTGCCCTGTGAGCAGCCGGACCGATGCGGGGTGATTCTAAACTTGTAAGGGTGTTCACCTTATCAAGAAGCCACTCGCCGTACGTGATCCAGAAGAGGTTCCATTGCTGCGTATGAAGCTCGCCTCAGTAAAACACACAGCAAGGGATACATATCTTCATTAAGATCAACAAGTCAAGAAGCTCTGAATTGTTTGATGCATCTAAGAAATATTTAAACCATATCACGGCATTGTACGGACAGATCGGTGCTTTCACAAACTGAAATTTTTTGTGTATTGCGGGGTTACCCGGGTGACGATCAGACCCATTATTTTTAGTACAGACCAGCCTGCAGACCTGAATAGTTTTCACCAAGTGTAAAGTCATAAATGTCTTAGCTTTAAGAACGACTGGAACATGTCCTGGTCTTTAGTATCCACATTATCAAAATCCCTAGAACAAGAAAAAAAACGACATGGGGTGTTTTACACAGTCGTACTTAATGCGGCGGTCACAATCGTCGTAGGCTAAGGCACGTGCAATCAACGTAGCCGCGTTGCATGCAAAATGCAAGACCAGGCGTTGGTCAATTTCTGCGATTCATGCGTTCTCGTAGTAAGGTATTGAGAAAAAACTTCCTGCACGTCGTACATTCAAACGTGCCTTCGCGGATACCGCGCTGCACGATTTTTCTACGAAAATCCATCGTAGGACCCGATTCACGATCGAAGGTACGGCGAGTTGTGGACCGCCGATTAGTGACTTTTCGAACGACTGGCGCTTATTTTCTGTGCTAAATGATTAACAGCATGTGTTCTAAACTTCAAAGAACATGTTCGATCGTTAGTGAAGTCCCTTCGTAACTTTACGGAACACCACCCCCCCTCCCGATCACCAGACGTGCGCAAAGTTAATGCATGTAACTTCCGAATTGGTTGGGTGAACACTACCATGGATTTAGGCCTAATATCCCAATAGATTGTTAAAATGATGTGCGTGTCAGCCTCAAAGATTTATCATGGTTAGATTTTTCAAAGATGACAAATGTATGAGAGGAGTGCCTATGCTTGCGCACCTAAAAATTCGATCTCGATATTTAACAAAGTAAAATATTATTTTAGAGTCATCAATGTCAATCCATTCTCTACATTAATGATCAAGGAAACAAAAATTTCAAGAAATTATTTACAGAAACATGTTTTGCTACGATTTTCAGACGGGGCTTGTCATTTTGTGTTAGCAAAAATGATTGGTGCCCAATGCTGCGCATAGCTCATTTTGCACGCAAATCAAATGCAGTGAAGTTTCGGACATTTCTTTTTTGACAATTATTGAAATTTTCAGGGTAGCAAATTGAACTTGCTGATACTCATTTTTAATCAATATTTTTGTAGTTTTGGTATCAAAATGGAATTGCTGCGGTCAGATTGAAAATTCGGTATCAGTTTGATGTTTTGTTCTATGAAAAATAGCGCATTTACGTGAGTGCGCAGACATGGGCAACTGCGCAGACTTGGGCACTCTTACCATATCATTTTCCTCCTCCTCTCTCTCTCTCTCTCTTGAATAATATTGACCGATATTTTTAGTCCTAAATCTAGATTACTATAGGCTATAAGTTAAGAACAATTTTTTTTTATGAATCTGTGATATTTGACGCAAAGATCCAGATTAACGAAAAGAAAGGAAATTAGGAAGTATCGGACCATTCCCATTCTACTCGGTTTGGTTACCTATCAACTTGTAGAAGTCTCGATCATATGAGGTGGGTCAAATGGAAGATGCCTGGATAGAGCAACAGTCTCCTTGATCTGTGAACAACAACGCCTCTGCTGTAATATATAGGATTGAAATCAAGAAAGGTTTATTTCTTATACGAGAACAATGTTGATCATGTTGAATTATCATTTTAAGTCATACGTCATGTTGTTTGGCTCAAATCAAGATGATTTTGGAGCTAGAATCTAATTTTCTGAAAATTTAAACTCTTGATGTTCACTTGGATATCAACTAAACCACAAAGATATATTCTGATCTGATCTTACGTGCATTGGAATCTGAACTCCGGACAAAAGCCGTCTTTTCCTTGTGTGAGAAAGTCTCTGAATCCCTTTTTCCCCTTTTAAATTTCGAGTTGAAAAAAAATCACAAATAAGCAAACAAGGGGCCAAGCAGGGCGCTGGCCCTAATGTGCGCGCAGTTGTCTAGTCGTAATGCGCGAAAAAATTAACAATGGGAGCAAGATCTTAATAGGCGACAATGTTACGCAAAGCATTTTAGCATAAATTTATAACAGGGGCCCGGGGGAGGGAGGGACTGGGGCTCCTGCTCAGCCAATTTCGATTGAACAATTGCGTGTTATCTATACCAAATTCTCGATTTCATAATGTAGAATTGAAGTATTTAAATATTCATGACGGACTGGATATTAATATCGTAGTCAGAGTAACAGGATTTTTCCCCCACATAATCTAGTGAACAAGGATTAAAAATGATATTAAAGTTTATTGGAAGGCATACGACTAAACTTTGAAACCAAAAACACGTCTTATTTGAGTGCCCGCATAAAATCAAACGTAATACAAGTTAGAGAACAATGCATTTTAAGGCAGTATCTCATAAATCTATTATAAATCTCAAAATTTATAACATGTAGGCCTATAATTTTATGTTCGATTTTCCGCGAAAACTTACGAAACGTCGCGGAGACTCAGGATACGTCTCTTGAGACGCTCTGGAAAAGTTTACTAGTACCGTCTCAACCTGTCTCAGACACCGTCTCAACACGTCTCACCCTTCTCAACTCGTCTCATGGCAAATGAGATACCACCATTCCCCACTTTTGGTGAATTATCCTTACAAGCAGATATGCTTATGGGCCTATGACCAGGGCCGTGGAGGCATTTGTTGAAAGTGGAGGAGTTGGGACGTAAGTGTGGGTGTAGTTCAAATTTACATTGTATTACCCAGTGTTGTATGTCCGGACGGGTTGTTGTCCGGACAAGACGGCAATTCTAGAGTTTGTGATCAGTATATCATTAGTTGATTTGAAATAATATCAGACAATATAACAAAGCATAAATGTTCACAAATTATTTTGCTATTATATACTGCATCCATAAATTTGAGAAAATCTCGAGAGCAAAGATGATGTTTATCTGCTTAAGTGTCCGGACAACGCCCCCCATCCACGTTTGCTGAAAGGGTGGAGGGCTGAACCCCACACCCAAGCCCCCCTCCATCCGCCAGCCCCTGATGACCGCAATACCTAGATGAGCCGGGACCATAAACCACCCTGTAAGAAAGATTACCAAGACCCAGATGGTTTGTGGGAAGGTGTATGAAAGTTTCCTGTGGAATGCAGGAGGTGAGAATTCTAAAAAGGGTGATTGTTGCTTCTGCTGATGTGTCGACTGCCTGCTTTTGTTGGATTTTTTTTAGTTAAAAGCGGACATACGGTATTATTTCTCGCTCAAAGAGGATAAATAGAGAAGGTACATTGAAACGACATTGCAACTATTTGTATCAAAAGCTAGTCAGTCATTCTAATGGGTGAACTGTCCTACCCCCCATATTTTCTTGACCTAGTCGGTCACGTCGATGGACAAGCATCAAGCTTGACGGACGAGCTTTAAAGCTCGTCCGTCAAGTTGAGAGGTGTAGATTCAGTTGTATGCTAGTCCGTCTCGACGGACTAACATGGCAGACTAGCTTTAAAACTAGTCCGTCTTGACCGACTAGCTTTAAAGCTAGTCGGTCCATTGACGGACGAGGTTATAGGTTTTCAGTGTCTAAACATTAAAAATGAATCATGATTTCTATTCTGAATTTTGCACAGTCGCTACATGCCCCTATCTTCTGTATCCCCGGGATGGATATGTGGATTGTGGTGATGTGGAAACATTGGTGGTAGGCACGACTTGTGTTTATCACTGTGACTATGGTTTTGAGCTTGATAGACCCACTCTGAGCACCACCTGCACACAGGCTGACCGCTACTCTGATGCTGCCTGGTCCCCGGCTCCAACGGACGAGAACATACCAAGGTGTGATGGTAAGTGATCAACCACTCCAAAACAGATTAATAAATAAGTCAAACTAATAAAATAAATAAATAAATAGATAAATAAATAAATAAATAAATAAATAAAAAAATATATGACAAAATAAATTAATGAATAAATAAAAAAAAAAAAAAAAAAAATCGAATAATACTCCCGCCCCATTTTTTAAATTTCTTTTATTATAAATAAAAAAGAATAATAATGATAATTTAAAAAAAAATGGAGGGGGGGCAGGGATTCTATACCAGTGTATACATATATATATTTTTTTGTTTTGTTTTGTTTTTTCGCAATGTGATTACATGATTGTTTTCTTCGTATAGTCACGACATGCGACCAGTTAAGGCCTCCTCTGAACGGCTATTTGCAATGCGATGATTCGGATGAGAAGGCGGTAGGCACTGCCTGTGCTTACCAATGTGAATATGGCTATATGCTCGATAGGAACATCTTAATAACGACCTGCAGCCAGGATGAGCCTTCCTCTGAAGCAATGTGGTCACCAACTCCTATAGAATCAAACACACCACAATGCGTTGGTGAGTGTCGTATTTTGTATAATCAAGTTGCATCCGTATTGACAAGTGTGATTTTAAAAAAAGGAATATCGTTCCGAAATCATTTACGATTTATTTATGATAATCGGCTTGTGAACTTCACAAAATGACATTTTTACTTTCAACCATTGGTCACTGGAGCATGACATGATATTGTCCTAAAAATCGCTTACTTAGCAGCTAATAAACATGATAAAATTACCTGCAAAGGAAAACAAATGACAATTCACATCTCTAAGGTGTCAACGGGGATGCTGTCCAGGGTATTAATTGCGAGAAAAAAAAAATTAATTCAATGATTGTTGTCTTCGTATAGACACGACATGCGACCAGTTAAAGCCTCCACTCAACGGCTATTTGCAATGTGATGATTCTGACGATAGGGCGGTGGGCACTGCATGTACTTACCAATGTGAATATGGCTATATGCTTGATAGAAACGGCCTAATAACGACCTGTAGCCAAGATGAGCCTTCTGATGAAGCACAGTGGTCCCCAACTCCTTCGGAATTAAACATACCACAATGCACTGGTGAGTGTCGTATTTTGTACAATCAAGTGGCATCCCTATCATGCCTATTGACGAGTTTGATGTTGAAAAAAATTGAATATTGTTCCGAAATCATTTACGATTTATTTATAATAATCGGCTTGTGAACTTCACAAAATGACATTTTTGCCTTCAACCATTGGTCTCTAAAGCATAACATGATAATTTTTTCTTCTAAAACTCGTTCACTTAGTAGCTAATATACCGTAAATGATAAAATTACCTATAAGGAAAAAGAATCGTCTAAAATTTCTCTTATTTTGATCTTCCTTACTCAGGAAATGGCTGCTCAGACGGGTTTGCTAGAGGATGGCGGCTCACATTCATTCTGTTTTTAACCACTGTAATCTGCTTTGTGGCTTGGCAGATCATCAGATAATCAACAAAATTAATGAACACACTAACATTCATGATTTCTTTCACAAAGTTTTGACACAACCAAACAAAAATGATGATGTTTAAAGTTATTGTTCGCTTTAGAAACTATGTATCCAAAATTTTATGACCTTGAATTTGTGTATTATTCATAAGCACAACACTATTTTTAATATGATAAAATAATTAAGACAGAAAATACAAAATTATGGAATATGAGTTCTGTCGCCAAAAAACAGAAGAGAAAAAAAAGAAGGAATTTCGGTTTATAGAATAAGTTAGAAATATAACGAGGCACTATACAACCTTTTATTTGACTTAAAGAATTTGAACAAACGTCTTGAAAATGTGTTTTTCTTTTCTTTTATTAATTTTTACAAAACCTTCTAAATTCTATTCTACATTTTCTTTGTGAGCTAAATCTTTAAGAAAAGGGGTGCAAGTGTATATAAAACAACTTCTGATTTTTTTAATTAAATATATAAATTTGAAAAATCATAACAGTTTGTAATGTAAGGTAGATCTGTATACATATTATCTTTTTTCAACTGTATCATAATCAAGAAAAGTTTGCATGTTTTTGTTTTGTTTGTATATGTTTGTTTGTTTTTAATACGTGCACGATATTGGTCTATCTATGCACATGATGCATTGGTATATAAAAGAAGCTATCACTCTAATAATTAAATCAAATTAAGAAATGCGCATGAGGGTCATCATGGTCGTATCAATTTTTCATTAAAAAATGCAATTTGGTCTGGAAATTTGCTGGAATACCATCTGTCAAATAATAATATCATACTAGAAGAGGGTAAAAATGTTAAGTTTCAGATTCAATTCTAATTGATTTTCATTTTTAAAACCCCGTTTTCGTTTTGTTGGTTTTGATTGTTTGTTTGTTTGTTTGTTTTTTGGTTGATGTTATAAAAACCGGAATTACTTCCATCATGTAGCGGACGTTAATAATGATTATAATTAATTAGCAATATAAATACGCTTGTCTATGAATATATTCTAGGAAGGAAGCGATTGACAACAGTTTGGTTTGAGATTACACGTTTGATTTGTTTGATTTTATGTTTTTGTTTGACTTTGTTTGTAATAATACACAAAAACCCAGACCCTTCCAGGTTGCGAAGTTTTGCCCCTACGACTGAATTCCCCCCTCTTTATATATAAACCCTATAATAGGTCCTACCTCTTTACCCTAACCGCTCCTGTACATACGATCTTGGGGGCATTTCATCAAAGGACTTGTCGGACATTTTATCCGACATATTTGCTCTCAGCCAATCAGATTCAAGAATTTCAGTAGCTTATAACAGTTTGTCGGATAAAACGTCCGACAAGTCCTTTGATGAAACGCTCCCCAGGTATCAATTTCTTCACAAATCCCTAATCTCAAAACTTTAACCCCCCCCCCCAAAAAACAAAAAACAAAAAAACAAAACAAAACAAAACAAAACAAAACAAAACAAAAAAAAATAAATAAATAAAAAAACACTGAAACGACAAGTATTAGAAAGAAGAAAACTAAAATAAGATAAAAAAAAAAATAAATAAATAAAAAAAAATAAAATTGAAAGATAGATCAAGAATCGAACCTGCGTTTTTATTATTATATTAGATTATTGTCAGGCGACTGCACTTCGCATCAATTCAAAGCTTCTTGCCTACTTGAGGCAACATAATATTGATCAATCATCAGCAAAAATTTCTTTGGAAATAGCTTCCAGGATACGCGTTTGTTTTTTAGTTATAATAATTATGAGTTATTGGTTCTATCATGTTTTTTATTTTCATGAAGTGCAACATTACTCAATAATTGATTCAGGGAATATATAGGTATATTCGTATGATAATATTGGTATAAGGGTTTTTGTACATCCGGCAACTTTTGTTTATTTTCTTGATTTTGTTGCAGAATTATTTTAGCGTCTATAGCTATTGACAAAATATAACCACTGCTTTAATATCTACAAAATTAAAAGGGACAAGAGGAATACATAATTATAGTGTCTTGTTGTTATTTTTGTTTGTTCTCTTGATTTTCATAATAGACCATATGTTTGATCGAAGGTCAAAGGTTACAACGACCCCCCCCTTTTTTTTTTTAATCGACTGAAAGTAAAAGAGTGCTCAAAGAATGGCATGACTGGTGTAATCGCAGATGTTAGCTTGTCGCGGATTTAAAAAGAAAGACATATTTTAACGAGAATGTCGGCCCAACTTTTTCGATGGTTATTAGCAGCTCTTTTCTTCATAATTACACACAATTTCTTGGAACTCAAAATTATTATTCAATGCCTAAAAACAAGTGTTATGATACAAGAGACAATGAAGATGTACAACATTATGCCCCTGGTTACTAGCAATCTGGGACAAAAAAAAAAATGTGTACCCACTTATAGCCATATTCTGTCGTCCTATTACATCGCGGTGGTGGCTATATTAACCCTTACTTGCTGAAATTTCATCTTTGATATTGCAATGTTTGAGAATCATAATGTTCAAGGATCAAAGTAGACATAATTTTTCAATTTAAAGTTCTCCATTCATATTACATCGACAACCAATGTAACGCAAATTTTTATTTGGAGTGATTTTCAGTTGTAGACGTCAAACGGACGTGAAAGCATCACCACAGGTGTGGAATGTTCATTTGTCAAATAAGAAGAAGTATTCTGCTTCATTGGTTCCTTTATCTCATACCCCGATCCTCTTGAACTAGACCTTCTCCTTGCAGATGAGCGAGTGTCTGCCTGTTCTTTCTGAACCACCTCTTCGTCTATCATGTCATCATGCATAATGGCCGTTGTGACCAATTGTTGTTCAATGTTTCCCGTTGTTTGATTAGGAGTTGAACTTCGTCTCCTGGAACCTTTCCCAGTTGGACCCTTCGAGCTGGATCGCCTTCTCCTCGTCGATCTGATACCTCGCCGAGGAAGGAGAGTTCTTGGAGAGAAGCCAGGGTACTGCTCGTGTAGGTTGTCAAGGAGACGGAGGGCCCAGCTTTGGCAAGCATGTCGGGCACATTGCTTGCTGGCCAACCGCAGAGGGCGGGCTCCGAGTTCTTTCACAAAGCATCTGTAGCAGTGGTTGTCTCGCCAGACCGATGCTGGCCAAAGATGATCTATTTATTAAGGAGTAGAAGATGATTCGTTTTATGCCTCCATCGCACTAATTTCTAACTTTGATCATTTTAATGTATAATCCTAGATAATAAACACATCGTTAAGGAAAATGCAAACATGACAAAGCAATAGAGCGTAAGAAATTAACAAAACCGTGGAAAACACACAGTTAGCTAGATATCGATGTAAAGAAGAAGATGAAATATAATGGAGGAAAAATTGAGGATGTTCGCTACATTAAAAAGAATACAAAGAAATATACTTTGAAACATATACAAAACAATGTAGAAACTAAAGAGACGCATATTATCAATATAAACAACAGCATTAAATATATTGATGGAATAAAGAAGATCTATAGGATTGAAGGAGGGATGTATCAAGAAGTAGAATAAGAAGAAGGAGGAGGAAGAGAAGGAGAGAGAGAAAAAAAGATGTTTGCTAAATAACATTTACTTACGGGTTGCAAACTTGAGTGCTTTGATGTCTGCCCTGTGAGCAGCCGGACCGATGCGGGGTGATTCTAAACTTGGTAGAGGGTTGTTCACCTTATCAAGAAGCCACTCGCCGTACGTGTCCCAGAAGAGAGTTCCATGCTGCGTATGAAGCTCGCTCAGTAAACCACACAGCAAGGGATACATATCTTCATTAAGATCAACAAAGTCAAGAAGCTCTGAATTGTTTGATGCATCTAAGAAATATTTAAACCATATCTACGGCATTGTACGGGACAGATCGGTGCTTTCACAAACTGAAATTTTTTGTGTATTGCGGGGTTACCCCGGGTGACGATCAGACCATTATTTTTAGTACAGACCAGCCTGCAGACCTGAATAGTTTTCACCAAGTTTGTAAAGTCATAAATGTCTTAGCTTTAAGAACGACTGGAACATGTTCCTGGGTGCTTTAGTATCCACATTATCAAAATCACCTAGAACAAGAAAAAAAACGACATGGGGTGTTTTACCAAGTCGTACTTAATGCGGCGGTCACAACTCGTCGTAGGCTACGGGGCACGTGCAATCAACGTAGCCTGCGTTGCATGCAAAATGCAAGCACAGGTCGTTGGTCAATTTCTGCGATTCATGCGTTTCTGTAGTAAGGGTATTGGAAAAAACTTCCTGCACGTCGTACATTCAACGTGCCTTCGCGGTACCTGCGCTGCACGATTTTTCTACGAAATCCATCGTAGGGAGTTGCACGTCGAAGGTACGGCGAGTTGTGACCGCCGCATTAGTGACTTTTCGAACGACTGGCGCTTATTTCTTGTGCTAAATGATTAACAGCATGTTGTTCTAAACTTCAAAGAACATGTTCCGATCGTTAGTGAAGTCCTTCGTAACTTTACGGAACACCCCCCCCCCCTCCCGATCACCAGACGTGCGCAAAGTTAATGCATGTAACTTCCGAATTGGTTGGTGAACACTACCATGGATTTAGGCCTATATCCCAATAGATTGTTAAAATGATGTGCGTTCCAGCTCAAAGATTTATCATGGTAGATTTTCAAATGATGACGAAATGTATGAAGGGAGTGCCTAAGTCTGCGCACCTAAAATTCGATCTCGATTTTATTACAAAGTAAAATATTATTTTGAGAGTCATCAATGTCAATCCATTCTCTACATTCTAATGATCAAGGAAACAAAAAATTTCAAGAAATTATTTACAAGAACAATGTTTTGCTACGATTTTCAGACGGGCTTGTCATTTTGTGTAGCAAAAATGATTGGTGCCCATGTCTGCGCACTAGCTCATTTTGCACGCAAATCAAATGCAGTGAAGTTTCGGACATTTCTTTTTTGACAATTATTGAAATTTTCAGGGTAGCAAATTGAAACTTGCTGATACTCATTTTTAATCAAATATTTTTGTAGTTTTTGGTATCAAAATGGATTGCTGCGGTCAAGATTGAAAATTGGTATCAGTTTGATGTTTTGTTCTATGAAAATCGCGCATTTACGTGAGTGCGCAGACATGGGCACTGCGCAGACTTGGGCACTCTTACCATATCATTTTCCTCCTCCTCTCTCTCTCTCTCTCTTTGAATAATATTGAACGATATTTTTAGTCCTAAATCTAGATTACTATAGGCTATAAGTAAGAACAATTTTTTTTTATTGAATCTGTGATATTTGACGCAAAGATCCAGATTAACGAAAAGAAAGGAAATTAGGAAGTATCCGGACCATTCCCATTCTACTCGGTTTGTCTTACCTATCAACTTGTAGAAGGTCTCGATCATATGAGGTGGGTCAAATGGAAGATGCCTGGATAGAGCAACAGTCTCCTTGATCTGTGACAACAACGCCTCTGTCTGTAATAATAAGAATTGAAATCAAGAAGGTTTATTTCTTATTACGAGAACAATGTTGATCATGTTGATTATCATTTTAAGTCATACGGTCATGTTGTTTGTGCTCAAATCAAGATGATCTTTTGGCTAGATCTAATTTTCTGAAAATTTAACTCATGATGTTCACTGGATATCAACTAAACCACAAAGATATATTCTGATCTGATCTTACGTGCATTGGAATCTGAACTCCGGACAAAAGCCGTCTTTTCCTTGTCGTGAGAAAGTCTCTGAATCCCATTTTTCCCCTTTTAAATTTCGAGTTGAAAATAAAATCACAAATAAGCAAAGCAGGGGCCAGCAGGGCGCTGCCCCTAATGTGCGCGCAGTTGTCTAGTCGATGCGCGAAATTACAATGGGAGCAAATCTAATGCGCGTTACGCAAAGCATTTTAGCATAAATTTATAACAGGGGGGCCCGGGGGGGAGGAGGACTGGGGCTCCTGCTCAGCCAATTTGCGATTGAACAATTGGCGTGTTATTCTATTACCAAATTCTCGATTTCATAATGTAGAATTGAAGTATTTAAATTTCATGACGGACTGGATATTATATATCGTAGTAATGAGTAACAGGATTTTCCCCCCACATAATCTAGTGAACAAGGAATAAAAATGATATTTAAAGTTAATTGTAAGGCATACGACTAAACTTTGAAACCAAAACACGTCTTATTTGAGTGCCCGCATAAAATCAAACGTAATACAAGTTAGAGGAACAATGCATTTTAAGGCAGTATCTCATAAATCTATATAAATCTCATAAATTTATATACATGTAGGCCTATAATTTTATGTTCGATTTTCCGCGAAAAACTTACGAAACGTCGCGGAGACTCAGGATACGTCTCTGAGACGCCTCGGAAAAGTTTCAGTACCGTCTCTAACCTGTCTCAGACCCGTCTCAAACCCGTCTCAGACCCTTCTCAAACTCGTCTCATGGCAAATGAGATACCACCATTCCCACACTTTTGGTGAATTTATCCTTACAAGCAGATATGCTTATTGGGCCTATGACCAGGGGCCGTGGAGCATTTGTGAAAGTGGAGGGAGTGGGACGTAAGTGTGAGGGTGTAATTTTCACATTTTGTATACCCAGTTGTTGTATGTCCGGACGGGTTGTTTGTCCGGACAAAGACGGCAATTCTAGGAGTTTGTGATCAGTATTTCATTAGTTGATTGAAAATAATATCAGACAATATAACAAAGCATAAATGTTCACAAATATTTTTGCTATTTACTGCACAAATTTTGAGAAAATCGAGAGCAAAAGATGATGTTTTTATCTGCTTAAGTGTCCGGACAACGGGCCCCCCATCCACGTTTGCTGAAAGGTGGAGGGGGCTGAAGCCCCACCCCAGCCCCCTCCACCTCGCCACCCCTGATGACAATACCATAGAGCCACCATTAAAACCACCCTGTAAAAAGATACCAAGAACCAATAGTTGGGTATTTAAATTTTCCTTGGAAGGCAGGGTGAGATTCTAAAAAGGTATTTGTGCTTCTGCGTGGTGTCGACTGCCAGCTTTTGTTGATTTTTTTTTAAAGTTAAAACGGACATCGGTATTATTTTTCTCGCTCAAAATGCCACCCATCTCCTCCCTTCGCTTTTAAGAATTTGATGTGTTTGGAATATTCGTAAATGCTTTTAAATATGGTACACATACCTTTTTAACTTTTCGTCCCTTTTCAGATTTATTGATCTCAGAGACAGGAAACAGCGTTTTCATTTCAAATCGTCTTTTTTTCCTTGACAAGTCACTCAAACTGCCATTTTTGTGCTCTTCAGAATATTAACAAAAAAACTCTTGCTTATTTTTTTCGCAGGCATCGTTCTCTTTTCAGTTATTATTTCCATTCAATTTTGTAAGCGGGCTTTTTTCTTTTTAAATATCCATTTTCATTCAACGAAATGTATTTTTTTTTAATAGCAAGAAAACAGATCAGCCTTGTGCTTTGGATTCTTTGTAAAAGTTATTTATTCAAAGGGCATCGCTAAGCCTATTGAAAATATTGTGGCTGAAAACTCGTCCATAGGCCTTCTTTGTTTTGGTTGCCATATATCATTAAAAAGAAAAATGTATTCATGGAAATATTTTATCGGGAGATGTCGATAATCCATTGAATAGTAAAAGGACTTTCTGGGTGACGCTTTACAACAGACACAAATGACGCAGTTTTGAAACTTTATTCATTCACATATGATAATCATCTTGCAATTTTAGAAAGATATTCTCAATTCTTTTTCTTAAAGTATTCTTGTAAATTCATTGATCACCATCCACCCCCTTTTCCGCTGTCATAATTTGAACCATGCAAGTTAGTATCTCGACCTACTTCTGACGTAGAGGTCGTAGAAACGAATATTTATACTACAAAGTCCTTAAATGTCACATACTGTATCGCTGAAGAGGATTAAGTAAATATCGAATCATTATATTCTGCAGTGATTCAGCAAGAACATAACATATAAACAATTAGGAGCAAATGATGAAAAGGATCATTTGAAACACTACTCTTTAACAGGGGCTGCGGAGCGTTTTTTTGAAAACTATTCAATGAACTAATACCCTTTGGCAATGCCTTGGTCCTCATTCCCTAATTCCTAGGATATGACCTGAAGTCACGGGTCCTCCTGGCAACTTATTCCTAACATATAAATGATACCTTAGCAGTCGGATGGAATGAAACAATAAATCAATGATTAATTAATATTCATTATGTACATGTATATACTGTACCTTCAGTGTAGGTCTACCTCCAAATCCATGGTGGTGACTGTCCCTCAATAAATGATTCCTCACGATTTTCACTCAATCCTATTATTTTACCTCGATTTCCTATTTAGAATTCTGTTCGTAATAACATTTAGTTACTTTTCACCATAATAACCTTTTATTTTTCCATCTCTAAATTTACCGTATACATTTTAAAAATTTGATAAATGGCGTCAATAATTTTTTTCGCTCCACAAAAACTCTTTTCTATTTTGTAATGAATATGATATCAATGATAAATTACCTTTCTGGATGATTTAACCTTTACTGAAACAAGTCTGGTTGGTGGCTGCGATGCAGAAATACCGTCCCATTATGAGGTGTAGTGATACAGCCATGAACACCAGCCATACTGTAGACAATATCGTCACCCTTATTAGAATACACTGCTAAAAATCCAAACCCATGTATGACTATACATCAACTAAGGCAGTGTTCGAATGAAAACGTGTGTTTAATTTCGTGATAAGCGACGCCTTCGCAGTATAGAGAGACATTCTTTTCAAATTGGTTCATTGTTACCCTTTTCCCAAATTTTAGTACTATGACTACAAAACAAAAATTATTGTATATTGTGTTTTTAAAGTCTGAACGAGAAAATATCATTCAATCTGGGAACCATACAATTCGAGTTTTCATTGTTTGGGGCTAGGCTACTGACAGGAAGCATTTCCCTCCCGCACATTTACATGCGGTTTTCACTTTACTCAAAAACAGCTTTTGGCGGTCAATGAGCCCTGATTGGCTAATACCCCGTCGTCACGTGATTTACGTAGCCAGCCAATAACAAAACAATATCGTGATTATGGGCGTAGGCATGTGTACGTACGTGTGGATAGGAAAAGGGAGTAGCGCTGGTGTCGGATAAAATTTGTTCAGGAATGGCATGGAGAATCAATACGATATAATATTAATTTTTTTTGTTCATGTAAAAAATGAAGTAATGGACAAAAGAAACTGTAAATTCCTTGTAAAAGAATAAAATGTGCCTGCAGTTTATAGTGTAACACTCATGTAAAAGCAACATCAAATGCCTAATCGATATCCTACATTACTATCTAGAAGGTCATTTCAAATTTAAGGTTTTGTTTAGTTCTACAAAATACCAAATCACTGCAGGCCTGCGATTGGTATCCCATTGGGCCTTTCCTTTCTTCCTTGAATGGCAAAAGTTATACGCTAATTCCAATTGATATTCATACCACTATTTTAAACCTAAAGCAGAAAAACAAATCATATATTTCAAAATCTATATCCCATCTATCTACAATTTCTTTGTTAAAATTAAATCACTACAAGTCGCTTTAATATTTAAGGGGTCACACCATATGTTATTTCTTAAAACTAAACACAGTATGCAGCTAAATGCATGAAGATCAAAAGGCTTATTTATATATATATATATATTTTTTTTTTTTACTTTACTGAAATGGCAAAGACAATAAGTTATTACAAAATACCAGAGCTTAATATAATTTTAGCTTGAGGGGAAAAGAATCATGGTTCAATTGTATATTTTGAGTAAAAAAATGTAATGAAGATACAAGGATAAACAGTAATATTTTGAAGAAGAATAATATTAAAAGCTTTCAATTCTAGAGAGAGATAGGAAGTAAATATTTATTATTTCCCATGAATAGCTGATAAGCTGATATTTTCAAATGAAACTGGGTTGGTTGAAAAATGGTAAAAAAAATCGTTCGTTATTCATTTTATTCTTTTTGAGGCATCGTGGATAATAAATATTTAGCGTCAACTCGGCTAAACATCCTTCCACCGGATGCATATCTTTAAATGAATAGTTTTCAAAAAGAAAACGATGATCATAACTCTATCAGATCTTTTTTCTCTCTCTCTTTTCATGAATAAAAGCGTTTAAAATGGAAATGCGACGTCCTCGTTACTTTTATTTACCGAAATGATGGAAGAAAAATAATTTAATTCAATCTTTTTTTTTCGAGGCGTCATTATTAGTATTTAGCGTTACCCAAGCGGAAATAGTCTACGGTCGTATAGTTGAAGGTCAAGGTGTTCCTCATGAGAACGATAATTCTAGATCTAATGTTTTATTTCTATCGCCTACGTAAATTGTTCTAAATTGTTCTTTATTGAATGAATGAAAGAAGAAATGTCTCTTCCAGGTTGCTTTGACTGAAGTAGATAGCAGAGAGAGAATTACTGGGCGGATTCAAATTTTATATATTCTTATAGTGGCAAAACATAAACGACAATAAATATTTTTCGTTTCTATAAAAGAGATAGGTGTCAAAAGAATAATGACATTCGCGCTCATTTTGGTAAGTTGCCCTAAAAATCTATAAGCTACAATTAATTTATTGAAATGTATAAAATAAGTACTTTTCAAAAAATCTGTTATTGATTTCTTATTACCTGGAAGCAAAGCTTGGATGGGAAATCTCCTGATCGATCTTTAAGAATTTCTACTAAAAATCTACCATTCTTGACCAAGAAAAGGGGCAAAATCGTGAGTAAAGCATAACAAACTTGCTTTGTATTTAATTGATTTTTACTTGTTAATTTAAGGATTTTCTTAATTTTTATCGCTTTAATTAAGATGTTACCATTAATCGCTTTCCAAATTTAATTGTAGATACCTAATACTCAACATTCAAGAGATCGACAATATTTACAGCATTTTGTTTCAAAATGGTTTTCATAACCTTTATAGAATTTCATGGTACTGCACTGTTTGACCTACATGGCATGAGTGTAATATGTTTTAAAATCAGATTGACTCAAACGATAATTAATTCTTAGGTAAGTTTACTTTGTTCAAGCATGTTGGTGTACATTTATTCAACCTTTTGAACGCTGGCTTCTTGACTGTCATGATTGTATGATTTCACATGACGATTGAAATTTTAAATATTTATCATGTTGATATTTATTACAGAACATGCACACGAGGATTTCAGGACTCGTTTCTGTAACGCTGTTCGGTATCATCACATTCAGCCATTGCTGTAACGGTCTAGACACTGATGATGGGGCTGATCTGTCGGCAAAGGCACACACTCCATTTCCACCAGAAGAAGAGTTTAACACTATCACTATGAATGTCACGGACGTTGCTGATGCTGCAACCAAAGCAGGGAGATCTCATGTACCAGTCTGGATCTGGCATGACTTTAAATTCCGTGATTGGTATCGCTATTTCCAATTATTTTTTGGAGTAGTTGGTTTCAGCGGGAATCTTCTTGTGATCATCGTCCTTTACGGGCGACGAAAAGCCGGAAGTTCTACCGATACACTCATCACAGCATTAGCAGTAGCTGATCTCTTAACGTCTATCATCATCTTACCTCGTCCTTACCTTCTTACAACACCCTATCTATGGTTAACGCGGTTCTACTGTTACTTGTTCGGTACGGACGCGCTCCTCCGAACCTGCATTACCGCGTCAGTGTTCACTCTTACCGCGTTATCCGTGCAGCGGTACACCGCGGTAATTTATCCGATACGTTACCGCTTTATTTTCAGCAAGTCCCGCACAGTGATGTATGTCATCGGTCTCTGGGTTTTATCTGCAGCAATTACAACGTACCTGACTTTCTTCGCCTACGTGGACCCTGTGCTCTACCTCTGCAGCTACAAGGCATTACCTCCAGGGGTACAGATCCCAAGTGCTGTGGCCTATCTTTTCGTTTCCTTCGCTCTCCCCGTGGTGATCATGATTATAACCCAGATTGCAGTGGTTCGTCGACTGCATGGCGACGCGGAGAACTTCAAAAAGGAGAGCAGTCGCTCTGACGAAAGCAACCCGGCGTTTCGCCTTCGCGTCGCCCGTGATCGTGTCATCAATCTAGTGCTGGTGGTGATCATCACGTTCCTGCTGAGTTGGACACCTGCCCAGCTGGGATTGCTCATTGCTCAGATCATCACACTCAGAGGAAACCAACTCCTAGACCAACATATCTACTGGAGCCTAGTGATTGTTGCCTACGTCAACTCTTGTGCCAATCCAGTTATCTACACGACCAGGTAACTTACAAAATGCATTTTCATCTCCTCACAAAGTTTTCTTGTGCCAAATTAAATGATATAGGGTTTTTCCGGTCACTTTTAAACTCTTTGCAATCGAATTCGTTTATGTTCATTCTATTTAAATCATACCTCACGTACGTAGCGGAGCTATGATCGGTCAATTGAATTAACGTTTAAATTTTTAATCACGAAAACATTTCGGACGAAAGTGCTGGAAAGAAATGTAAACTTGATCGGGAAAACCTATATTAAAAAAATTGGAACGTCCACATATTAATTAAATACACAACAAACAATATTTTAAGATAAGGACATTTACCCCCCGAAAATAATTATATATATATATATATATATATATATATATATATATATATACATATAATGGAAATGTGATAGGGTCATAAAAAATATGGCACTTATAAATGTAGTTCCTATTCAATCTGCTTCAATTGAACAGATATCCTCAGTTTCGAGAGGCTGTCAAAGACATGTTCAAGAGGAAAGCAGTTCAACACCGCCCTCTATTTGACCAAGACGATGTGGATACTGCTGCTACCAAAAGCACGGCTGTACTTTCCTCTGTAGTAGTCACTCGCGCGACAGATGAGCTATGATATATCATCGATGGAAGAGCAGTGGTCACGTAACCACAGAACCAAGAGGGCTCGGGTTCGAATCCAAGTCGGTACCCCGAATTGCGGTGTACAGTGCCATATAAATGTTCATAATTATGTTGATAATATGCATTTCAAGGACTATAATGGTTACGGTTAGGTTTTTGTACCTTGCAGTTTATATATACACACAACAAAAAAAGTAAGTCCCCCTAATGTAACTTTTGAACCAAGAGGAGTTTTACAAATTTTATTACATCAACGACTAACTTATGTGCGGAAATGAAATAAAACCGTTGCAAAATGCATGAATAAACACACGTTAAAGGAGGACTCCGAGCTAAAAATTTAAAATTTTTGTAAAGTATAGGTAAAGGTAAAAAGGTAAAGCACAAGACAGAAAATTTCATCAAAATCGGATGAAAAATAACAAAGTTATGCATTTGTTTATGTATGGAATTTTTTTCGTAAAACAGTTCTTGGCATTGTCTCATTGTCTCATTTGAATATTTGAATATTCAAATGAGCAAAATGATGATGTCACAGTCCCCCTACTTCTTGTGTATTTTATTATATGAAATCTTATTTTTCTCATTTTTTCATATATTGCATATACAGAAAATCTATCCCACTTACTGAAATAGGTAAACGCACTAGTGACCTTGAACATTCCACAAGGATTAATTCCTGTTTTTATGTCCTTGGGGGAGAAAATCTTGATGATTGGTATTTCATACAATAAAATACAAAGAAAGTAGGGGGACTGAGACATCATCAGTTTGCCAATTTGAAGATGGCAAAAACTGTTTCCTACAAAAATTCAAAACCTAAGAAAATTCATAACTTTGCTATTTGTGATCTGATTTTGATGAAATTTTCAATGTTGTGCTTTTTAGATTTTACTTTATTTTTCTAATAATGCAAATCTCCAGCCCGGAGGAGTCCTTTAAATGCAAAATTGTCAAAAGTCACCTTTAAAGTGTGCTCACTCGTCCATGACACGACGAATGGTTCTCATGTTCCAACAAAATGTGTTAATAACTTTGATAACAATATCTGATATCAATTTCTTTAAATAAAACTGTTGGATTTTACCATTTTTGGAAGCCTGAGCATAATTCTTAAAATTGTGCTCACTCATCCATGAAAAATGGTGAAATGTATCGGGATTGGTGTTTGATGGTCAAATTTTGGATGATAAAACCACCAAAACAATTAAACACAAGGTAAAACGAAAATTTTACAAAATTGTCATTTATACAGACCAAAAAATGACCCTTGTGACCTTTGAAAATATCAATTTTTGCCCTAAATGTTGATCACTCATGCATGTCTTAAGGGATCGATGTCATTTTTTTCCACAGAAGGTACTTAATAAGTGTAAAAACATTCCTCTTAATTATTATGCTCAAAACAAGCCCGTTCAAAAGTTACATCATTTTGATTAGGGGGGGGGGGGACTTATTTTTTTTTTGTGTGTATGTATCACAAGAAAGGTTATATAATGTATGACAAAAATTATTCTCAATGGTAAAAAAAAGAGCGGCTCGTAAAGTTTCGTTTACTTTGATTTTTTTATGGGATGTTTTGGGGTTCAGTTTTGGTTTTGCTGTACTTGTAGTTTTCTTTTTGGTGCTCATCATAAGATTACTCGTCAATTAATTTCACCAATAATTGTGATTGATCGTGTAATTTAGACAATAAACAATGTTGCATCCGATTGGTTGATTTGAGTGAAAGTAAATTTCTTTAGTATACAATTATTTTTTTTCTGCATAACCATGTCAGGCTAGTCACTATCCTCGACAAACAACAAGTGGCGATCGACTATCAGAAGAGCGAGTATGAGCATCCAAGACGATTTAGTGACACGATATTTGTTCCGGGGTAGTGATTTTTTTTCTTCTTCAGATATTTAAAAGCAAGATGGTTGTACTTTACCACGGAAATATCAAAACGCAGTAATCATTGGTAATCAGATAATTTGGCAGTTGCTGGACTTGCAAACACTCCAAACAATCAGAACAATAGAAACAACAAAACAATTCAAGACAAATTGTTGCATGTAACTAACCAAGGGCAATTAGTTACGATTGCCTGCTTATTCATTGGTATAATATCGTCAACCTGATATATAAAGGTAAATGACAGCTACGTACACAGGGACAGATATATGAAAATTAGATTGAGTTTCATGCCCTAATAAAACAAATCATATCACGATGTTAATCGGGCTTGTCATACAAATACATGTCATACTGCAATCGACAATCCTGCGATTACTCTTTGACAGCCAAAATATGGTTAGTGTTTGTTCTTCACTTCATGGTTGATGGGAGTATCTCACTGAACAGGGAATGCTGGCGAACGTTGCGAATTGGGGTTTTTGTCAGGGTTCGTTAAGGTTCGTAAAGAGTCGTCATCAATTTAAAAACAAAAAGGTTTGTTTTCAAATTAACTTTTTTGTTTTGTTTGGGGTGGATCAAAAAGTTACAAACGTTCGCAAACTATCGTTCTTTCGAATTCGCCTCTTTTATCTGCAATATTTAGCGACGATTAACGACTCGATCTTTATGAAAGTATTTGCGAGTTAATCTTGTAGTCAGTATTATTGGCGAAAAAAAAAGATCGACTAATTGCTCCTAAAAAAACAAAAACAATCATGCATCCTGTTTATTATGTACAACGAACCAATACACTTGGTAGGTTTGCAATAATTCGCCATTGATGAAGCAATTTACATGATTGGAACCACAAAAGCCTATAGAACAAAAAAAAAACGTAGACCTGCCTGAATAAAAAAAAGTTAATTGATTGTCCGTCAACACATCAAAAGATCATGAAATTTATGTTCAAATAAATGTAATTTGATTGTAATTCATGATTTTTTTTTTTTTTAATTTTTTTTTGTAGTTGTAAGTAGCCTACTAAATGTATGTAATATCAATAATTTTCCAGTCGTGATCTCTGTAATGCAAATATATCACACCAAGGATGCAGTCGAAGCTTAGAAACACTCACGCCAGACGGGAAAATATCTAAACATTTGATGTACATCCCCTTAACTTCTTTTGTTCTTTTGTAGATCCTTCTTCGAAGAGTGGAGCCATTGATTTTGAACCACTACAAAACATGTCCCACATAGCTTTACGAAACTCTGGATAACGAATGGTGTATATGAACACATTCGCACAAGAGTTGACTAACGCGAGAACGATAAGGGCATGGTGAACCTGACCGTATATAAATGATGTGTTCAAAGGTCCAACATTGAGCAGCATCATCATAAAGAAGATTTGATCCGGTCCCCAACAAATTATAAAAACGGTGATGACTAGGAACAATATCTGCAGGACACGTCTCCTGGCGATAATGTGGTTCACGTTAGCCGCATTTGATCGATCGCATTTAGAGTTAGTCTCTTTAAATTTCAGTGATTGCCTGTTGAGAGTGACAGCTGTCATAATCTGGGCTAGCAGCATTATGATCATCGGGAGAAGAAATTCGGAGATAAAGACAAAAATGCTGAATAGTTTTTGCAGGGTTAAAGATGGGAATCTAAATACGCATCGATTCATATCTGCAAATACTGAAACGACCTGGAAGCTATTAACTGCAATTGCAGCGGCCCAGATCACAATGATGACTCTGAACGTGCGAGTAGAGTTGACAACTCTTCTGTAGTAAAATGGGTATGCTATTGCGAAGAAGCGTTCCAGGGAAATTGCAGTAAGCGTAAAGACGGAGGCTACGACCGCTACCCACATCATCACTGACGTGACAAAGATTCTGCAATAGACCTGAGCCAGCCAGGTGTCACTTGGTAGTGAGTAAATCTGGGGAAAGGGTATCAAGAATACAGAAGTCAAGAAGTCAGCGAAGGCCAAGGCGCCGATGAGAGTATCTGTTGAACGACGGACGCTACGTCTGTTAAACAGCACAGTCATTACCAATAGGTTTCCCAAGATTCCAAGTATGGCAAAGAAGAGTTGTAGGATCACCCACCATGTCCACTCCATAGGTAACCAAACCCAAGGAACTGTGGTGTCAGGATTACCATCAGAAGCATTTACAGTGGTGGGGTATATACCGTCTTCTTCCATGATAAAAGTAGTGACTGTCATGATATTTGTCACAACAAGACTAATATTTCTGCTTACCAAGCCATCCATTTTTGGTCTTGTTCGGTTGATCAGAAATGCTTATGAAGTCGCTGATGAAGTTTCAGATAATTCTTCAGAAGAATTGCAAAGCGGCTCGTTCTAAATGGATCCCGTCCCAAATACTTCCCCTGCATTCATATCTCTTTCTGGAAAAGAAATAAAGCAATATTCAGTGATTTTTATATTTGGTTAATTATCGGGGGGGGGGGATCTTTAAACATGTCTCTCTTTTTTTAGTCGAGACGTGCAAGCTCAACTTTTGTGTGTCCGTTAAAAAGTGGCAAGAACATTAATTAAAGTCTTGATCACTCTAATATTTCTGTTGCATCTGTTATGCATGATCCTTTTATCGCTGATGTCATTACTTGCAAATTTGGATCGTCAATGAATTTTCAAACAACCATTTCAAAGGTGGAAATAAAATTGTGCAAATTATTTTACCCGTGAAATATAAACACTAAAATAATTGTTACATGGCATGATTATCATAAAGCTCTTATAATTTCATAGAAGAATATTGATGTATGTATTAAAAGATTATAAGATAGAATAAATATCTCACCCTAAACGCTTGTTGGTCTCTGGGCAATGTAAACTATATGTCAGTTCTGTCTTAGGAATCAGCCGACTGCTTATAACAAATCATGAGCAGATGAAACGTCAATCTACAAAGTCGTCTTAATTAAACTGATGGGCGTACCCAATTCTGAACCAATGTTTCTATTTATACAGGAAAATTTCTAATGCCTCAAACTTTTGAATGGAGTGGAGGATGAATTTTTAATAAAAAAAATCAATTAGAATTGAAGAGATGCAATTGCCCCCTCCCCGCTTCTGTTAAAAAGTATATATTGAGACAGGTATGAATGAATTTTTCTCATCGCCATTGGCCAATCCGCACTCACCGTGGATAATTCTTATTAGAAATGTGTTGACTATGCATGATGAAACCTTGTATCAGGAAACCAATCCAATAGTGAACGGAATTTGCGCCTCCCCCCCCCCCCCCGCCCCTGCATCATCCCTTATTCAAAGCTAATAGGCATTGATGGGCGAAAAGATGAGAATATCAAGAACAAAATGGGGATGTTTACTATTTAATATAAATATAATATTAAACCATATGAAGTACAGCACGACATATATTTTGTTTGTTCCCCAACAATTGGTAGGCGGAGTATTAATACGCATCTCCATCTGAAGGCCTGTCAGCGCCATTCGTAATTCTGAACCCATAATATATTTTCAAATAAAATGCATCCGATTATTGCAGTGTCACGGTAAGGCGGGTGGGTTGCCGCGTTATTGGAACCTAAGGGGCTAAGCGGAAGTTGGCGGAACGGGCTGACAATCACAAAGATGGTCATAAAAATGAGCTAAGAATCGCTAAAGGCAGCTGAATTCGTCAGAAATTTGGCGTATTGCCCCATTTAGGTTTTGCGACAGCTTGCAACTGTTGAGTAAAATTCATTTTGAATTTTTGGAAAGCTTATTTGCGGAAAAAAAAAACAAAACAAAAAACAAAAACAAAATTGGAAACTTGTTGCGACGTTGTACGAATCTTCATGAACATCCCGCTGGAGAGAACACACTCATTCACAATGTGAAACACAGTGTGAATCACACTGTGTTTCACACTGTGATCAATAGTCTGCTCCACAATGTTAAATTGGGGCGTTTTCACATTGTGGTCACACTGTGAACCACACTGTGGTCACACTGTGAACCACACTGTGGTCACAGTGTGGATAACTGGAGATTCACACTGTGGCCACACTGTGAAACACGCCAATTCACAGTGTGGATAACCGGAGAATTACACTGTGAACCACAGTATGGAACAATGCGACCACACTGTGAAAACGCCCCAATTTAACATTTTGAAATTCCACATTGTGAAGACTTTCATTGTGAAACTTCCGCACTGTGAAACCCATCAACACTGTGAAACACCAATCATACTGTTAAAACGCTTTAATTACTGCCTACACTGTGAAATACCAACAATGATATATCAACGGATGAACCCAAGTTAACACATAGCATTTTAATCTTTGCTACAGCTCATGAGTCATCAGTTTTTCCTCCAGCTTTATGGGCTGAATGCCCAGAGCACGTTGAGATATATTTCAATTTAACGCAAGAGGGTTTCCCTATTATTAGGGATGTCCACTAAAATTTTAAGTTATTTTAAAGTTGTTTTTGCTAGGTTTATTTGATAGAGCATTTTAAAAGAAACA
>CALNVZ010000641.1:34312671-34347436 GCA_940671915.1 Paracentrotus lividus
CATTGTGATATGGTTTTTTCCACATAAACATTCACATTGTGGTGGTGCATTTTCACACTGTGAATTTAACCGCTCACAATGTGATAATGTGGTTCAATTTTGTAATCGATCATAAAGCGATAGTAATGATTTATGGTAATTAGTCGTGTTTTAATCATGCTTCTTTTATAAAACAGTATTAAATACTTTACACAAGTTTTTTTTTAACAAAATAATTTAAAAAACTAGAATTAAAAAGCGCAATTAAGAAATAAGCGTGCAATTTATTAAACAAAATTCAACGAATATATAAACCATGACACAAATGTTTTATCAAAAAATATAATAATAGTAGGGATGGCCAAACAAGAGCAAAAAGCCACTAGAACGGTTTCCACTTCACTGTATGGATGTAGTCACCCATGCATTTACATGCAAACAATGACCCATTGCACTCCCTACTCAATAATACACAGGCAGAGAAACAGCAAAATTTCAATAAAAAACAGCTTTCGAAATTGTCGTTTGGCCAGTGGTAAATATCAATCATTTTTATTCCTAATTGGTCAGTTTCTTCTTCTAGAAAATACCTCAGCAGAAGATCAACTTCTCCTGTTGGAAAAATTGATGATAAATGAGATTACAGGCGTGTTCAAAGTGATGCTTCTGTGTGATGTGTGTTATGACTGAAATTTCTCATGATTGGAATAGATTCAGATAAGGAGAAGTAGATATTTATAAAATTTCACTATTTTTGACAAAAAATGTATTGGGGTAAAAAACAAAGAACACTGTTTACCACTGGCCATTTAAGTTTTAAAATTACTCTACCCTGTCTAACACTCAGCTCTGAGCACACCACCATGAAAATAGCCCATTGTCTAGGGTGTTTCTATTGAAAAACGATGCCCTAGGAGTATTTTTCCACGGTGGTCATATTGGATCACATACGGTAACTACATGTCAAACCATCAGTTTTGTAACTGCCATAAACTGTATCTTTGTATTAATCTACTCAATTGTGTTTACTATATATCTCATTCATGTTGATTCACACATAGAAAATGTTTGGTATGATTTGGTTTAATAAATCAAAGACAAAAGAACCATAAACTTGAGCTTTATTGCATTTTCTGGCTTTGTCTGAAATTTGTAAAAGTGTTCTAGCAGCTCATTGGTAATCTGAGACACTCTTTGGGTCATATCTTTGAAACGGAACATTCAATTGTGATAATTCAAGTACCAAAATGTTTCTTTTAAAATGCTCTATCAATAAACCTAGCAAAAACAACTTTAAAATAACTTAAAATTTTAGTGGACATCCCTAATAATAGGGAAACCCTCTTGCGTTAAATTGAAATAATCTCAACGTGCTCTGGGCATTCAGCCCATAAAGCTGGAGGAAAAACTGATGACTCATGAGCTGTAGCAAGATTAAAATGCTATGTGTTAACTTGGTTCATCCGTTGATATATCATTGTTGGTATTTCACAGTGTAGGCAGTAATTAAAGGTTTTAACAGTATGATTGGTGTTTCACAGTGTTGATGGGTTTCACAGTGCGGAAGTTTCACAATGAAAGTCTTCACAATGGTGGAATTTCAAAATGTTAAATTGGGGCGTTTTCACAGTGTGGTCGCATTGTTCCATACTGGGTGGTTCACAGTGTAATTCTCCGGTATCCACACTGTGAATTGGCGTGTTTCACAGTGTGGCCACAGTGTGAATCTCCAGTTATCCACACTGTGACCACAGTGTGGTTCAAGTGTGACCACAGTGTTGGTTCACAGTGTGACCACAATGTGAAAAACGCCCCAATTTAACATTGTGGAGCAGACTATGATTCACAGTGTGAAACACAGTGTGATTCACACTGTGTTTCACATTGTGAATGAGTGTGTTCTCTCCAGCAGGGGATGTTCATGAAGATTCGTACAACGTCCGCAACAAGTTTCCAATTTTGTTTTTTGTTTTTTGTTTTGTTTTTTTTTTCCGCAAATAAGCTTTCCAAAATTCAAATGAATTTTACTCAACAGTTGCAAGCTGTCGCAAAACCTAAATGGGGCAATACGCCAAATTTCTGACGAATTCAGCTGCCTTTAGCGATTCTTAGCTCATTTTTATGACCATCTTTGTGATTGTCAGCCCGTTCCGCCAACTTCCGCTTAGCCCCTTAGGTTCCAATAACGCGGCAACCCACCCGCCTTACCGTGACACTGCAATAATCGGATGCATTTTTATTGAAATATATTATGGGTTCAGAATTACGAATGGCGCTGACAGGCTTCAGATGGAAGATGCGTATTAATACTCCGCCTACCAATTGTTGGGGAACAAACAAAATATATGTCGTGCTGTACTTCATATGGTTTAATATTATATTATATTAAGTATAACATCCCCATTTTGTTCTTGATATTCTCATCTTTTCGCCCATACAATGCCTATTAGCTTTGAATAAGGATGATGCAGGGGCGGGGGGGGGGGGGGAGGCGCAAATCCGTCACTATGGATTGGTTTCCTGATACAAGGTTTCATCATGCATAGTCAACACATTTCTAATAAGAATTATCCACGGTGAGTGCGGATTGGCCAATTGGCGATGAGAAAAATTCATTCATACCTGTTCTATATACTTTTTAACGAAGCGGGGGAGGGCAATTGTCATCTCTCAATTCTAATTGATTTTTATTAAAAATTCATCTCCACTCCATTCAAAAGTTTGAGGCATTAGAAATTTTCCTGATAGAATAGAAACATTGGTTCGATTGGGTACGCAATGTGAAATCATCAACACACTGTTAAATTCGAGCATTTTAACACTAGTCGACTATGTGAACACACTTTGCGACACTGTGTTCTTTCCAACAGGGCAGGTTTGTACTAACAACACAAAAAAAAAAAAGAAGCAAGATAGAAAAAAAAGAAGGAATAATACAGGGTTTACATAATATTTCGTTTTCAAAGGGGAGAGGAGGTACATTTCTATCCATTACATCGTGCTCGATGATCACTATACAGTGCGTATCAATAAAAACGGGACAGTTTTGAAAAGTCTGTCAAAACTTTGTTTCAAATTATGATGTCTATATTTTTATGTTAATAGATGGTCTGAAGTCTTATCTTTCAAATGCAATTTTCAAAAAATAAGTTTCGTTCATGCTTGAGCACACACAGAACATTTTTTTGTCGGGGGCTCAAAAAACGGCTTGCGCACAAAATGGAAAAATTAAGAGATACGATCATCGGACTTCTTGCTAATCAGCAGTTTTCCTCTAATTTTTTTCTTCATCTTTGCCATTTTTTTTCTTCCGAATTATGATTTAAAATTTATTTACTTTCATTGTTTTGTTTTTGTTTTCATTTTAATATGTTTTCTTTTTACAATAAATATTCCTTTAAACTTATATATTTTTTTTTTTTTTTTTTGTCGACCCATAACAAAGAGGATTTGGTTGGTTGTTTAATTGATTGTTTAATTGATTCATTGATATGAAAATATAGACATCATACTTTGAAACGAAATTTTGACAGACTTTTCAAAACTGTCCCGTTTTTATTGATACACCCTGTATTGTCATCTTGTGATCCCGATGAAGTACCTTCATCGACGTGTAATCGACGTCACTGGGTAGTTGATTCTTTATTGAAGAGTGGACTAGTGTCTGTTGCAAGGTTGGGTACACTGCAACAGTAATAACTGCCACAATTATGCGTCATCTCCTCAAAAGTCAACGGTTTGTCGGCATAACGAAACATTTGAAGGACAATTTGAGTACGAAATGAGTCTGACTACTCTGAGACTCTTTTTAAGTAAGTCTTCAATACCCACTTGAATCATATCTTCATGACTCACTCCAAGTGAGTCATGAGGACTCAGATATATAGGCCTAATTATATTTCTGACGAGTCATGGTGGCTCACTTGATCAATCAAGTGTTTCATTATACAGCGCGTCTCACAAAAAAAAAATCCCTCTGATTGGGCGCTAAATAAATTCTAACGTAAAGTATTATTGATTTCTTATTTATTTTTTTCCAAGACCAAAGTTGGAATGGGCCAAAAATGACAATTATTACGAAAGAGCCTGTGTATTCAAAACCAATGAAGCATTTGAAATTTATCAAAGCAATCGCAGAGTAATGCAAGCTTTTTAAGTACATAATCTTAATTGAGTATAAAACATAATATATGTAATCATTTTTTCATGAATTAGAGTTTTTAAAAAAAATAGACATTTTGGGGGACACGCTGTACAGACAAACCAGTGACTAATTTGTAATGAGTCTGAATGCTGAAAGACTGACTTCAAATGAGTCTTTAAGACTCACTTGGTGAGAAGACTCCATTTTAAGTGAATCTTTAATAATTGAGTCTTTTAGACTCACTTTAGTGCTGTGAAAACCGGAGATTCACACTGTGGCCATACTGTGAAACACGCTGATTCACAGTGTGGATAACCGGATATTCACACTGTGAACTATAGGCCTACTGTTCACACTGTGAAATATAAGTCATAGGGTATTCACACTGTGAAAATCTGTTTCTCACATTGTGAAATTTTTTTTCATGGTTTGGCCACACTGTGAAATCAATTTCACACTTTGAGCTGGTATATTCACACTGTGAAATCAATTTTCACATTGTGAACAATGTGTAGTTTTCCACATTGTGGTGGTGTCCACACTGTGAAATCACCTTTTTTCACAGTGCGGATTGGGGAGACCGGGGATGGACGTTACAAAATTCACATTTTGGGCCAGATAATTCTAATGAAAGTACTCACACACTCCATTTTGGGTCTGTAGTTAGCCTATTATGTTGGCTAAAACCTGAGGCACATAAAACTTGAAAACATGTAAACAATAATTTACTACAGCTTAATTAATGAAGACATTTTTTTGTAACAACCTACCCCGTATACGGAGTAATTTGTTACTAAATGTAAACATACGGGGTAATTTGTTACAATGTGTAAATCTCTTATACCATACTTTTGTTTCAACTTTCCAGTTTCTTTGTATCGTTAACAGTAGATCAAGTAGAGCTCTAGAATAGACTAAAGTAATAATAGAAATATCAAAATATTAACACCTGAAAATTGAAACAAAAATACTTTAGATGTGTAATGTAATTGGAGTAGGTTGTTACATCGACATGGGGTCCCCATGGATGATTTTACTCATAAAATCAACTGTAGCACAGCCATTAGGCAGAATTACAGGGCATGGCTCAGGGGTATATTAGTGACATACATGTACTATATTCACAATACCAGACTATCATCATGTGCCTTCAGTTGAAAGAGCTATTACAAATTCTAATTTTTGTCAAAAATTCACTTGGAACTGTAAAAAAAATGTTTTTTGTTGATTTACTTTTTAATAAAACAACGGAGAAACCTCACGACCGGCAGTTCATCACAGCTATGTGTAGGCTGTATATAGATGCCAGTTAGCACGAACTCTCTTGTTCCAACTTAGCGCACTGAGAACTGTAACAACTGACCCGTGTAACTTCCATCCCCGGTCTCCCCTAGTGTTTTCACACTGTGTTCACAATGTGAACTATGTTTTCACACTGTGTTCACAATGTGAATGAGTGTGTTCTTTCCAGCAGGGTCAGCAACTCCAGAATTTTCTACCTTCATATTCATTCACCACTCGTTGAGATATCCTCTTCTGGGGTTTACCCTTTTTATGCTTTTCCTGAACGATTGATACTCAATAGCATATTGTAGGGTTCGTGCGAATATTTCATATTCATCAGACAATTCATCTTGTGATGATTTGCTGCTGTCAAGTATCGCAGCACATCTATCCTTTCAACTGTGACAGTAGGGCAGGTTTTGCGATTGTTCTGAACCGATCGTAATTACTCCTATCTCCTATCTCTAATATACGTAATATGTGGGCGATATTAATTGCAAGCCGAGTTGCGATCAATCGCAAAGCTTTGTGCTACGGGGCCCAGTTTTTGCAATTAAATGTACTTGCAGTCATCAATATTGTATTTGGGTCATCCAGTTACACACTAATGACAAACATTCGCAATACGTGGTGATTCGTTCTCAGCTTATACTTATTTGGATAACAACAAATAATTTCATCTCAAGAAAGGTTAAATATGTTTATTTGCCAATTTAATTGAATTCCAAGTAAACCACTAGTTTCAAGCCATATTTTTCAAGGATGCCCGTTCCATTCGAGATGATGGTTAAGTGTTTATTTGATGTTCAATAACTAGTTACCCACGTAATTTATTTTACTACTTCACTTTTAGTCCTACTATTTAAAACTCTTTGGATATTGATTCCCGTAATGCTACCTCAATATCATAACTCCGCCTTATTTCTTTCTTTATAACTAAAAAGAGAAGGGCACACCTAGCGGCGGAATATTTGCTTTCCAATTAGTACAATGTGATATCGATCGATTTCACTATTAATCTTTAACTTCACATTTGGAAGGGAATGCAAAAGAAGGTTATGACAAAGGGTCCCTGATAAAAAAATAATAATCTCGAAATATCACTGTTCATCCATATTTAACTGGCAGTTTCCACTGAGTTGATCAAAACACACTGTAAACCTATTTCGTTAGATTCCTGACTTGGAACCCCAGTTCAATCCTTCAAGAGGCTGTGGCTATCGTTTGGAGGTAAGATCACCCTCTTTATCATGTTTATCATTTTATGGGGGAAAAAAAAGCACAGAAAAAAGGGGTACGGAATTCTAACCTGACACCTCCTGATTACTAGAAAGGCGCTCTTCCAGGTGAGCTTTAGTAAACCATTTTCTTTGCTCATTTCTTTATGTTTATTTATATATTTCTGGTCAGTTTCCTTCATTGTTCAAATTCATATTTAAAAAAAGCGACATGACTTCACCGTGACCCCTCTCATGGAAGTTGATTAATATCCTTCGGGTTTAAGCCAGGTTTTAAAAGCTTCCGATCACTCCGGCATTGAAGAGTTAACGAGTTTCTTGGCTTCAGGGACGATCGTAGCGTGGATTTGCTATAGCTCAGCTGGAAGAGCGCCTGTCTAGTAATCAGGAGGTCTCAGGTTCGAATCCCGATGGATTTACAGACTGATTTAAAACAATTGTAAAAAGCACACAAAAGTTTTCATCATTATTTTGATATTGGATTACCCCTTGTAATAAACACGAGTTTATAAATAAAGTCGAGTGGCGGAACTTCACTTTGATAAATGCATTTTGCAACATTTGACTTTTTACATTTCTCCATATTCTGATATTCTGTGCACTGAAGCATGACAAAATCATTGCAAATAGGATATCAATAAAAATAGGAATAAATTATCTTTCCAATGGTATGAATATCAGGAATAACTTATGCGTACCTGAAAAGTTATCATGGCCCAAAGTCCATTTGCGAAACTTTTTGTAAGGGGTTTACAACATTTTAGAAACGATATCAGTCATTAATAATAATTTTAAATTTCATATTATTGCTTTCATAGTTTAAATAATTTGTGACACAACGTATGATTTGGAAAATATGTAGATCAGACGTGACGCTTTTATTGAGAGAGACATGGTACCCTCAATTAAATGTTGATGTAATTTAAAGCGAAATGTTTTATTAAGCAATCAATGTCTTAGATATTATACTATACGTCAACGTCATGCGTAATACATGTATAATGTACTCTACGTACACTCTCCAACTGATAAATGGTTAATGGGAATAAAGATCTATAATTTTAATGAATTTTATATTCCTATTACACTTTGATATACATGATAGTCCTAACTGCCGCTTCACGCTAAACGATTGATAATGAACATTTTAATAAGACTTACAATGGGTGACGATAGCGTTCTTGTCAATTACGCAGATTTCTTCAAGGACAAAATGTCATTAATTTCACGGCGGCAGGTTGTTTAATAAAAAAAGTACGGCCACCAAGGTGCATTCTGTATGAAAAGTGTATAGGTGTATTATTTCTGGGTGACACTAATGGACAAAATATATACCTATCTATTCAGTGGCGATTCTAAATGATGCCAGTGGCTCTTAGTGGTCGGTTGGACTGACAATTTTCTGACAGGACGTGATTATTCAAGTGCTCAAGTGTACTTTGAACGTTAAAAGTTGCCTAAAATGTTGAATCAAAAATTGAACATGGATTAGAAAGTAAATCCTTAACATAATTTACCGTCACTTTAGTGTTTCTGAATTCCGATCGTATTCCCTCTGCAGGGTATTTGACAACCGATAGATCCAGCAAAGTCAACAAACTGTTATTCTCGAACCATCTTTACGAAGAAGATGGCTCAATGGATGCGTGCAAATACTACTCCTATGGCGACCGAAGAACCATATACTAAATTTACAGAAGACATAGTAAATAGTACCCATCCTCAAGTCTCAGATTGGACCTCATCTCCTTGGGTTTGGTTACCTATGGAGTGGACATGGTGGGTGATCCTACAACTCTTCTTTGCCATACTTGGAATCTTAGGTAACCTATTGGTCATGACTGTGCTGTTCAACAGACGTAGCGTCCGACGTTCAACAGATACTCTCATTGGTGCCTTGGCCTTCGCTGACTTCTTGACTTCAGTATTCTTGATACCCATTCCCCAAATCGACTCGCTACCAAGTGAAACCTGGCTGGCTGAAGTCTACTGTAGAATCATCAACCCGTCTGTGGTTATGTGGATAGCGGTTGTAGCCTCTGTCTTTACCCTAACTGCAATCTCTCTGGAACGATTGCTGGCAATAGCATACCCCTTCTTCTTCATGAGGAACGTCAACCCTGCTCGCATTTCTGTTTGTATCCTCATCATTTGGCTTGCAGCAATTGCAACAAACAGCTTTCAGGTTGTAGTTGGATTTGCGAGTGAAAACCAGTGCGTCGTCCTCTTTCCGTCCCATGATGCTCAAATGGTAATCGGCCTGTTTGTCTTCATCTCGGAGTTTGTTATCCCTGTAATCATAATGCTGTCAGCCCAGATCATGACAGCACTCATTCTTCATAAGCAATCGCTGAAATTCCTAGAGGAGAACACCAAGAAAAAGCGTTCGAACGCCAACATGAATCATATCATCGCTAGGAAACGTGTCATCCAGATGCTTTTCCTGGTCACCACTGTCTTCATCACCTGTTGGGGACCTGATCAAATCTTCTTCGTGATGCTGAACCTTGGTGCCTTAGATTTTGGATTCCTGTATGGCCCTCTTCACCGTTCTGTTGTTGTTCTGGCGTTTGTCAACTCCTGTGCTAACATCTTTATCTACACCATTCGTTATCCTCAGTTTCGAGAAGCCATGTGGAATATGTTTAGATGTGATTCAAAGTCAACGGCTGCCCTTTTCACAGTGGATAGTTCAATGAGTCAAAGGCGATCAACAGTATTTTCATCCAACGTTTAAGGTGTCATTGTAATAGCATAAGTGAAGGAAGAGATCGTTCAGTGAAAGTGTCAGGAGTTTTTTAAGGATCAAACAGAATTATATGAGGTTTCGTTCACTTTTGCGTTGAGAGATTATAAAGAGAAATTCACATTTTACCGTTGTGATCGTGAAGTGTGAAATATTGTATGGAGAATCGCGTTTTTAGTTATAATTCAGTACCTTATTTCATGAATTCATATGACATGGTCATAAGTTCATCAGCATAATTTACCAGGGTCATTGAATTAAAAAAAATACATATTTATTCATTCATTCATTTATTTATTTATTTATTTATTTATTTTATTTATTTCTTGTCAATATCTTAATTTTTGTATTGCGGACACCTTGTTCCAAATATAAAATTACATTTTCTGACTAGGAATTCGAATTTAAACAACTAAAGTGTACATTTTCATTACTTTATTCACACATACATAGACCCAACACACACACACACACCACACACACACACACACACACACACACACACACCAACACACACACAAACAAATGCACACCTACTGTCACCGCCAACCAACACCCATCACACCAACCTATCTATAGCACCAAGGAATTAAAAAGTCAACCTTATAATTCCTCCTCATACTGTTCTTTTATTTTCCTTCATTCCTTCATAATTATTGTCTCGGAAAGCATTAAATTATGTTTCATAATATTATTAATTTCTTTTCTTTAAAAAAATTCATTCTAATGTTCATGATTAAAAATTGTGTGTTGCCTTTTGAATCAGTTGAGTACATTTTAAATATGAAATTTCACCTTAAATAATTGCGCAATGTTTGTTTTCATTTTTGTTCAATACCACTATGTAGTTAGTCTTATGTCTATTCTAGAACTGCAGTCTGGGTCAAATAAAATGGTACAAGTGGAAAACATTTTTTTTTTATAGTATGAAGATTAAACACAACCTGGTATTGCTTGGTATTTTCATAAAACAGGAAAATCAGACGTTCTTCTGCAATTTTTTCCATCACATTTGGTGTTGTAGTTTTTGGGATATGACTAGTTTTCTACAATCAAGAAAAATCAATTTTTTCGCACGCCGTCTCATGCCCTTTTGTAGGTTTTGCATAATGACCATGAATTCGTCGCTCCAGAACAATATATGACCATAATTTCGATTTGTTCCTCGACGCACAAAATTTAGCTTAACTTTTGTTTTACTGAACCATATTATACAAAACAAAGCGCATCAGCAAGAAAAATCATTTGGCTTTAATTTGGTACTCCATACACACATTATGTGAAAATTATGTGAAAAATTATGTGGAAAGTGCGATGAGACTCAACTTTTTGGACATGACGACGTTTGTCCAGATGATGAATGTGTTATAAATAAAAAGTCCAAGAACAGTTTAGACGTTGCTGAACTTTGAATCTTTAATCTAGCTTTCGGCTAATTTGCCTACATCAGGATTTCTAAAGAGAATATCATAACAAACAAGAACAAAAACATAACCCAGTGCCAGTGTTTGTCAAGCAATATACAAATTATTGGTTTTGAATAGTTTTATGATATGATGAAATCATTAAGATTATACTTTATTGAGATAGAAAATAGAATTCACATTAAATTACGGTATGAAATATGCGGTGTGTGGACTAATGTGCGATACATTTCGATTTTGTCGAAGTAAAAAGTAACATGGTCGCGTGATCGACTCAAGCTTGCGAATTTACCTAATATTTCTTTCGTAACATTTTTTTTTTCTTCAAATGTTAATCGTAGTATTTATCATTTAGTAGAGGAAGCCAAATTTTATAAACATATTGAATTATTTGGTCTTTTATCGGTTGAATCAGGTGCTAGGTGTTTCACAGAACAACCAAACACATCCTATTCATGTTACGTTCTTCAGTCTGCAACATGACCAGATGACTAGGTTCTGCTGTTATGATGGTACCCCTAATCATGCTACCCTCGATTTAAATGCGGTCCTTAAAAGTGGAAAATATTATTTCAATAAATAACTATGAGCTAGACATTTTCTTTTTCTTTTTTTTCAAATTTTATTTTTTTAAATATTATATCTAAACATTAATGTTGTTCAAAAATAGCTACCAACCTCATAAATGCTCGGATATCGATAACTCAATTTCTATCTAAAGTTGATCGAGCCCCTTTTTGTAATTAAGTTGTTTTCGAATGTAAATTTCTAAAAATGTCACATGTAAATATGTAATTAAGTTTGATCAATGCCATTTTTTCAGAAATGATTCTGAAAGCTATGAATAAATACACTAATCGTGACTGCATCAGTGTATTGTGTGTTGATTATTTATGGAAAGAAAAATGTGTTGACTGGTGTTCCGGAGCTTTTAAAGAATATTTTAGGTTTCCTCTTTAACGAAAATGCTTCTATTAATGTTCGTGCTCTGTTAAAAAACAACAACACTTTATTGATTTATAATGTCAACTATTATTATAATGTGTTTTATTGTTCAAAAAAAGAGTGAATAAACTATCTTCGGAACGTTATTACTCAACAATCAAAATCAAACAAGATATCAAATAAAAATAATAAATTAATATGTAATCAGGCGTTTAAGTTATAGAATCGGGTAGTGATATTGGACTTTGCAAAGAACGCAATTCAACATGTTCAATATACTTTGTATACCCGCTTCTCTTGTATTTTCGGACAATCCAGAACAATATTACTCAGATGAAATAACCTTTTGTTCTTAGCCTTAAAGTCGTAGCTTAATGCAGTGTGGATGCATCATGATAATTATGATTGCAGCGACTAGGGCTAATTAAAATATCATTAAAAGGAATTAAGAATCGGCGGTATACTGTATGACTTTATTGTTTGACTTAATCATGTTAATAAGTACTTTAGAACGTTGTTCTTGAGGGAAAACATTAAAACATATTTCACATTTTGGAAAAGAGGACAAAATATTCAACGCCACATTAGAGGATTACATTCATCACAAAGAAAATGCTGGGCATAAGAAAATACTATACAGAGTGAGTCAAAAATAATGTCACATCCTTTTGAAGTTGTCTTGTGAAAAGTACGAACTTTTAATCATGGGTTTCATGATGTGTTTTGGTAAAGTCACCCTTCTAGCATAAATTATGTTGGTACCATTTTCATTTGGATCTTTGCACGCAAGACTGAATAACAAACAATCTTCTGGGCGATTCCACGCTAGAACTTGAAAAAATGCCAAAATTAAAATATTCTTTCAACTAATCATAAGTAGTGTAATATTTTGCTCTGATACCTAAACTTTATGGAAATTACAATTTTTTACCAAAGCGAAGTCGGAAATGGATTTTTTTGTGTCAAAACTGTTTTCGGAAGTTTCTAATTTTTCATTAAATCTATTGGATTAAACAGGATCGAAAACAAAATACTGCTTCAAACCACTATAGAAAGAGCCAAGAATATTAAAAAGTATTACAATCAGTAGATTAATTGTATCATGGATGCGCTCCAAATAAGTTTAAAACATTTATATGATGCTTAATGGGGTAGTATTAGATTATCGAACCTATTTTTTGCAATGTCCCGTACGCACACTGAAATGCAAAAGTTTTGACACACTTTTGATTTTAGCTCTAATCTTGCTATTTCATTTTCTGTCTTTGACCCATGGGTAATCAATTCCTATATAGGATAAAAAAATCCGCCTTCAGTTTTTCAATAAATGCATTTAAAGTTTCCGACGACACACAATGTGTCGTAGGACATCTCGTACGCCACACAATATATATTGCATTTCATGCCGGTTTGGATTACTACGAAGTCCATAAACTCTATAAAAGTCTATTTGAATAAAACACATTGATAGACATTAATTGAATATGAAAGCCTCTGTTTACTCTATGAACCTGAAATAAGTAATTCCCACCATTTTAACTTGATTCAATACATGTACCATTTGAAGCCTTCAGCTGACTGCTGATTTCCACTGATCAAAGATTTTAGACACAGTTACATTGATTTTACCCTTTTCATACCCTTTCCTGTTATGGTATAGGAAAGTCACCCCGTATTTCAAGTTGGTTCCATGGAATTCAGTAAAGTTAGGACTTTTCTTTCAATTAAAATAAAAAAAAAAAAAATAAAAAATAAAAAATCATTTTTCGAATGCAGCAGTTGCGCCATATATATATTATAACCCCTCCCAAAAAGTTTCTGCTGGATATTTCGTGCCTGATTTGGTTCACTGGAGGTACGCTTATATTATTCCGTAATCATTTACCATTTGAAAGAATAATTATTACCACTTTCCTATTGATATTTCCTATTCTGTATATATGTTTGTCATGTCTTCAATCTACAGAATTATCCAGATATATGGAGAAATGTATAAATCTAATATTGCTTTGCAAAATCATTATTCAAAGTAAGTTCCGCCACTTCGACTTATAGGCCCTGATAACTTGGGTATTTTCTCATTTTATTGAATTTATTACCTATTGTCAAGTAAATTATTCCTCTTTTACAATACACCCTAATTTACGAGCATTACATGTATTGTTCTGTGTCTATGCTACAAAACCTGAATTAGACAATTATAGAAGTTAAAGGTTGCAAATTGATGCCTATCTGCGAACTTATTCCTTTTGCCTATGTTTTAAAACAATTGCATTTTCCAACTTTCACTTTTTACTTGCTAGTATATATTAGATTATGCTTGCATTGTAATAACATTATCTACTATTGCAAGTTATATTGCATTCAATATAATTAAATAAGAAAGAAAAAAATGAACTTTAAATTATAAATCTATGAAAACTGATAATGCCTTAATAACCCCACTATTATTTAATATAATGTTTATTCAAGCTTCAAAGAGTGTTACAGTAAATATAAACTGAAATATCTTCGCTCTCTATGTATCAGTAATCTGTATTCATGGTCCTCGTATCTCCAAGGCACATGACATCCCTAAATGAACAAATAAGGTATCAATCAAGAGAGGAATAAATTAACTTGACAATGGTATAGAATTCAATAAAAATTAGAAAATATCCCGAAAGTTATCAGGACCTAAAGTCAAGTTTCGGAACTTCAAAGTGATCAATAAAAGTGCATTTTACAACATTTGACTTTTTACTTTTCTCCATATTTTGATAGTATGTGCATTGAAGCGTGACAAAATCATTACAAATAGGATATCAATAAAAAGGGGAATAAATTATCTTTCCAATGGTATGAATATCAGGAATAACAAAAGCGTACCTGAAAAGTTATCATGGCCCAAAATCCACTTGCGAAACTTTTTGAGAGGGGTTTATAATATAAACTTTAGTACTTTCCTTTTACAATTTTCACATGTGTCTTAAGATATATTGGACTGTATATCAAGTGATCAATCTGGAGTCTTGCCAAACTTTTTTATTTTTGATTTGATATAATTTATATTGTTCATTTATTTTCAGTTATCTACATGTATATCAGCTTATGGGGGGGGGGTTATAGGCAGATATTGTTACAGAACATCTTTCTTTGGCTCATTTCTGAGGATGAAAAGAAAATGGACGACAAAAAAAATATACAAAAATGCCTAATTAACATGATTTATGCAAATTAGCCCTTTTTGCAAGAAAACATCTCAATAATGGAATGTCTGTTGCTCTTTATACATTTGCATTGGTGAAATATGTCTCTGGGAATGCATGGATAGAATTTTAAATGAAGTGTAATTTTCTGGTAATACTGTCATGAATATTATAGTTAACTAAAAAAAAAAAAAATGAAATACCAAAGAAAAAATTCATGAAGAAAAAAATAAGATTTTTTTTAAAATTCAGATCCATATATTCCCAGACATATGTCTAGAGAACATGTGTGCAAAAATTGAGTTTTTGTGTGTAAGGTATTCAGTAGATCTTGTTTTGGGCAAAAGGGGCTAATTTGCATAAATTGCAGAAAAAAGTGACAAGTAATGATATACCAATAACAATAAAGTTATGTGTATTATCATTACTTGTCACTTGCCATCATTCCTACTTTTCAAGTTTGGGTATGCACCCCCTTCTCTTCATCCCCTCCTTATCCCTTTTCTGTTTTGCGCCCCTTAAAGTGCCCCCGGGGCACCTGCCCTCCCCAGATACCCAATGATTGTCCTGCATGCCTTGTTAGGATACAACAGAGAAATTTGGGAGTAATGCTTTGTTTTGATTGACAGTCCAATGTTACAAGGCTGGCCCTATGACACATCAATAGTGTCCGTACGACACATTATATTATTCATGATATATTTACAGAACTATCACGAATAGTGCTTTCTAACATGATAACTGCCTTTTAGTTTCATAGGATTATCATTATTATTAGATAAATTAGTGGATTTAAGAAGTAATCAAGACAAAATTAACAAAGTATAGCCCTCATTCAGAGATGTCCCGTAGGACACATTTGCATGTCCCGTACGCCACAATGTTCTTGAAAATTATAATTGCTTTATCTATTCGTTAATGCTTATTTTGCAAAATATTTTTATATATCTGTTCTTTGGTAACTGAAGATCAAATTTAGTTCAGTTTTGATTTAAATTTCCTGTGCAACTCACAGACTTTTCAACACAAACTTAAGGCTTCCAAAAAAGTCACTTTCTCTGCGTCCCGTACGACACATTACTATTTTAAATCTCTAGTTTACAGGATATGTATTCAAGTCAAATCAAGTCTTGGTTTTTTACCATTCTGGTAGTACTTGAGAATGACCACAGTTACTGGATATTTTTTGTTTTTATTGTCGAAAAGCTGTCAAATGTTCTCTAAATGTCCGTACGAACGTATGGAATCGCCTTTTGAGGCCGGTAAATCTCATCTGCGCCAAGTGGTTGGGTGAAGATTAAAAGCAAATGTTGACAATAATGTGTTCACACTTACCCACACATCCTCTCTCTCTATCTCTCAAACCACACCACACACACACACACACACACACACACACAACACCCTTCAAACAAAGGCACGTCATCACACACGCAGCCAACAATAAAAATTCCCATGCATTTAATTGTTTTGTTTACTAATACCATCACTGAATGTTTGGGACGTAGTAATAAATATTCCCTAACAACTGTTGAGAGTGTGAGTGAGGTGTGTGTGTATAAGATAGGTATGTGTGGTGCATGTGTGTGTGTGGTGTGTGTGTGTGGAGAGAAGAGAATGTGGGTGTGTATGTGCTTTGTTTATGTGTAAATGGGGGTATGTGTGGGTGTGTGTCTTTGTACGTGCACATAAGCTGTAAATTCCCAATTTGTTTATTCTTCACCTCGCCACTTGGCGCAAACACTTGGCGCAAGTGAGATCTTACCGTCTTCTTAAGATTTTCTTTTATTCAGTCATGCGTGCAAAGATTCAACTAAAAGTTGTACCACCGTATGCCAGGAGGATGACTCTACCAAGACATATATGACACACATGATTAAATGTTCATACTTTTCACTAGACAACTTCTAAATGATGGGACATTTTTATTGACTCACTCTGTAGTATGTGATGAAAAGTGGAAATTAAGGAGGAGATAACTATCCATGAAAAGAAGAGAGTGAAAATTCGAAAATTTGCATACGCCTAAAAAATAATGATGCTAAGATTTTAAGGATGAAATAAAAATCTCAATAGAAAAAACACCCCAGATTTATAAGGTTATAAGACGGCGGGGAGTAATGGGAAATCTGGGCCTCTATCTTTTCTTTGAAACAATAATAAAGTGGCTCTATATTCTGTACTGTTGTGTAATGCATATACCATGTATACCTGTGTAGTTTTTATAAGAAATAAAACTGACAGCAAATAAACTTTAAGAAAGAAGAAAAAGAAGATTCAATAACATTTTCCATGGAACTCTGGGAAATGTAAAAAAGTACAACCACAGTCAAACAAAACAAACTTTCAACGACATCGACAGCCATTATCAATATTACTTTCTTGAAATTTAACGTCAACATTTGCTTTTAATCTTCACATATACCTGAGTAGTTTTTATAATAAATAAAACTGACAGCAAATAATGTTAACGAAAGAAGAAAAAGAAGATTCAATAATATTCTCCATGGAACTCTGGGAAATGTGAAAACAGACAACGACAAACATACAAAACAAACTTTCAACGACATCGACAGCCACTATCAATAATACTTCCTTGAAATTTAACGTCAACATCTCAAGTTTAGAAATCTACTTTTTATGTTGAAAAAGTTTTCGCAAGTTTTAAGTAACCTTGGTTGTATTGTATCAAAGTAGTTTCATTTTGTCCAATCCTATTATCTTTATGTTATCACTACGGCTGCATTAACATTTCTCGAGGTGAGAATAATATGTTCATAAGAGGATTGTCATAATCATAAGAAGCTCGATGTGTCTTTATAGACTTTCACCATGGGCAGACTAATGTGATAAAAAAGACAATAAGTAAACCTTTGTATGTTTTGTCAATTTTCATAAAAGATAATAGCCCCAGTGAATATTGTCTGCCCCGTCTTGACTTATATTGATAACACTCTATGAAAAAATAAGCCTATTTAAAAAGAAAACAAAAACAAGTGTCTTACAAATCGACAAAACTTATTGGGAGTTTGAAAATACTATAGAATACGTCGTGGAAAAAAAATTGTAAAAGATTCTGCTGACAATTTTTAAGTCAACTAATTAAGAATGATTTGAGAAGAAATAAAAATGAAGAATAACATTAAGAAACGAGTTATGCTTATTTCCCCTTTAATTTTGACAATTTCTCCGCTCGAAATGCCATACACTAATCGGAGGGCTAACTTCGCACTACCTTAATGATGGTGTCGCATTTCGCGGAGACGTCTCCGAGACGTATCATGAGTCTCGGAAACTACTTTGATACGGTTCTTTAAAACTGCTTTGTCACAGAGTTTGGAAAATGTCGCGGAGACGTCTCTTACACTTTTTATCCGTGGCGGAGACGTTTCCGCGAAGTGAGATACAACCCTAAACCTAAGCATAAAGCCCTATTCAAAATCTAACTGTGATCCTAAATCTAAGACGAAATATATCCCGGAGCAACTGTCAGAAGAGTAAATGATTGCTCCCAATTGAGGTCGCTAGACAATAAAGAAAATAGAAAATTCTCTGTACCCCAAACAATAACTGCACAATCATCCGAGGGATGAAAACAGCATCATTTATATGTATGATACATTACTCATACGTGATATATATGTATGTGTGTGGGTGTGTGGGTGTGTGGGTGTGTGTGTGGGTATTGGTATGTATGTGTGTGTGTGTGTGTGTGTGTGTGTGTGTGTGTGTGTGTGTGTGTGAATGTGTAGAGCATGAGTATTGTATTATGTTAATTATCATCTCTTGATTCTGTCTTTTTCTTTCTTTATAAATATTTGAAAAACGTAATGTTAAAGGGGAAAAAAAGAAAGAAAACAAAAAACAAAAAACACACACACACACATACACACACACAAACAAAAAGCCTCCTTTCATTGTTCATGCAAAATATGCAAATGTCTTCATGTCTCATGGTAAATCTGTTCAGTATTTAATAAACTTTCTGCTTTTAATATTATATTCAGTCTTTACAGAAATATAACAATAAATCATTGAGTATTATTTGATAATATATTCTTTAGTCCGAGAAATGTTAAAGGGTTACGATAGGTTTACACATAAAATCTTCATAAAATGTGAACATGTTCAAAATCAAAAATTGACCTCAGCGTTCCTCTGCGTTTTCTTTTCGTATACCAACGAAAAGCAAACGCTTTCCTACGTTTGCCAAGCGATTTTTGAACGACAGTCCGCGTTCATGATCTTACGCGAAAGTGCAATTAACATTCCACGAACGTCGGGCAGTCGTTACTCAATACGCACAAGTTTGGCGTTTCCTAACGTTCTTTAACACGTCTAAACACGTTAGACATAAGTTGGGCATCGGTGTTCAGTCGTTGCTAACGCTCGGCAATCGTTAGGTGGACGCTAAGCATGCGCAGTCATCGTTACCCAGACGCTATTTATTCGCTTCTCAGTCGTTTAGAGCTCATTAAAAATTCCATTTTGGGCAGGGAAAATGGAGCGTTCTTGAGCGTATTTTCGACATAGTCAAATTTCGAGTGAAAATCGTGAACGCTAGACACACGTTACCTCAACACGCTCTAGTCTGAGGGCACCTTTAAATTACCTCGACTACGCTTAATGGTCAAGATACGGATTATATATTTAATTGTATATATGATTCCTGAAAGGCTTCCTGTGAATTTATATATAATACTGATATAATCTGATTTACGAGAGGGACGAGCGAGAGAGAGAAAAAAAAAAACTGATGAAAAGCCGGATTACTAGACATTAGTTGTTCCCAAGGCAACACGGCAAAAATATAACGTAATAATTAAATTTTCTCCTATTTTACGCTTCTAAATATTATAAAATTAATCCATAAACTTTAAATTTAAATTCATTTAATATCTTTTAAGAACTTTAAACGAGCAACTTAATGATAAAGACGTAGTATTAAGCTTCGCAACGTTAAGAATAAGTAGAGGGGAAAAAAGCTATTTTTTCATTTTGTATATAACCTTACGTAGCATTTTTTTTTTTAGTAACCTTGACAAAGATGTTAGGCTATTCATTTAAAGACATCTTGATTCACCAATCCGGTATTATTCCTCCTCTTATGCTATCCAAGATGAAAATAAAAATGGAATTATACAAAACTTTAAGATCCTCTCGCATCCTGCAATATATCGTCTGTTAAGATGCCTAAGAGTATCATGTCAAGTTCTTTAATCGTGACAACCTTGTTGAAGCCAAGACATCTTGTATAAAACGAAGACCAGCAACCGAATTGAACATTTTCTGCCAGAATTAATTTTCATCGACAGGTCTGCTGAAATCATCCAATGACGAAAGGTAAGTTTGAAACATTGTTTACTAATTTCCATAAATTATACCCCACTCTAAAAAAGAAAAGATACAAATTTGCACAACACTTTTTATGTGCAATGTTGTACCTAGACCTACTTCCAATGGATGTCTTAAAGAGTGCAAAGTTAAGAACATTTTTTCTTAGTTTGATTGTTGAAGACTTTTTGGAGGAGGCCTAAACTTAAAGGCCCGGTCTCACCGCCCGAACTTTGTTGGAGCGTTCCTTTAGCGGTAGTGAGAGGGGGCTGAATTTCGACATCGCTCGTCACCGCGCACAAAATGGGGAAAAATCGAAAACACAGGCGTTGCCTTAGCGGTGCACCGCTAAAGCCGGCGTTGCTTTAGCGTTGGTTTAGCGGTGACGCGAGCGTTGATAGAGCGGCGTTTTGCGCATGCGGGCGTTGGCTCGGCGGGGGTTTAAAGTTGGTAAGCGGCATACCGTTTTTGACTACGGAGCTGAACGGATCGCTTTGATAGAAGTTCTGATAGATTTTTGTGAGAAATTCTGGTCCCGCCCCGACACCTCCATACCAACGCCAAACCAAAGTTCATCACCGCAATGGATCGCTGCTTCAACTCCCCGACACCGTTCCAGCAATCCCGTGTCCGCTCGAAAAACGCTTGCAACCGCTCCACCAAAGTTTGTACAACGTTTAATCACCGCCCGGGCAAAGCTGGCGAAGCAGCGGTGATCCAGCGTTCAAGATATCTGCGTTGGCCTAGCGGACCCAAGCGTCCACGAACTTGCGTATAGCAGTTCCAAACTTTGACTGGGCGTTGTTGAAGCGGTGGTGAACTTTCCCGTAGCGGAAAATTGCCCGCTCCTCACCGCTCGCAATATTTTGTGCAGCTCAAAACTTTCGGAGCGGTAGGAGGGACCATCAGCGGTGGTCAACGGTATACGGCGTTGCCTTAACGGTGGCCAACTTCCGTTAAACGGTGGTGAACGGTAACGAGCGGTGATGAATTTTTTTTCACCGCTCCAGTAACGCTCCAGCAAAGTTCGGGCGGTGAGATCGGGCCTTAAATGTACTACATAAATGGTACAAACCATTATTCAAGAGAAAATTAATTATTGTAACTGTTTTGCACTTTAATGACACACATTGATTATGGCAAATAGCGTACTTGTAGGGCGCGTCCACTGGTGGTGCCAAACATTTTTTGAATTGTCGGACCTGTGCTGTGCAAATATATTGTACAAGGCTGTCTGGTTTTCAGTTATCAAATGAAAGAGGGAGAAAGAAATCACAAGTTTTAAAAGTTTTCTTTCTAGATTTGTGATGTGTATAAAAAAAGATCCACAATAAATATTTGCTTATTGCTTGTATGTATAGACGTATTTTCCCTTCTACCCTAAGTTACTCAAACTTGTTTTGTAATATTTTTCTAATTCGGCCATCGTATTTGTATACCTGGCAGTTCAAACCACCAATACGTCGCAAAAAAAAAAAAAAAAAAAAAAAAAACAGCTACATAAAAGGTAGAAGGGGCAGTTTCTTCCTGCATCAGGTGTGTGCATGCGATATCATTTAATAAAATTTTTTACTTTAACGTCTTTATAACTTTGTGTATACTTTGTAAGGTAACAACGATTCGATATAATTGGAAAACTTGGAAGCTCCAGATTACGGAAAAACGAAACAAAAAAGGGGAAATTACTTCAGAAAATAACTGAAAGTACATATTATACTTGATAGTTAAGGTTTAGAAACATATTGGCCGTATTAACCGATTTGATCTCAGATCGTGTGATTCTCGAAAGGAAACACCTTTATCATGTTTTTTAAATATAAACACAACACAAAAAGAAAGTTCCCCCTATTTCAGATATCAATAATTTTTTTAACCAGGACGAATTTTAAAAAAAATCTAATTATATGTCCATGTAGGGAATTTAATTAGCTAGCATAGGAGCGAATTTGAGAAAAAAAATCGTCAAGTCATGCTTCAGTGCACCCACTTTCAGATTTTAAACAATTTACACGTCAGAATGTATGCAAAACGTGCTTCCCAACATACGGAAACGAAATTTGCGTCAAATTTCACGGTTGAGTGAGCATGCAGCAAAAATTGCCCAAATTGCGATTTTTACTTCTTTGCCATGGTATAATCGATCAAAATGTGAGGGAATTCCTGTTTTCGAAGTGTATTCGACCAATATCCATCCATTCACGGTTGAATGAACCCCTCAATCAACCAAAAAATAGGCCATTTTAGCATTACGAAAATGCATTGCAGTCATTTTATGCACTAGAAAGCATCTCGATAACATTTTTGGGTTGTATTTATATTCATTGGGCACGTGTCAATGATCCTATGGCATTTATTTAAAAATTCATGCTTCAGTGAGCACGTGAGATTGGAAAAGCCCTTTTCTCACGTATGGACTAAAATTCAAATTCTTACTTTGATTGAATATAACAATTCTTGTTGGGGAATACTTTTTATTTTATTTTCACAAAAATCCCGATGTTTCACGCCTCAGTGGGCACAAGATACAAGAAAATCATGAAAATAAGAAGAAAGTTTCGGGTTTCGTCATGGTTCAGTGACTTTTTGAATACGTAATTTTAGTAACGATCATGTTAGTTAGAGACCAGTTTGAAGCTATGTGTAAAGTTTCATAAAATAATTCACAGTCAAATGGACAAAAAGTGACAATTAAAATATGCCAAATTTCACTTTTCTTAAACTTTTGTTAAACCTTTGTACATAAAGTCAATGGAGGAGGAAATCAGTATACCTGACAAATGTGAAATTCGGCCATTTTCATCGATGATTATTGTTAATTCTACCGTGATTTACGTCAAGAAACTTGGCACACAGCTTCAACTGATCTCCAACAAAAAAAAACACGATCTTAATTCAAATTGCGTATTTGAAAAGTCACTGAACCGTGACGAAGCCCGAAACTTTCTTCCCATTTCCATGATTTTCTTGTATCTTGTGCCCACTGAGGCGTGAAAGATCGGGATTTTTGTGAAAATAAAATAAAAAGTATTCCCCAACAAGAATTGTTATATTCAATCAAAGTAAGAATTTGAATTTTAGTCCATACGTGAGAAAAGGGCTTTTCCAATCTCACGTGCTCACTGAAGCATGAATTTTTAAATAAATGCCACAGGATCATTGACACGTGCCCAATGAATATAAATACAACCCAAAAATGTTATCGAGATGCTTTCTAGTGCATAAAATGACTGCAATGCATTTTCGTAATGCTAAAATGGCCTATTTTTGGTTGATTGATGGGTTCATTCAACCGTGAATGGATGGATATTGGTTGGATACACTCCCAAAACAGGATTTCCCTCACATTTGATCGATTATACCATGGCAAAGAAGTAAAAATCGCAGTTTGGGCAATTTGTGCTCCATGCTCATTCAACCGTGAAATTTGACGCAAATTTCGTTTCCGTATGTTGGGAAGCACGTTTTGCATACATTCTGATGTGTAAATTGTTTAAAATCTGACATTTTGCAAAATGACATTTTTGCATTCAACCATTAATCACTGAAGCATGACTTGATGATTTTTCGTAAAATTCGCTCCTATGGTAGCTAATTAAATTCCTACATTGACATATAAGTAGAATTTTTAAATTCTTCCTGGTTCGAAAATTATTGATACCTGAAATAGGGGGAACTTTCTTTTTGTTTTGTGTTTATATTAAAGACATTTGTTAGATGTAAATAGATTTATTTCATTATTTGATGCCTGCTTTCAAAAATGAAAATAATTGTTTATTAATATCTGTTTCATTTCATGGCAGACAATATCAGTCACCTCAGGATGGTGTTCCATGGCTCAACGCTCTGGTGTTTCATCCACATATTCTGTATCGCTTCAAGTGCTCATGCTCAGAGCACCTATAGCCCCCATCGGTCACTTACTCCGACTCAAACACCGCCTTTAGGCAACATCACTGGTGGTAATCATTTCCACCTTACAGGAAACACTGGCATAACGAACATGGGCATGGAAGAATCTACAGCCCTTTACAATGCTCCGTTGGGCTTGACGACAATTGCAACAGGTGATACCCATGATGCCGATGACGATGATGACGAGGACGATGAGGATGGTGGTGGTAGTGATGTTGAAGGGGATTTGGAGCCAGAAGGGACGTGGTCGTGGCATCCGATGTCCTGGCCCTGGACGTCGATTCTCGTGTTGAATTCTGCTATAATCGGCGTCATCGGAAACACCATCGTCATCATCGTCGTCTTCAACAGACGAGTCACCAAGAACTCCACCGATCTCCTCATCGGATCGCTGGCAGTCGCTGACCTTCTCTCTTCAATCGCCATCGTTCCTGTTCCTGCCATCAAGTACGTCCCATCTACCTGGCTTGGTGAGGTCTATTGTCGTGTGGTGCGAGGTCAGATCTTTGTATGGTTCTTCGTCACTGCATCTATCTTCACCCTAACCGCTATCTCGGTTGAGAGGTATGTAGCAGTCATATACCCTTTCACCTTCCGACGCATCTTCTCCATACGCCGAACAACAGGCTACATTATTCTGATCTGGATGATCTGTGCCGTCAACTACATCACCTACTACTATTTCTTTATCAAGGTGAAGCATGGGACACACACCTGTCAAGTTCCAAAGGATCCGCCATCGTTCCGGCTGTTTGGTGGACTCTCTCAGGTCATATTCAAATTCATCTGCCCTCTGTTTGTCATGGTCATCACTCAAGCTTTGATTATCATTACCCTGCATCGCCAGGCGAGGCGCTTCAAGTACATGAGCGATTCCAAAACTAAGACAACCCACGCTGCCAAGTCCCACCAGGCTAAAGGACGAGTTCTGAAGATGCTCTTGCTGGTAGTCATCACATTCATGATCTGTTGGTCTCCTAGTCAGATGTCATTCCTCCTCTACAGCGCTCAAATCATTGGTCCAGAGTACCTCTATAGCCCTCTTAATCGGGTCTTCACCGTCATGGGGTTCTACAATTCTTGTGCTAATCCCATCATCTACACTATAAGCAATGCCCAGTTTAGGCTGGCCGTGAAGAGTGTGCTGACAAGGAAAGATGCCAATAATCTATCTGCTTTCGGAATCAACCTGGAGACAGAGAACAGCGATACTGCTACGACTAATGTTCAAAGTGCTTGAGATTATTTGAAGGGGAAAAAACGACTTAAATTTATGAAAATTGCACTAGCATTAGCTCTAAAATAGTTCACCAGAACACAAGTTTTATCAGACTGAAAAGGAACTAGGATGTTAGTAAAATTATTTCCACTAGCTTTACACACTGTTTTCGTAAATTGGTGTTAGCTAATGGTAAGGTAAACCGACTCTTCTTAAGTGGAAACACCTGAATTTATTTGCATGCACAAATTATAATTTTGAGATAGTCTATCAAAACTTCTTTGGAAAGAAATCATAATAAAATTGTATTCATAATATTCTACACTGTAAAAAATATTTGTATTTTTACAGCAAATCTGCTGTCAGCAGAGTCGCCATAAAAAACGTATTATAAAAAACAGTTTTGCTGTAAATTTCTCCTGCAAATAATTACATGAGAAATACAAAATATTCATCTGGAGTAACACATTTGTTAAATTTTAACCAACTGTGTAAGCTTTAGAACTCTAACGTTTTTTTTTTCTTCTCTTTCATTAATTATGAGAGGAGAAATTTACAGCAAAACTGTTATTTTAAGTTACATTTGTATAGCGAATCTGCTGACATCACTTTGCTGTATTATTTTTTTTACAGTGTATATTTTGATGTTGCATGTGTTAACAATGAATAATGTATGTCAGAGAAGAAGTTAAAAGGAATTACGTTTGATTTCAAGCAACGTTATAACCTTAACCACTTTAAATGTTCCTTGTCATCCCCCATTATACCTTTTTTTTTTTTTTTGCCTTGAAATTCGGCTTCGTTTGTTTGGCACAGACTGTACAACTATAACTTAAGTTTGTATTTCCAATTGGTTCTGATGTAATTGTTAAACGATAACCAGATAAAAGATCAAGTCCAATGCAAAACAAATATTAAAGGGTAACGATAAATGATACTTGAAATGAACCATGATTTTTTTTTGGCTTACGACTATTGCTCAGTGGCGGATCCAACATTTCAAAACTTGGAGAGGGCGGAGGTTGGTGCAACCGAAAGTTTTTCGATTTTAACATTTAGGCCTACAGTGCTCCCGGAAAAAAAAATCCCGGTCACTCATCATGCTCATTCTGCGCAATGTGATATTTTCAATTATTTCCTTCCATGCGTAATGCGTGGCTCTTTTAAAATGCATTAGATGCCTAATGAAAGAATTGCAAGAAAGATTGAACATTAAAATGATGCTCTTAATATTTCATAATTTCATAATTTCATATTTATTAATTGCTTTCTTTCACGGAGAAAGTGACTGACCATTCAGGTTTTACTTTTTTTTTTCTGGGACGCACAGCATACCATGTATATTTTTGTCCTCATAGTCGACAATTCGTGTCATGAACATTCTCAAATTCTTATAACTGTATAATATGCAGTGGGGGTCCAGGCGGGGTGCAGGAGACGCCCTCCGCTATATCTTGAAAACAACTCATGGACGGTTCATGTTAAAATCAGACAATTTTCGGCTGCGCCTCCCTATTTGTCAAATTATCGGGCTGCGCCCCCTCCCCCACTATTTTCAAATACTGGATCCGCTACTTTATGTGTCATAATCGTTTTGGAGTTCTGATATCAAATATTACACACATATTATATTAAGACAACCGTGACGTAGTATTGACTCTGGGAGTATTGATTTCGAGGAAGAGCATATTTAATAGTCAATCTTATTAAAGTAAACATGCTAAAATGTAAAAACTATTGTAGGTCAAAGGCAGCAAAGATAAAGACAATGTCATTAACAAATATAGTCGAACTGGAATGGCTAACCATACTGACAAGCCAGCCTGGACGGGGGCTGACAAAAAAAAGAGGCATTATCGAGCCTCCTTACAATAGGCATATAGTGCTTATAAATGTATTATTCTCATAAAGACATGCACCTGGTTACTCAGATCAATTGATATTAAGTTTTGATATTGTAGTGCCCCGTCGCTGTTCTTGACTAAAACTAATTTATATCTACTGACCAAAGACTTCAATCAATATTTTTCAATAGTTTTTACAATTCTCATGTTCGTTAAAGCTCTTTATCAGTCATCCATTATCTCACATTGGTATATTGTTACAATTACGTAATAATACCTTGCCAAAGGACGCTGTTGCCTTGTCAAGGATTGGCGAGCCCTGTACCGTGTGGTCCAGTCATTTATAAGCTGAAATCGAAGTACGGATTGAAGAGTTAAACAAAAAAGTCATTAACATGCCGCCACTAATTCTTCAGCTTTTTTAGGAGTTATGGCTGCCAATTGGAACCCTACCCTCCCCCACAATCACCCACCCCCTTTAGAATAAACTGTGCACTGCCATAATCACCATCAATTAATAATTAATATTTCATTCATATATTGCGTCAGTTCAAAGTTTACATTAATACTACTATAAAGCATTCTGATTGTGTAAACATTGATAGAGGAACCCACCTCGTGACATATGCAAACGCGAAGATTACACGTCTAGCCAAATATAATTATGATTATTAGCATCGCATGTTATAGAGTCAGGACGAGGACGTTAACTAGTAAGATTTAGTTTTAACTTCTAAGAACTTTACTACATCTGTGTTGCTATTATAACTGCTTTAACGGGTCATGTGATACTACTCTTGCATGATGACAAACGTGGTTGAACACAGCATGGTAGAGGATACTGAAATAGATTGGGTATCAGGACAGATAGAGCCCCATGAATACAATAGACTCGGCATCCAACTGGGTATCGAACAACCCCGTCTGGACCAAATCAAGGTGGACTATACTGGTGATATCCGCAGTGCTATGAGACGCGTCTTGACTGTCTGGAAGAATGATCAACTTGCCTCTGGATGTCGGACCAACCTAGCCAACGCTTTAGCTGGAGTCGGCAAAGCAGATCTAGCTCATACCATCAAAAATCCCGGTAATTTTAAATATTTATAATTTCCCAACGTAACAAAATTTCCCCAATTCCCCTCTGCACAATCTTTTTAGTTTTAGTTGGTAAACTCGCACGAATATTGATCAAACATGTGAGTAATTATGTGTATTTAAACTTGAATGCTTCAAAAGGGAATTAATCAAATGTGGTAGTCTCTGCTTCATACAATTAAAACATATATAACACAGTCATGATGAGAGTCAAGTTCCGATAATAACAAGTGTAAAATTGATAATTAGGTTTTATAAAGATACTTATTTCAATGACAGATATTACACTGAACATTCCAAACTTATGCATTTTGATTTTCCATGATTCAGGCTCGAGGAACACAAGTCGGGCTACCTGCAAACTCCACATCGATCGCCAGGCATCCATTTACTGCATCGAATGTAACGACTTCTACTGCAGCGAGTGTCACCTGGATTCTCATAACGGACATCAATTCCAATCAGCAAGAAGCGCCGAGGCAGAAAGGAGAAACATAATCAACGAATCATTGGATAAGATTCCTGGTATTGAAAAAGAGCTGGTAGAATGCCAACATCGTTTCACATCTTCCCCGCACTTTAAAGGTAGAAGCAGATTTGTGGACGACATCGCACACCAAATCAACTCGGCTTTTGTGAGTCGCATCTCAGCAATGACGCAGCAGAAGGACGTCGCTTTGGAACAAGTAAAGTTGCTCAAATCACTCTATGAAAAGGGGAAATCTGGCGTATTCATGAAACTGGTTACTTACATTAAAGATTCTAAAAGGCATCTTTCTCTCGTTCTAAAACAAGGGGAGAATCTTCAAGAGGAGAAAGAAAACCGCCAAAGATTGGCACATCTGACAAAACTTGAGCAAGCCCTAAATGACGAGGGTGTCTTACGAAACATCGATGGTCTTCGGGTGTCTTTTGTGCCGGATGCAGGCGCTTCATTCGGCCGCGTCCAAGATGTTGCGGGATGGCAAAAGGACAGGGAAAATTACACCCTTCCACCGAACAAGATGAGAACCTTGAACTCCATGGTGAAACTGCGCGACGGTCGAATTGCAGTCAGATACACAAGTGGAGGTATCGACATCATAAACCTTGAAACAAATTCCACAACTAGAATTCTAGATGACACTGAGATTTGTTACATGGATCAATTACCTGGCGATGAACTAGTCATATGTAGAGGACCATCTAGAGACATGAAGATATGTCGTCTTGACGGGACAATGATGCCCGCAGAGTTTGAGACTGAAGCTAACGACTTCCTGGTGTCAATTCGCGTATCTACAAAAGGCACGATTTTGAGGGGCGACTGTAAAAAGAGGCTGGTTTCCGAATTCGATCCAAAAGGTGGAGCTCCTATCAAAGCACCAGTGGCGACTATTCTCGCACCATGGCTCTTGCTTCCCTTGCCATCTGGAGACGTAGCTTATACCCATTCTCAGTTCGGTAGAAACGATGCTGTCCGGGTATTGACGACCAAAGGCGAAGATGAGACGTTGATCGAAGGATTACCCGTGAAATGCCCTTTCAGTACGTGCGATGACAAGGGAAACATCTACGTTGCAATGGTCTCTCATGAAGAGCGAATGTCCATCACCAAGTACTCCAAGAAGGGCGTGAAGTTGGAGAGTATCGTTGATAAGATGGAAGTAAACAGCCAACTTCCGTCGTGGCATACTTGGATCCAGGTAGTGTCTTTGACACCAAGTCGACTTGCCGTAGCTGATCAAGAACGCATATATTTCTTCCGGCGTCGTCCGTCTCTCGCCGAGTTGAAAGCTCTTATGGACTGACTGTCCGATTACTTCTTTTATTGCTTTGAGCAGGATCAAATATGCAATTAAAATGAATTTGAATTAATTAGTCTTTGTAATTAATCACAATACAGAGGTTAATAATCTTATGTCTCACAATAATCCATAAAACACTTGATATAATTAATTTGCATTACGATACGAGTACAGTATGATATATGTCAGGTTTCATACAATGGGTCAATGGGGCCTATACGCAATATGAAAAATATGAAATTCGAGAAAAAATAGATATAACAGAATAAAGGAGGCATAATTGTATTCTCGTCGCAAAGTAAAATATGCCCGAAAAAGTGGAACACAGGGAGAAAACAACTATCTTGCTGATGTTTTATTTTAGTTCTAACTGAAGTTTAATGATAGCTTATTAAGATGTTCATTCGTTGCAGTGTCTATAGGCCTTTTACCGTAGTTGTTACACGTCTTCTCTCACCGTGGAATTGCTTGGCCATGCCGGAACAATATTTTGAACCTTGATGCTTTATCTTATTTACATTACTAAACGCTTTATTTAACTAAGTTATTTATATTTCTTTTTACATGTTTTTATATTTGCTCAGCATATATCCGAGGAAACAAACAAGGTACAACTGAATGTTCGGTTACTTTGTTTTTTCTCTTTATAATACATGTATATTTATCTTTTCCTTTCAATTCTTTTATCATCTGCCCATCTCTTTCTATATCTCCCTCGCTCTTTTTCTCTCTTTGCTATTTTCTTCCTCTCAACCCAAGTTATTTTTTGTCATTTATTTCCCCGAATAATTATATCAAGCAGGCGCGGATCCGGGGGGAGGGGGGGCTGAAGGTGCTAGAGCACCCCTAAGATTGGGAAGTTACCTTTTGTACATATACATTTTTAACGCACCCCGTTAAAATATTAATAACTTTTTTATACATTTTATTTTTATTTTATTTTTTTGCTTGTCAATTGTTCTGGACGGAACGATGACCTCACCCTACCCCTATATGAAGTCTGTTTCAAATGTTATAACGGCCGAAGGCCAAAAAATTTTCAACACCTACTCCCAAATTCAGGTTTCAAATAAGGAAATCTAACAAGTGACATTGGGCGTTTGGCTTGTTTGTTTATATTTTTTCCGGCCGAAGATGTGTGTTTTAATTTAGGGATGCAATTATGTTTAATATTAGTTTCATAGTACGGATAATGTTATATTGCGTCGAGGTTGCCGCTATGAATTAAAAAAAGTGTCCAAAATCGAGTTCAAAGAGCATTTGCTGCTATAACATGTGCTGAATAATTTCAAAAATACACACAAATAATGGACATAATTCTTATCTATGATTGATATTTAATAACATTCTGACTGCATTATATGACATTTACAAAACAAAGCACAATGAAAAACAAAACAGTTTAGTGACGCAAGACTTCCTTTATAAAAGGAGTTCAGTCTATAAAGCATATAACTACTACCGGGGATTTTTCTACAACAAAAATACATGCACATGAGCATTCATGTACTCAAACTGAAGTAAGAAAACTTTTAGAATTAATCTTTAAATCATTTTATCTCTGTCTTTGTTAAAACTTGGTGAAATAAATGATCATTCAGCATACTATAGCCTGCACCTGTGAGTCATACACTGATTGGATGTTCATTTCATGTACTTGTCCAATTTACTTGGATAATTGATTTTGGTAACATTCAGTCCAAAAGTTCATTGTATTTGTGTTATTCACAATAAAGAGTGTACATCTGAAGTATTAAGCATTTTATTATTTCTTTTATTATCTTGCAAATATAATATAATGTAATAATTGAAAAAAAAAACTTATCAAAATGTAAACCAGGGGATACCCCTCTAAGCATAAGATGAGAGCTACAAAATACCGGCAGGAATCAGAATACATGTATGTATAACCATTAAAACCATTTACACCATGTTTAAAACTGTGTGAAAACCGGATACAGATAGAGAGAGCTAGTTTTTCAGCAGATCTAAAATAAAGATCATTCATTTTTTACTGTTTTTTGATTAATGATAAACCAAAATTGGAATAGCAAAACAAAGTTGTTCTTTCCCCAAGGACACCATATTATCTATATTTTTGCAATATTCTTTAACATAATGGCAAAGACACATGGTTCGGTTCCAAAAGATAAGACATCAATCTGTTTTACTTCACAGAAAAATGTGCAATTTCTTTTCTATACTTTGAACTAGCATTTAAGCAAGAGTGATATCATACAGTGCATTTCCAATGGTTGCTTTAATAAATAGGATTAACACTTTCGTTTAAAGAGGTACTCAGTGATATAAAGTGGTGTAAATGTGTGGTAGCTATCGGAACCGAGCTCTTTAAATATATTTCACAAATGCATAACATTCAAACAAGGAATGGACTAATGTTTCACATCAAATGATTACATTGCCACATATACAGTGTGTTCCTAAAAAAAGAGGACCGAAGTTCAAAGGTCAGTCATTCCAAAAGTATATGGTTTATTCTTGTGATTTGTTACTCGAATAATAAGTAACTCATCAGCTTTAATTTGAGACATTGCTGACGTCTAAATTGTAATGGGTCACAGAGTTAGGGTCCTTTGAAGGTAATAGATACAAAACCCGTTTTTTCCAAGTTTTGGGGTTTTGGGGTACGAAACAAAATTTTTGTTAGTTTTTGGTTTCATCGTTTTGGGGTATTTTTTTCACACAAGGTTTCAATGAAATTCAATCTCATTTTCCAAAGGACCACTGGCAATGAGATGGGTTCACTATTATGGGCCTCTGGAGTCGTGGTGACGTCGTGGTGACGTCTCCTGAGACTTCAGGGCGTCGTGGGTAAATCGAACAAAAGTCTGAAAAAATTGTCAATCCTGTTCGATTTCTTTTAATCGCTAGCAAGTTCCGACAAAGTTTCTGAGAAGTCGTGGATACTTTCGTGCATATTTAGGGGACGTCGCGGCAACCCACCGAGACGTCACAGAGACTTGCTTGCGTCTGAAAGAAGTCTACTAAAATATTGAACATGTTTGACATTTGTTTGGTTTTCTCGCGACTTCCTGGAGACTCAGGATCCGTCGCAGTGACCTCTCCGAGACTCCAGAGACTCATAATTAAGAACGCATCTCATTACCAGTGAGAAATCCACTTTAGCAAAGAAGATGACATTTCATTGAAACTTGCTGAAAGAGATCCAATGACACCAATTACTTAAGAAAGGTTTGTTTCATACCCGAAAAACCACAAACTTGGAAAAAACGGGTTTTGTACCTATCGCCTTCAAAAGACCCTAACTCTGTGACCCATTACACTTTGGACGTCAGCAATGTCTCAAATTAAAGCTGATAAGTTACTTAATATTTTAGTAAACAAATCACAAGAATAAACCATATACTTTTGGAATGACTGACCTTTGAACTTCGGTCCTCTTTTTTTAGGAACACACTGTATATCTACGTCTAGACATCACCAATAGCACCTACCAAGCTAAATTTCCTAAAAAATGAATCAAATTTGAGTCAAGTGCATCTAACTGAAATTTGATTTTTTTTTTTTTTTTTTTTTTTTTTTTTTTTTTTTTTTTTTTTTTTTTTTTAATTGAATTGTTTGAATTGTGGAAAGTTGAAACTGAACACGAACTATCCTGGAAATTGAAAGACAAAGGATGATATCAAGGCAACCAGGTTTATCTAAAAAATAAACAATTCATAAATTGCTAAGAAAATTATGAGTTGAAATAAAAAAATAATCTCACACAAAACCAGCCACAACATATACATGATTATTCTGATTTAATATGAAACACACAAATTTATTTCTACATCTAACCTTATTAATTTAGAATATTTATTGAATAGCAATGTAAGCCCTGTGCACTGTAACATGAATAGTTGCAATCAATTGCAAATATGAAACAATCATTCTGTTTGGTTCATAGTGAGACTTTTAAGCATGCAACAATGATCCCAATTGGCTACTATCAATTTGAAATTGATCTCAACTCTTTATGCTACAGGGCACTAATGGAATAAATAATTGATTACCAAGAATTCAGGGAGCCAGCTAAGTACACACAAGTACATGTATAACTGGAATGACATTTCTGTACAAGAGAGTGATGGGGTTGCCTTGTTTCTAGAAGAGTAGACATAACAGAATCCTGGTGGAAATTTTCCTGATGCTGCCGGACTCAGAGAGACATCGTGCTGGCAATGAACTATAGTAAAGACAAAAGATAAGATAAAACAATTAATGAAATGAGATAATGTATTCGCTGTTATTTCGTGATATTAATTTTTCACGCTGAGTGGCCTCAAATTATGTTCAGAAGTTCTTGAATTCTCGCAGCATGTTCGTAAGCACCCAATTGAACCTTCCCAATATCTACATAAGAAATCATGCCCATATATTTGCAGGTTTTTTATTTCGCGGTGGCCGATCGTGCGAAATCCGTGAAAATTAATGTACCGCGAATATGATTCCAAAGTGAAATGCTTAAAACAAGGCCGGATCCTGGGGGGGGGGGGGGGGGCTGAAAGGTGCTAACCGCACGCCGTAAGATTGGGAAATCAGCATACCTTTTTTACATATACCTATTTAGCGCACCCCGTTAAAATTAAAAACCTTCTT
>CALNVZ010000641.1:34349513-34381017 GCA_940671915.1 Paracentrotus lividus
CGAGCACATTGAGCAGGATCTTAGCTGCAAGGTGGGGTCTCCGTGCTGTCAGAATCCTAGTCTTTTAAATCCCAAATGATGTTAGTAAAGTATCACACTGATTTTATGAAAAAAACTGCTCAACTGTCTCCTCTGTGTTCTAAAGAATAACAGATATGGCAAAGAATAATCAGTCCATGCACGTCTTCCAATATGTAATAATGCATGCAGCACGGGGAGATGTCAATTCAAAGTATAAGGCCATACTTCCTTAATTCTCACCCCGGAACTCTGCATGCAACCAGCAGTGATTGTATAGCTGAGTAATCTGTGTACAGCTGTATGGGAAAGCACATGCTTTGCACACAAACCGCTGATGCATGGCATTGTGCCGTGAATCCATCGATTTGGACCGTCCAAATTGATAATATATTACACAGCTTCAGTTTTGTTGCTAAATTCAGGTGTTAGAGTGGATTTTATAACAAATCCTTTTGTACACAGAGGTTAATTGAGGTATTCATTCATATTATGCTGCTCTTGAAGCAAAACAAAAAATCTATTCTCCCAACACTATACATGACCTTTAAGAGGTGCTTAAGGTTGGAATCTCTGCTTTCAGACTTTACTTAAAGACAGTGAGTAGCGAGCTTCCATGGGTAATTAGCAACCATGGATACTTACCCAGAAACAGGCGTTTTCCATCACCTGATTTTTATCACCACTGCCAGACCTTATGTAATGCCTATGTAATAGCCCACCCATGGCTCCATCTGGTAAAGTCATTAATTCTCACATTCCCTACATGTAGCCCTATGATGCCCAAACCTGTCCATGGTGGGACAGATTGTTTTGCTGTGGCCAAGAAATTTAGCTTCAAAACAGGTATTTCCACTGCTTTTCACAAATTCTGGAGTCAGCAAATTATGATCCACTCCCCAGGAAAGCTCACTACCCCAGCTCTTTAACAGGGTTAAGAAAACTACTCACCTCATCGTACTGCATCATGGCATTGCCGTTCTGCTGGGTGTCCTTTCTCCTGAAGAGATCTACAATCAAAAGCACATGGTAAGAGGTGTAAAAAAGATGAATATTGACTGACATTACGTAACAGGAGATGTGTACGTGCCAATTTTCGTTGTGATCGTGCGATCAAAGACCGGGATTTCAGGAGGTGGTAGCCAAATCAACCCCCACTTGGGCTATGCATTATTGAAAAGAGCCCGGGCAGATTAGGGTTAAGCTAAAATATGCTGCAAAGATGTCATACCAATTAAACCCTTCATATGTACTGCAAATGGTGCAATGTATCATTATTTTTTTTACCCATAGAAGACTGGGCCCGAATAAACTCGGGATGGTGTCTATGGAAAATGTTTTATAGCAAAATTAACTTGACTTCCAGAGATTAAATATATTACTAAAAAATTAATCAAAATTATGTTGGAAAGATATACCTGTCAGGCCCTTCAGACGTACACAACAAGAAACAAATGAATCAAATTGGATACGCCCTTCAACTCCATAACGCCTGACTAGAGCACCAATAGCCTGAGGGGATAATCTGTAACCTAGATATTGGGACAGTAAAAAATCTTTAATAGTAGTAGCAGTAGTAGTAGTATAATGATCATATATCATATATATCCTTTGTCACGCAATGGAATTGGCAATGTATCCCTCGGGTCATTACAAAGTCTTTGCCATAAAACACCCCCTTACTACTACTCCCCCTCTTGACCCAGCCCTGCGGTGGGGGGGGGGGGGGGGGGGGGGGGGGGGGTTGGCATACGTGTAAGTTTGAGTAAAAGTGAGGTTACTACTTCACTAGCTTTATCACTCAGATCAGATCCCTGTTACGTCTATACTCAGTTCAATAAAAATAAACCTCAGTTAGGAATAGAGAAAGAAATCAAGCAATTCAATCATTTTGAGCCCCTTTGACTGTTGACCTTATACATGGAACCCTGGGCCTGTATTCCAATAACCCTAACTTACCTGGGGGTCTTTAAGGCCCCCCTCGACATTTTTCGCGATAAATCCGCAGTGCGAAATTTTTTAATCGCGCCGCTTGCTGACATTTTACTTTCAAGCCTTGCGCATCTTTTAAAACAATTTTTCGCGAAAATCGGGCGTACAGTTACGACGTTTTACGATTTTCAAAAATTTGCGTCAGACCGAAAATGGCTCAAAAACGTAATTTCATGTACAAAGTCAATACAAAATGTGTTTTCAGCTAGAATTCATAAATTATTAATTATTTTTAATTTTATTGACAAGAGTCATTTGATTGTATGCTATTTATGGCCGAAATAATGTCACAGACGATATGTGTCGAAAAACAATAAAAATAAAAAGCTAAAAATAAAAACAAAGAAATACATAAGAAATTTAAAAGACAATAAAATACATAAGACATTTTTGTACCGGAATTTTTTTCGTGTACAATTCTTAGGAATCCTATAAAGAATAATTTCACAAAAAAAATTAGCTTTCTAGGAGCTTTATTCAGTGAATTACAGCAAAAGGTATGATTTCATGAATAAATTAGCATAATTAATTCATATAAAATAAAATATATGAATTTAGTGCAATTTATCTGTGCAACCGCGTAGATTATGTCATTCTCTAACTTTATGCAACTTTTCGACGCGATCGCGGATCGCAGCCGAGATTTAAGGGGGGGTGGCTTAAAGGCCCCCCCCCCCCGATTTAAGTTCGCAAAATAGCCCAGGTAAGTTGTTAGGCAATTTGCTTAAGTCTAAGTATCTTTTCTAAGATTTTGTCCAGGAAAAAATATCTTAGCTTTTATTTCAAACACGTAAAGCACTTTGTCTTGAGCTCAGAAAGCTATTAAGCAAAAGGTCCTAATTCTGTTCATATTGTCATGTTTAATTGTGGCCCAATGAGCTTGCCTATAATCAAACACCAAGTTAAGCACTAGGAGTTAGGTATAAAGTTAGGATAAAAATCCGTTTCTAATGTGAGTATTTGTAGGAACACTCTGTTAAGACGTTTAACTTAGCCAATCAAAGAATTTATGCTCAACTGTCAATATAGGCTAAGCAAAATACTCTTAATTAAAACCCAAATTTATTTTGCCAAAAAAAAATCTTTAGTCAATGCTTAAGTCCAACATTTATAGAATACGGCGCCCTGGATTTCGAAAACATTGCGGTGCCGTAAAGGCATCTTTCATGAAAGCTAGGCTAAATAGTTATGGTTTTGAAGTAAACACTCCAGCACAATTTTTGTAAAATTTGTGAAAATTTGAGCTGCACACGCGTTTCCTGATTAATGTGGGAGGTGGTGTACCAATGACTGGCGAATAGCCAGCCAATAGATAACAATTTGTTATATTGAATAAGAGGAAGAAGAAGAAAAACAAAAAAACAGTCAAAGGGAAGTAATTTATAAGGTAATAAGATATAGAATATAGAACAGGATATTGAACAAGTTCTATTGTTTTGTAGTGTTTAATTTGCAAAGTTTTTTCTATTTCATAATTATTTTGTTTTTTATAATATGTTATCGATGACATCATGTTTCATATGTACGTGTATTTAACTGCATGCTTTTACTTTGTAACGCTTTTTATGAAAATGTGGAAAATAACTTTGACTTTGAACTTTGATGAAAAAAAGGGGAAGACCCATGCTTTAAAAAAAAGTGAAAAGAAAGAAAAAAAAATCCAAATAAATAGCATTGGGAAGAAACCCTTTTATTCCTTTTTTTCTCGGTGTGGGGGGGGGGGCTGGTTTATAAATATCAAAAAAGCAATAACCACTTTGGGCAACTAATGACAGGTGGGCAGACCAGCAAACTCAGATAGATCTTCCTCTATAGCACAGTTCCCAGCATTTCAAGAAAACAAAATTCCCTGATTTCCCTAATGAAATCTAAACATACCCTGATAATTATTTAAACCCATTTCGTTTTGCGTGTTTTTCTTTGTTTGTTGCCGTTGAAGTATTTGAAGATAGAAAATACTTGTCTGATTGACTAACAACTTTTCGATTTCGGGCAATCAAATTCCCTGACTTTTCGCTGATTTTGAAGCATTATTAAGGCCCCGTCACATCGGCCTTGCTGTATAAGTTAAGGCGCCTCGACATTCAGCTAGCCAGGATTTTTCAGCACGCATCAACATTTCTGCGTTCAAAAGCATTTCACTAGTTTTGCGTGCGTCTTACCTGTGTACGCGTTAAATTAATGTCTAATGGCGTGTATTACGTGTGACCTGCGGGTCAGGCGTGTGCAAGCTTCGAAACTGATCCGTGTGATTACATAAGGTGACAATTACGTGCGCTACGTGGATCTCGGCATAACTACGTGTAAATAGCTGCACTGTGCGAGCTGCTGAAACCATCATTCTCAATAATTCCCTGAACAATCCTGCCCTGTGAGACGTCATATATTTTTGGCCGCAGAATCCTCGGGCAAACTGCTACTCGAGCGGGTAATTGCGCGTGATTTGCGGTCAATCCGGGTGTCCGTATGGTGTTCTGCGTGTACCTCTGCAAGCAATCACCAGTAAATCACCTGGAATAAGTTTTGAGCAAGTTCAAAACTTTTCTGCAGGCAATTCAGACTTGCGTGCGTACCTGCGGGCAAGTACTTGCAAGATACGTGCGAAATATTGTCAACGCGGAAGACCTGCGGGTAGCAAAAATTGTCACCCGTAACTCATAAGCAAGGCTGATGTGACAGAGCCTTTATCAAATTCCCTGACTTTTCCCCGTCTGGAAAAAAGTAAAATCATTTTCCCTGATGGGCTGGAAATCCTGATATTGGCAGCTCCTCTAGACAAAAAGATATTTAGAAAGATGAGAAAGAATAGGGGAAAAAAAATGATATTGAAAAGAGGAAGTACATGTAAGAAGAAGAGCATGGACAATAAAGACAATAACCCAGAGGACCATATTCACAACATATAACATTGTAACATGTATGTTCCGTACACATTTACTGGATTATGGAATCATACTTTAATGGTTGGGAAAATTTTTGTACTTATTATTCCCAGGCAGTTTTTAATAGTTTCAGTATCAATTGTTAAGATAAATCAAACATCTACTTTTCAGGACTGTGTCACATTTTGCTAGCCATAGTTAAACCACAAATTTAAGCTATGGCTTAACTTACGATACCTTTGTGCATACAGGCCAAAAACTCAGAACCACTTATAAAAAAGACATACCAATAGCACTCAATGCCTGAGCTAGCTCATTGCTATCAATTTGACTTGACCTGTCGCGGTCATAGGTCGCAAATGTCGTCTTCCATTGGTTGAGAACTTCCCATAGTTCCTTGAATTCAGTGAAACCCATCTTGCCTGAATAGTCTCGCTGTAATTGAGAACTTGAGTCAAAGAAAACATCACTGTTCCCAGAGATATCTGCAATAATGGTTTATTAATCAAAAGCTTAAGCTGTGCAGAAATGACAAATTTTGCCACTTTCTAGGCGTTTTATGAACAAATTCCTCTGAGGCAAATCTTAAGTGACAAAATTTGTCACATTCCAGCCATTTTTAAAATGTGTTTCTTTTATAAAGTTTGAGCAGAACTTTGTGTATACTCTTTTAAAACTACAATCTCACAAATTTAATAAAATAAAATTATTTATAGATAGCATTGCAATGCCTGCTTTCCGGAGACAGTGTCTCAGAAACTTGAGCTGATGGGTTCTGATTTCAGCTACATCCTTCCTTTTTGTATTTGCCCTGATCAAGACAACCTCATTTGATTTGTGGTTTATCCAACTTATTCTCAATATTCTTTAAAAAAAAAAAAAAAAAATGAATATAAGAGATTCAGAAAATCAATTTTTTTCCCCAAAAATTTGACATTTTTAAAAATTATCATGCCATTTCCTCTACTCTTTTTAAATTTTGCTCAGTGACTTGCATCTCATTTGATATAATGCTCACATCTGATGAGACAGAACAGTCACGCTGGAGCTAGTGTAGCAGTGCCTTAAATTGATAAGGATACGTCCAGCATGTTGATCATCAGGGTACATGTCTCTACCTCAACTTTAAAACATGTTTGCTCCACGTAAACAGGTTAGGATTAAACAAAGAACAGAGAAGTGGATGAACAAAGATATTCTGTGCCTAATTAGAGAGAGAAACATAGCTTACAAAAATTGGAAGAAACATATGAATGACGAAACGCTCTCCAAAAAATATCGATTATTACGAAATTTGATTCAAAGAAAAGTTAGGAAGGCCAAACTCGAGTACTTGCAAAACAGATAGAAGAAAATAAGCAAGATTCGAGAAGCTTTGAAAGAATTTGAAAACTTGGGATTGAAAAATAAGAAAACAAAGAAACAAGAGTCTGTCATTCGTGTCGACGGCCAATTATGTCATGACAAACTGACAATCGCTGACGAAATTCAATTCTTATTTTACAAATGTTGCTGCAAACTTGGTTAAAAAAACTACCACCATCCAATAATCTTTTCAATGCAGATAATCATTGTATTCGTGACTTTTATAAAGAAAAAGGTGTACTCGAAAATAGTTTTGTGTTATCACCAGTAAGTGAGCAATTTGTTTTAACGAGTTGCGCAAATTAAACGTATCTAAAAGGTACTGGATTAGACATGATTCCCGCTAATTTTTGAAAGATGCGGCTAAGAGTATATATGGACCTTTGTGTAATATAATAATATAAGTATTAGAACGAGTACTTTTCCAGACGACATGAAAATAGCCAAAGTAACACCATTGTATAAAAGAAAGACAGACAGAAGTTGGAAAATTATAGACCAATAAGTGTATTAAGTGTACTGTTGTATCAAAAAATTTTGAAAAAATCTATTCATGTTCAACTTGAAAGATATTATAAAGAAAGAAATATCATTTATGATTTTCAATCTGGCTTAGACATGAACTATTCAACCGAAACATGTCTAATTCATTTGACAGATTATGTGAGGACCGAAACATCACATGGAAACTACGTTGGTATGGTCCTTCTTGACCTACAAAAGGCATTTGGATACTGTTAATCACGAGATATTATTGACTAAGTTAAAGTAATGGGTTTCAGCACCGAACTTTGGCATGGTTCAGATCATATTTATCAAATCGACACCAGGTGGTATCGTTTCATGATGTATACTCCAATTACTACCAATAATTTGTGGTGTTCCACAAGGAAGTATTTTAGGCCCAATCCTATTTACGAGTTATATTAATGATATGTGTATTTGTGTAAAAGACTGTAAGCTGTTACTTTATGCTGATGACAGCGTGTTACTTTTTCAAGTTCTAACCAAAACTTGTTGAGAAAAAACTCAGCGAAGAAATGTCAATATGTGTTGATTGGATGACTGATAAATAAGCTATCTTTACATTTGGGTAAAACAGAAAGTATTTTGTTTTCCACAAAAAGTAATAAGAAAAGGAAGATGAATTCAACGTAGCTTACAAAGATCAATCATTCAGAAAAAAAGAATCCGTTAAGTATCTAGGCATCGAATTAAATTGTAAGGTTTCATTTTGTTCTTTAGTAGAATCTATTGTAAAGAAGGCAAACTCCCGTTTGAAATTTTGTATAGATATCAAATTGTATGAATCTACATGCAAGGCGTATATTATGTTTTGCTCTCATTCAATGTTATTCGATTATGCTAACGCTGCGTGGTATTCTAATTTAGGCAAATTAGATCAAAAGAAGTTGAAAATCACACAAATAAGATGGTAAGATTCATCAATGTTTTAGGCCCAAGATCTCATGTTGGTTACAGAGAGCTTCTGCAGCTGGTCTACTTGATGTAAATCAAAGATCAAAACAATTAATACTGCACCATGCACACAAAATTTACCACTCGAGAGCAAATCATTATATTGGCCTCACTTTAACCTTGTCTCAAACTTACATAATTATGATACAAGAAATAGTCATTATAACTTTAGCTTGCCAGGGCGAGTTGGTAGTATTGGCAATTGTTTTTATTACAATGCCATCAAATACTGGAATTCTCTTCCTAATCATATTAAAGCAATGGAAAACTACGCACATTTCAAAAGAGTGCTTAAGGAGTTTCTTTCAATTGAGACTAAAACAATTGAAGCAAGCGACGTTGTAACGACAGTATGATATGCCTTGAAATATTATTTTCTCAATGTTTTACTTTAATTTATTTAATGTGTTTATGTTTTGAACTAGTTTTTATGTGTTAATTAACTGTTTAAAGTTTGCTGTAAATACGTTCCATGTATATATCGTCTATTGGGAGCCATAAGGGCGTTGTTGCATCTTATAGATGTTCCGTTTGGAGCCAGAAGGGCGCTATTACTGTACAAAGTCAATGGTAATAGCGCCCTTCTGGCTCCAAACGGAACATTCTTGATCTGCAATAGCGCCCTTCTGGCTTCAAGCGACGATATTATAATTTATAATTTTGTACCTGTATTAACTTTATTCTATTATGTTGGGACCCCGTTGTAAATAAGCTCTAGGGCTTTCATGGGTCATCCCGTCAAGCTTATGTGAATGTTGTTTATACTTGACAAATAAATCAAATCAAAAAAAAAATATGCTGAAAGCTACAAATAAAGATACAAAGAATTCTTAAACATTGTGGTAAATGTAAAATATCCATGATCCATCATATATCAACATGAGAAACAAGTCGATGGAAAAAAGTCAAAACAAAAGTAAAGGAAATCGGCAAAATAATTTTTTTAAAGTCAATTTTTAAGGAATTTTTTTGTTGTTGATTTTCTGAATGTGCAATATGCTAGTGACTTGCTTCGTCCAATAATATTTGCAGATGATACAAGTTTATTTATGTCTGCAAAAAATTATACTGACATTGCTCAATTGTTACACTCTGAGATACCCAAATTGATAAATGGTTTATATCCAACAAATTGATGGTAAATTCTAACAAAACTAATTATATGGTATTTAAAACAAAGAATAAAAAATACAGGATGTGCCTATTCAGATACTTCTAAATGGTCAAGTTATAAGTCAAACCCAGTCACTAAATTTCTTGGTGTCCAACTGGATGAAAGTATAAATTGGTCTAAACATATTCAGTATATTTCTATAAAAATTTCACGTGCAATAGGTGTTTTATCTAGATTACGACATATCCTTCCCATAAATATTTTGGTCAAATTGTATAACACCCTCATACTACCATATTTATCATATTGTACTATAATATGGGTAATTGCTGTAATATTTTTATCAACAAAGTATTCATACTTCAGAAAAGAGCCATTCGTATTATTACAAGTTCCCCTCCAAGAAGCTCCATTAAACCACTATTTAAAAAGTACAATGTTTTATCTATTCACAATATATTTAATCTGCAGGTTGCTTCATTCATGTACATGTATTTTAATCGTCAATTACCCACCCTATTTAATGACTTATTTACCCTCAACTCAAATTATCATAACTATTTTACAAGGTCTCAATCTGATATTCGTATACCCCTTTTTAAATATGCATTATCTCGACAATCAATTAATATGTATGGTCCCAGACTTTGGCACACTATTCCTCCATCATTAAAGCTTCCCCACTCTCCAAACCTTCAAAAGAAAATATAAGTCTTTTTGATAAATTCCTGAAATTCCCCAAAACCTAAATATTACATTTTATCTAAATATTACATTTGACTTGATTACCCTATGTTAATTTGCTAATTACAATGTTTCTACTTGTTTCTTTTTAATGTTAATTACTTTAAGTACATTATTTCATTCAATCTAGGAGCTAGCCTTGACAAGCCCTTGGCTTTTGTTGGCTCCTCCACTCTCTATTAAATTGATTGTATTTGTTATTGGTATTTCTTGTATGATATTTTTGTCATCAATTTGTTTTTAATTTATGTTTTCTGTATATATTTATGTATTTATATGGATCACGTGTATAATGTTTATACCGTGTATCGTTTTTATGAGTGGAATAAACTTGAACTTGAAACTTGAATCTTTAATGTTTCACGTGTGTTCTGTAAAAAGAATGAGTGAAAATGATAACGGTAGTGTTTTAAAATTCAATGACTCTATGCATTGCGACTTGTGTCTCATTTTGATATTATGCATCACATATCAATAGTAAGGTATTAAAGTCCAAGCTATTTTGCAACTTTGTCCCACATGTTACCATAAATTTACCATAAATGAATTATGATTATTAATTTCATTTATTTTTCATGTTTTGGGTAAAGTGTCCCATGTGTTGAGTTAAAGAAGAAGGGATATAAAGGGAAAAGGGGTATTTATAAACAACAAGAAAAGAAAACAATTGCCTATGGAGAAGTTTCTGATTGTCTACAACTTTGTTGCTTCTCGCATATTTTTTTGAAGAGGTTGTTCCAGGGTGTTCGGGTAGAGCAATAAATAAACCTTCAACTACATGTATTAACCCACTTTAGCCTACATGTACAGTCTGTGTCAAATAAAATGGTACAAGTGGAAAACATTTTTTTATAGTATGAAGATTAATCACAACGTGGTATTGTTTGGTATTTTCATAAAGCAGGAAAATCAGACTTGCTTCTGCAATTTTTGTTATCTCATTTGGTGCTGTAATTTTTGAGATATGACTAGTTTTCTACAATCAAGAAAAATCCATTTTTAGCACGCCGTCCCATGCCTTTGTGTAGGTCTCGCATAATGGCCATGAATTCAGGGCTCCAGAACAATAGAAGTGCGCAATTTCGATGTGTTCCTCGTTGCACAAAATTTAGCATAACTTTTGTTTTACGATAGCAAATTGTACAGAACAAAACGCATTATTTAAAAATATTTAACACCTACATGTAAATTATTTTTCCCCGACTGTAGAGACTGTACAGACGTAGAGGCTAAATCCGAAGAGGGGGGGGGGGGGGAGAATAGAAAGAGAACACTTACGTTGGTAGCTTCCTGAGATTCCAGAAGACGTTAGGCAATGCTGCAACTCCTTCTGATCTATCTGCCCATCCTTAATAAAGATTAGAAATCAATATCAAGATTATGATAAAACATTCATATTAAGACTAAAAATTGATATCAAGTTTGAGATTTAATTAAAAAGTTTCTATAAAAATAGATTTCAGGCTTTCGTTTAATGGCAAATAGCAGTAAAGTGTCTTGATACGGCATTTCATTTTTATTAGGATGGGTAGCTGGATGATTTTATTAATCAAGAGCAGTATACAATGTATATGTCTTTATGAAAGAGAAACAAACTTTTGTGAGGTCCATTTTGATTAGAGTCATGTAGATTTTAACTTGATTAATTAAAAAGTGGAACTGGAACTAAACTCTCCATTGTTTTATAAACAATACATGTACAAATGGAGGAAAAACTCTGAAATTGACCTGAACTTTATATACCGTTCCAGTACTGTATGTTAGTGATAGTGTTTTTTTCCCCCTCTTAAAGCCTAATAGCTTTATGCAAACCTATTAATGCTTTATATTAGATTGTCAGGGGGATTGCACATACATGTTCAATGTTTATAATATAACAATAAAACTCAACTAAAACTATCTGTGCTACTTACACATATTCAAATACACATCAGTTTCTTTTTTTTTTATATCAAAGGAAATAATCAAAAAGATATGACCAATAGAAACTAAAGATGTTTATTTAAAACTCAACTAAAACTATCTGTGCTACTTAAGCCTACTGTACATGTATTCAAATACATGTCAATTATATAATTTGATATCAAAGAAAATAAGAAAAAAGATTAACCCCAAAAAACAAAAATTAACTTTGATTGGATAAATGAGAAATATACTTACTGCACCAGCTACTGCACTGAAGTATCCGTAAAGTGGATCCTGAAAATAAAATAAAATAAAAGAAGTGAAATTGAAATTAAAAATAACAATTACAAGAAAATTTATAAAGATCATGTACATGTATATCATTGTGATGATACTGTAATTATACTTGAATAATGCCATGTACAATGTATGGGTGAGGGGTGTCATAGACCACGATTAAAAGTAGCTGAAAAAAACTGAAAAGGGTTAAAAAAAAGAAAAGAAAAACTCCTTTTGTATGTAGAGGAAAGCTAGTTGGGGACATTCCATTCCATTATATCAAATTGTAATAATTATAAAATGAAAACGGTTTTTGTTATGTTATCTTTAAATACCTTGTCTCTGTGATTCATGGGTGTCAATTGTGGAGGGGGGAAGGGGGGGGTGCATCCCCGCAAAAATTTCGGTGGGGGGATTGTGTGTACAGTCATCCCCCCCCCCAAATATTTTGATATGAAAGAAATTAAAAATTTCATATTATGTGCATATAAATCTATCTATTACAAAAATCCCAATGTTTCACGCCTCAGTGGGCACAAGATACAAGAAAATCATGAAAATGAGAAGAAAGTTTGGGGTTTCGTCATGGTTCAGTGACTTTTCGAATACGTAATTTGAATCAAGATCATGTTAGTTGGAGATCAGTTGAAGCTGTGTGCCAAGTTTCTTGGCATTACTCACGGTAGAATTAACAATAATCATCAATGAAATTGGCTGAATTTCACGTTTTTCAGGTATTGATTTCCTCCTCCATTGACTTTATGTACAGACTTTAACAAAAGTTTAACAAAAGTGAAATTTGGCATATTTTAGATGTCAGTTTTTGTCAATTTGACTGTGAATTATTGTATGAAACTTTGCACATAGCTTCAACTGGTCTCTAACTAACATGATCGTTACTCAAATTACGTATTCGAAAAGTCACTGAACCATGAGGAAGCCCCAAACTTTCTTCTCATTTTCATGATTTTCTTGTTTCTTGTGCCCACTGAGGCGTGAAACATCGGGATTTTTATGAAAATAAAATCAAAAGTACTCCCCGAAAAGAATTGTTATATTCAATCAAAGTAAGAATTTGAATTTTAGTCCGTACGTGAGAAAAGGGCTTTTCCAGTCGCACGTGCTCACTGAAGCATGAATTTTTGAATAAATGCCATAGGATCATTGACACGTGTCAAAAGAATATAAATAAAACCCCCAAAATGTTATTGAGATGATTTCTAGTGCATAAAATTACTATAATTACTCTTCGTAATTCTAAAATGGCCTATTTTTGGTTGATTCATGGGTTCATTCAACCGTGAATGGATGGATATTGGTTGCATACACTTCCAAAACAGGAATTCCCTCGCATTTGATCGATTATACCATGGCAAAGAAGTAAAAATCGCAGTTTGGGCAATTTTTGCTGCATGTTCACTCAACCGTGAAATTTGACGCAAATTTCGTTTCCGTACGTTGGGAAGCACGTTTTGCATACATTCTGACGTGTAAATTGTTTAAAATCTGAAAGTGGGTCCGATATCATTGAATCAAAGTTGTGATTTTAGGCTTGTGAACTTCAAAAAATGACATTTTTGCATTCAACCATTAATCACTGAAACATGACTTGATGACTTGTCCTAATATTCGGTCCTATGGTAGCTAATTAAATTCCCTACATGGACATATAATTAGATTTTTAAAATTCCTCCTGGTTCAAAAATTATTGATATCTGAAATAGGGGGAACTTTCTTTTTGTTTTGTGTTTAGAAATGTAAATATAGTAGAATAAATGATTTATTTTATGTTGTGTTTGTTTTTTATGAGATAGGCCTATCGTCGTCACACATACCATCTTCTTTATACAGTTTCCTGCTACAATTACACGTTTAATGGTCAAGATACGGATTATATTTTTAATTGTATATATGATTCTTAAAAGGCTCCCTGTAAATTTATATATAATACTGATACAATCTGATTTACGAGAGGGACGAGCGAGAGAGAGAGAAAAAATTAATGAAAAGCCGGATTACTAGACACTAGTTGTTTCCAAGGCAACTTGGCGAAAATATAACGTAATAGTTTCTGAATATTATAGAATTAATCCGTAAACGTTAACAATTAAATTCAAATTCATTTATCTTTTAAGAACTTTAAACGAGCACCTTTACTATAGAAACTATGATAAAGACGTAGTATTAAGTTTTGTAACGTTTAAAAACAGTAATGCTACAGTCACACAGACACTTACGTTGAGTTACGTCCGGTTGCGTCCAAAAATTATTTTCTTATCTGCGGATACTCACGGATGCCTTCCCGTCATAGTCAGCAGTGAAAATATTGATAATTTCGTTCATCCAGTAAAACAACGAAATATATAAGAAATGATAGAACATAAGATGAAATAAGATTGGAAAAAAAAAACAAATACGTACCTATACGTAAGTGTCTGTGTGACTGCAGCATTACGTTGATTTACGTCCGGTTGCGTCCAAAAATTATTTTCTTTATGCTACAGTCACACAGAACTTACGTTGAGTTACGTCCAGCGTTGCGTCCAGAAAAGCTCATTTTTTTCTGCGGATCCCCACGGATGCCTTCCAGTCACGCCTCAATAATTATAAGATATACGGGACAAAATGTGGATGATACGAATAGTTACGTCCAGATACGGACACTTGCGTCCACTTACGAATAACCTTACTAGTCTACTCGGCCTTTGTTTTTTCCGACTTCCGGAAACTTCCGAACACTTCTGAACATTTGCGGGGATTTACATACGTATACACATAACTGGGAATTGTAATGCAAAATTATATATCTCTCTGGTCAATGAGTGAGGTTGTTTTTTTTAAACCTTCGCTAATAGATCACCTTTCCTATTTCTGCTAGTTATATGGCTTCAAAGTCATATCCCAAAAGCAAAGTAGTAGGTACAAAGACAAAGGTTGAAGAGGGCTACATGGCAACAGACGTTGATCCGGGGGCAAGCCCCCTCCTCCAACCCCCTCCCCCAACCCCCCCCACCCCCCCCCCAAAAAAAAGGGGAAGGAGATTAATAGAGAAGAGAGAGAGAGAGGGGGGGGGGAGGCGAGAAGTTAGAATAACAGAGAGAGAGAAAGAGAGAGAGAGAGAGAAGAAGAAAATAAAATAATTAGGTTTCAAACTACTTTTTATATTTCATTTCATTTCATTTCATTTATTTTCCATATACAACAAAATAAATCAAAATACATAGTATTCATTGTACAAGGTAAAACAATAGAACATAGCAATGTAATCGTAAATATAAAATAGATCACAGTGTACAACAGGTCTAAAAAAAAACCAGGTTGTTTATGGAGGGGACTGCTAAAAAGCTGTGCTTGTAGATTGCAGCCCCCTATCGCTTCTATATACAAGCCATTTCAGAAGATTACGTCCCTAATAAACAGACAAAAACGAACGATTTTTTTTTTAAAATAAAGGAACCAATCGAAAGATAAAACATCCCAGAAGAGACAACATGCAGCGAAATCCCTAATTTACGCAATTGATTATTAAATTGTATTATAGTTTTCAAAGAGGTTTATCTTTTTCAAAAGTTTAACTCGCATTTATATAGAAAAGGAAAAGAGAATTTCAATTTATGACCCTCTTTTTTTTCCTCTCACATTTTTTCACACTTATCTTGAGGTTATTATTAATATTCAAAAGCAAAAAGGGAATTAATATTAAAGTGATTATAATGTTTTTAAAAAAATCCTCTTTTTGGGGGGGGGGGGAGGGGGGGGAGAGCATAACTTGCCTTGCTTTAAAATCATTTTATGGCGTATTTTTTGTTCACTCTCGCATTCTATCATTTAGACAAAATTAAATTGTAGCCCAAACAGATCAGACTGCCCTGCTTTCTGAATTAATAAATGGTAAATATAATTATTAATTTTTTTTTTATTTTTTTTTTTTTTGCGCTTTGCGCTCAAGTGATTTAAAAGACATAATTTAAACAAATTGATATAAATAACCCTTCTTGACCGGGCATCGCGCTCTCAAGAGGTCATAACCATGTTTATAATAAAACGAAATATAAACAAATTATTCAATATATTCTTGTCATATAAAAAGGGGGAAAATTATTGATTTATAAGATTTGATTGCGGAGGATTTCAATCAAATTTGGTTTCGAACATTTTGTTTTACGTTATTTTTTTTCTTTTATTGAGTGGAAGCTCGCTTAAATTATTACTAGTTTTTTTTTTATTTGCCCCCTCCTTCTAGGAAATTTAGGACGTGCCCCTCGAAGCTATTACATTTATATAACCCCTTTCCGTGTGCAAACAAGAACGGGTGTTCGGGAGCTCCAAAACGTGAAAGGACGCAATTATCCGCAACGCTTAAGTGTTTGTCCGTAGCCTCTTAAGTGTATTGTTTTCGGGTACTTAAACGTTTGATACGTTTAATTAGGGATAGATTGCGAAAACTTACGGTGGACGTAAATAAACGCAAATGGACGGAACTTCAGAATTTTCCCGGATGGTCTGCGTCCTAGATACGGATAGTTACGTTCATTTACGGAAAGTTACGTTTAGTTACGGTTACTTACGTATGTCGGCATCCGTAAAGATGCCCTGCGAAATTTTGAACATTTCAAAATTTCGCAGGCTTGGCGCCGTCATTGTGCGTACCGATGACGGTTCAGTTTCCGACAGATACGTATACTTACGTCCCCTGCGGATGACTGCGTCCGGGCTGCGTTCGTGCTGCGTCCACTTAGTCAAATCTATACGCAGAGGACGTAACTAAACGTAAGTGTCTGTGTGACTGTAGCATTACTGCGGATCCCCACGGATGCCTACCCGTCATAGTCAGCAGTGGAAACATTGATAATTTCGTTCATCCAGTATAACAAAGAAATACATAAGAAACGATAGAAGATGAAATAAGATTAAAACAACACAAACGTATCTATACGTAAGTGTCTGTGTGACTAGTACTGTAGCATTAGGACAAAAAAGCTATTTCTTCATTTTGTATAATAACCTTAATTACGTAGCATTTTTTTCCCGTAACCTTGACAAAGATGTTAGGCTATTTATTTAAAGACATCTTGAGTGGCTGATCCGGTTTTATTCCTCTTTTAATGCTGTCTACGATGAAAATAAAAATGGAATTATACAAAACTGTAAGATCCTCTCGCATCCTGCAATATATCGCCTGAAAGAGTATCATGTCAATTTCTTTAGACATTGATGCCAACGCAGTTTTTTTTTTTTACAAAGAGCAGACGATCAACCGAATTGAACATATTTCATCCAGAATTGTTTTCATCGACAGGTCTGCTGAGGTCATTGAATGTCAGAGGGTAAGATTGAAACTTAATTTGCTAATTTCTGTAATTTGTTCCACAATATTATTTTCTTATTGCTTGTATGTATAGACGTATTTTCCCTTCCATTTAAAGCACTTATTATTTTCCATCAAATAGTTGAAAATTCTTTTATTAGTTGTCCAATGTTACTCAAATTTGTTTTGCTATGTTTCTGTATTTCGGCCATTGTATTTGTTTACCTGGCAACTCAAACAAATGGTAGAACATACAGTTTCTTTCTGCATGCGATATTACTAAAAGCTCTTACTTTAAAGTGATATCTTGATTTTTATAAGGTTACAATGATTTGATATCATTAGAAAATCTTGGAGGCTCTAGATTAAGGTAAAGCATTAACAAAAATAAAAAGGAGAGGAAAGATATTCAGTCAATTAATTTGGTGTTTTTGACCTGACAGATAACATATTCGATATACAGTTTTATATACTAAAGGTTTCCTAAGAATATCGTTTTTAATCCGATTTTATCTTAGATCGTTTGATTCCCGAAAGCATATTAATTTTCTTTCATATTAAAGACCTTTGGAGGATGCCAACAGCATTACTTCAATAAAAAAAAAAGTTTTACTAATTTGTTTCATTTTACTGTAGGCATGACCAGTTACCTCAGGATGTTGTTCCATGGCTCGATGCTCTGGGGTTTCATCCACCTATTCTGTATCGCCTCAAGTATTCATGCTCAGAGCACCTATAGCCCCAACCGGTCACTTACCCCGACTCAAACACTGCCTTTGGGCAATCTCACCGATGATAATTCCTCCAACCTTACAGGAGACAATGGCATGATGATCTTGGGCATGGATGAATCCACAGCCTTTGCAATTGACTATGCTCCATTGGACTTGACGACAATTGCAACAGGTGCTACCCATGTTGCAGATATCAGGCCCGTAACTAGGATTTTACGGGGGGTTCGAAATCTGAAAAAGTGGACCTTTTTCAAGGATTTTTTTTTCGAGCGCGAAGCGCGAGCAGAAAATTTTGAGTTAAACGTGGAGTATACTATGCATTATCATGATTATAGACTCTATTTAGTAGCTAAAAACTGGGGTGAATTGTGTATTATAGTCCCTACTTATAGTATCCGCGAGCGCGAAGCGCGAGCTGAAAATGTTAGGAATCTTAATGGCTTTTATTTTCTATTATTCATTTAGTAATGAATATAAAGGAATGCGAGCGCGAAGCGCGAGCTCAAAATTTTGGGAACAAAATTGGAGTTAATTGTGCAATATAAAGCCTATTTATTATCCGCGAGCTGAAAGCTTTGAGCTAAAAATCGTGCCTTATAGACTCTTTTAAGAATCCATATTGAAGATACATAATAATCTTGGCTCATTAATAATCTTTGCTATGAATATTTTGTGGGCTGCAGGCACCTAGGCCTCCCCCAATCTAGACCAAACACAATTACAACAATTCTTTTGACAAGGTTTGTCTCCAGCAGAGAGCACTGGTCCAACCATTTTTTTAAATACTTATTGTTTGTTAATTTTACAGTGCGAGGTCGCATAGTGACCGAGCAGGAAGGGTTTTGAAAGACATATGAAGTATTAAGAAAGGAGCACTTTTTAGTATTGTAAGTGATACTGTTTAAGAAATGTTATTTTCCATGGGACTTTCAAAGAGTATGAAAGGCTTCTTTTTAGTATAAAAAGGGCATGTTTAGCTAAGAAAAGGGGCACTTTTAGAGTGCATGAAAAAGTGAAGGCACTGTGCCCCCTGCCCCCCACCGCTTCTGTTAGACCCCAATATCCTCAAGCGCGAGTAGAAAACTTTGAGCTCAAAAGTGTAGTTTATTGTGCATTATGAACCCTATTTAGTATCCGCGAGCGCGAAGCGCGAGCCGAAAATTAGGAGTTTTTTAAAGACATATGGAGTAACAAGCCGGACCTTTTTTAGTATTAAAAGTGCCCCCTTTTTCAAAATAAATTGTCTACGGGACTTTTCAAAACTCTGAAATGATTCTTTTTAGTATAAAGATGACTCTTTTTTTTAGCTTAGAAAAGGGACACTTTTTGGTCATGAATAAGGGCACTTTTAGGGTGGATGAAAAAATGGGGGTCACTGTGCCCCTGCCCGCCCCCCCCCCCCGGTTCCACTGCCTCTGCCACTAGGCCTTATTCTGTTGTTATATCATTTTGTAACATTGAAGAAACATAATTTAAAAATACACCAAATAGAAACAAATGCAAACGAAAACATTCCTGCGAAATGGTTTAAGTGTAATTCCTGCGTAATTTGTTCTGAAAAACATGATTATCATCCCCCAAAATAAAATGTTGCGAGCGCGAAGCGCGAGCAAAAGCTTTTACATGTAGGGGACTGAAAGCAAAGTGTTTTAATCTTCCTTTCTTGTATTTCTACTCAAGTATCTGCTGCATTTCTGCTAAAAAGTGGGGGTTTTAATTTTGTTAATTTCTGTTTAATTTTTTTTTTTTTTTTTTGTCAAGCGGACCCTGCTCGCCTACGGGGGGGGGGGGTTCGTTCGAACCCCCGAACCCCCCCCCTGGTTACGGCCTGGATATTGATGCTGATGACGGTGATGATGATGAGCCAGAAGGAACGTGGTCGTGGCACGCGATGTCCTGGCCTTGGACCGTCATTCTTGTTCTTAAATTCTGCCATAATCGGCGTCATCGGAAACACCATCGTCATCATCGTCGTCTTCAACAGACGAGTCACCAAGAACTCCACCGATCTCCTCATCGGGTCGCTGGCAGTCGCTGATCTTCTCTCTTCTATCGCCATCGTTCCTGTTCCAGCCATTAAGTATACGTCCCATCTACCTGGCTTGGTGAAATCTATTGTCGTGTGGTGCGAGCTATCTTCGTATGGTTCTTCACTGCTTCCATCTTCACTCTAACCGCCATCTCGGTTGAGAGGTATGTAGCAGTCATATACCCGTTCCCCTTCCGTCGGATCTTCTCCATACGTCGAACAACTGGCTACATCATTATTATCTGGATGATCTGTGCGATCAACTACGTCACCTACTACTATTTCTTCATTAAGGTGGAGCATGGGACTCACACCTGCCAGGTCCCTAAGGATCCGCCATCGTTCCGGCTGTTTGGTGGACTCTCACAGGTCATTATTCAAATTCATCTGCCCTCTCTTTGTCATGGTCATCACTCAAGCTTTGATTATCATCACCCTGCATCGCCAGGCGAGGCGCTTCAAGTACATGATCGATTCCAAAACTAAGACAACCCATGCTGCCAAGTCCCACCAGGCTAAAGGACGAGTTCTCAAGATGCTGTTACTAGTAGTCATCACATTCATGGTCTGTTGGTCTCCTAGTCAGATGTCATTCCTCCTCTATAGCGCTCAAATCATTGGTCCAGAGTATCTCTATAGCCCTCTTAATCGGGTCTTCACCGTCATGGGGTTCTACAATTCTTGTGCCAATCCCATCATCTACACTATAAGCAATGCCCAGTTCAGGGTCGCAGTGAAGAGCGTGTTGACCAGGAAAGATGCTAAAAATTTATCTGCTTTCGGAATCAACAAAGAGGCAGAGAACAGCGGTACTGCCACGACCAATGTGCAAAGTGCTTGAGATTAGTCGGAAGAACTTAGGTTGTAAATAATAATAATGATATTGATGATTATAATGAATACGCAAAAATTATCAATTATTTTATCTTACAAAATCAAAATCATTCAAAATACGATTGTTTCAATATGGATTTATATGTTATGGTTACAAATGAGCATGAGTTAAAAATGTGATCATTAAAATGTCGCAGGGAATCAGGAGACGTCTTCGAGACATCTCTGTGACTCCAACGACACGTAGTCGCGAACCCGTCTCTTCGCAGGTGCGATGTCACGACCCAAAAAATAATTTCAAAGATCCGCGTTCAGCTCTTCTTCATAAGGGTTCCTTCTCTCTTCAAGAAGATCTAATCTGCCATTCATGTAAACGTACGGGGAAAAAAAATGTTGGCAGAGCTGGAAGAAAGTCTTGCTGGAAGAACGTCTTTCTCCAGGAGAGGTTCTCGTCGCATCTCAAATGGAGCGGAGGGATAAAAATTAGGTCCCGAGCGTCATTGACTACGAAGTGGAGAAAGAGACTCTAGGTATTTTAATCTATTGTTACAAACGAAAAGAGAAAAATATCATTAAAACGTTAGTTACTGAGAACGGAAAAATCATAGACCAACAATACTGTCGAAACGTCTATCCAAAATAATTTTCTTTTTAGAGCTATCAAATCTCACGAAAAAAAAAACAATCAAAAGGAATTTTAGGTGTACCACAAGGTGTTCCCTCTCACTCCAAATTTACCAAACTTAAAATTTCTTTTTTCCACCCTTTTAATCTTTTCTCATCCCCTTCAATATTACATGTATGACTTCCATTCTCTCTCCTTCTTTTTATCCCTAAATATGTCTATTCTCTCTTTTGGTCGATGTTTGTATTTTAATTTTCCTTCCGTTCTCTCTCTCTCTCTCTCTCTCACAAGCTTTCGTTTTGTTTGTTTCTAATCTTCCCCTTTCTCCCTCACGCTTTCATTCTATATTTCTTCCATTTTCCCATATATCTCTATCTTCCTGTCGCTTCTCACGCTCTCCTTTGATATTTCTATAACTCTTTCTCTTTCCTTTTTTTTTTTCTTTCTACTCATGAATATATCTTTCCTCCTCTTTCTTTCTTTCTATATTTTTGTATTTCTATCTGCAATTCTCTCTATTTATTTCTTCATTATGTAACCATCTTATTTTCTACATATATTTATATCCCATCTCTGCCTAAATGAATGAATCCAATGACCGTAGAATCATCATACTTTGTAAGCACTTTGGTCACAAATGTAAGCCCTAATCAGAAAACGGTATTATTATTTTCACAATCGGTTCAAAGAGTAATTTATTGTCGCTATAGATGTACAATTTGTAATAACAAACAAACTGTTCGAATTCTTATCCATGATAATATATATCACATTCTGACTGCATTATAGACATTTAAAAACAAAGAACAACGAAAAACAAGCTGTTTAGTGAATTCCTTTGTGAAAGGAGCTCAGTCTATAAAGTACAACTAGTACTGGGATTTTTATACCAAACAAATACATGTACATGAACATAAACATGAATGTACAAAAATTAAAATTTACAGGTAATCTGGATAATTCTATCCATGTCTGTACTAAACTATAGTGTACTGTAATTTGTTTAAATGTCGATTTATTTGTTTTTCCCAATGTACATTTCACTTGGATAATTCATTTTGGTAACATTCAGTCAGAACATTCATAAATTTGTGTGATTCATAGTAGAGAGTGCCATTGAAAGTAGTGCGTTTTTTGTTTCTTCGTTTCTGACATCTAAAATGTATATCTCTTTACTAATGTAATAAAACCTCATCAAATGTACATCCGTGAGAAGCTTTATATATCAAAGAAGAGAGCTACAAAATAAGGCAGGACTCATAATGCGTGTATATATAACCATTAAAACCATTTACACATAGTAAAAAAAACTGTGAAACTAGATATGAAAATAATGGCAAACCTCAGAGAACAAGCTAGTTCAAAGTTCAAAGAAAAAGTTAGTCCCAAGGATCTTATTATAAATATCTTGTCCTGCACTTTGCTTCCCTATAACAGTAAAGACATAGAGCTTGCTTCTAGAAGTTACTGAATCTATTCTTCTTCCATCAGGGGGAAAAAAAAACACATTTATTTTCCATGTTTCAACAGCTTTCAAGGGAAGTGATAATAGAGAGTGCATTTCTATGTTGTTAAAACATTAGATTGGGCCCACACTTTTGTTCAAAGATGGAAACCATGCTGAATACGGCGTGATATCAAATAATAACCTTTTTTTCATAAGAAGTACATGTATGGTTACCGTAGCTATTGGAAACGAACTCTTTAAATATATTTCACAAATGCATAACATTCAAACAAGGAATAGACTAATGTTTTACATCAAATGATTACATGTGCCACATATATCTCCACCTCTAGACATCAGCAATAGCACTACCAAGCTAAATTTCCTAAAATGAATCAAATTTGAGTCAAGTGCATCTTAAACTTGTATGAATAACTAAACTGCAATTTGATGTCTTTGAATGACAATTTGTTTGAATTGTAAAGTGGAACTGAACACCAATATCCTGGAAATTGAAAGACAAAGTTAGGATGATGTCAAGGCAACGGTTTATCTAAAATAAACAATTCATAAATTGCTAAAGAAAATTATGAGTGGAAATACTAAATAATCTCACACAAACCAGCCACATAACATAAACATGATTATTCTGATTTAATATGAAACACATAAATTTATTCTAATTCTAACCTTATTAATTTAAGAATATTTATTGAATAGCAATGTAAGCCCTGTGCACTGTAACATGAATAGTTGCAATCAATTGCAAATAGAAACAATCATTCTATTTGGTTCATAGTGAGACTTTAAGCATGCAACAATGATCCCCATTGGCTACTATCGATTTGCAAATTGATCTCAACTCTTTATGCTACAGGGTACCAATGGAATAAATAGTTGATTGCTAAGAATTCAGAGAGCCAGCTAACTACACACAGGTACATGTTTAATGGAATATGACATTTATGCATATGATGGGTTGCCTTGATTCTAGACGGTAGACGTTACAGAATCCTGGTGGACATTTCCTGGTGCTGCGGACTCAGAGAGACATCGTGGAGGCGATGAACTATAATAAAGAAAAAAGATAAGACGAAACAAATGAAAGAATACTCATCCTATTCATGATTCCAAAATGAAATGCTTAAAACCATCGTTTCAGTCCACATATCTTAAAAGATTTTAGCTCGAGTTTCACACTTGCATTACTTGATTGACAGAATACATACATGTACTTGTTGATGAGGTCACAACAAAAAAACCTAAAAGTCTGTTTTATGTCGATGTGCCATTTCTCGTTTCACGTTCGCATTACTTTGTATCCTGTTCATGATTCCTAGAAATTTTAAAACTATATATGTCCCGTTTTCAGTTCAAGTTCAAGCAACATTTATTTCCTTTTCAAAACACATAATACAAAACATCTAATATATAAATCATGTGAAAAGGAGGCAAGAACTTATATTTATTTAACAACAAATAATAGGAAAATACATGTGTATATAGGAAAGGAAGACAAAAAGAAAAACAAAGAAAAAAATTAGACTGAAAAGTGAAATAATAGGGAAGGACCAGAAAAAAGAGAGAGAATAGATAACAAAATTTAACGAATGAATAATGCAACAATATAAATACCTAGCAAATAAAACTGCAACATAATACGCTACTCAATTATATTGTAAATATACATTTTGATAGAGCGAGTAAACCTGTGATTCAAGTTAGTTAGATGAGATTACAGTCGAAAAAAAAACACACTTTAAATTTAACTCATTTACATTTGCTTGATTATTATTCTTATGTGAGATACGTACATGTATCATGTTTATGAAGTGTTTAAAATAGCAGCAGAATTTGTGGGGGGGGGGGGGGACTGATCACCGCCCCCCCCCGCAATTTTCCGGGCGATCATTCCGTGCGTTAAATTTTTTTTGACAGTATTTCAGTTTTTATTTACTTTCAAGTCTCACCGCAATCTTATATACCCTAACACCTAGGGGCATTAAATCATTTCGTGGTAAATCTGAAATGTGAAGGATAGCGCCGCATCATTTCATGCAATTTTCTTTCAAGTCTGCACAACCAAATTCGACGCCGGGTACTGGGTCTGGAGTTACACATTATTTGTACCCTTGAATCAGATAAATTATTCCGCTCCAAAAAGTGATTCATGTTCCTTGTCAAAGTCAATACAAATGTGTCTTCAGATAAAAATTCATATTTGATTGATCATTTTTGCTCTATGGTAAAAGTCACTAACTGCAACTATTCATGTATGCCAAATGATTTTGTTTGAAAATTTGTGTCAAAAACAATAATACATTAGAATTGATTTTGATCATACCAAATCTTTTCAAGTGCATTGAAGAAATGCTATTATAAAGTACATTGACCCCAGAAAATAGATTCTAAGGAGGTTTCTATGCAGTGAATAGACGTAAAGTATCATCTCCATGATAATTTGCTTAGTTTATAAAAAATAAAATATGTGCATTTACATACAGTGTATACATGTGAGATAGTGAATTAGAGTAGTTATGTTTCTCAAAATCAGGCATACATAACGATGCTGACACAATATTGAATATTATATTTAGTAGTAGGTTTTTAGAGGCGCGATATTTTTGTACGTCCTAACGAGCTCGCTTTCAACAGACAAAATATCAAATCTGATTTTTTTAATTGTATGTATGAAAACAGTTCAATATCATTAATAATTAATATTAGATTATCATCGGCCAATGAAATGAGTGTGTGCATGCGGCATGACTGAGAAAACTGCAGTGTGTATGATTAGTTGCCTTTATTATGCGCCATGGTCGCTTTGTGACGTCAGAATGAGAAGTTGCACTGCATATAAAATGCTTTCACAAGATTGGGAAACTTAAATTCATTTACAACTCCAACTACCATGCCTGTGGTGCACTTTACAAGATCGCTAGAAAGGATGAACAGATTAAGATTTATATGTTTCTATATCGGGTATCTATATATTGAAATAGTAATTATAATATAGGATGATCCAGTTATTGTTATTTTCACTCTGAAGAAAAATATCGGATTCGTCTCCGACTCATCCATATATTTTTCGTCAACCTCAAAATTCTATTGTATCCTACTCAAGTCATCATTTCTGTAATATCTTTACACACAACAACCGAAAGACTCATGAAAACATGATTTGTCTCCAAATTCAATGCAGATTAGAGTTTTTTTTTTTCCGCAATTATCAATAATAATATGAGTATTCACTTTCAAGCTAAATCTAAATATCAATTTCTTTCAGATGAAAGAATTAAATCTGATACGATTTTATATTTCTTTATTACATAGGAGCTTTATTTGAATTATGAGAAAAAAGAAAGATAAATTTAATAGCATAATGATTAATATAAAAATAAATACTTTCCATTATCTAGAAATTTAACTATAACACCACAATTTTTTTTTTTTATAATTGTGCATCATGCATAGCCATAAAAATAAAATTGCATGATATATACGGTAGCTCACAGACCCATTAAAGAGTACAGTGGAACTTGTTTACATAATCTGATATAAGAAAGTCGATAAGCGCTAATCTTGCTTGGTTCCAGCTTTGTTGTTTTTTTTTTTTTAACCCTGCTATAAAGAGATTCCAGATTAAAAGGTAATTTCCATGGTCCCAGGGACCTCGTTATAAGGGTTGTTTTACGATCAGGGTACACTCTCATAAATTGGCCTTCTGTGCAACCATAAGAAATATAGGTACTGTAATCTCAAATCTTTGATGGCAAGCTATTAGGCATTGTTAGAGGAACCTACGAGAGAAAATTAAATATTGATCATAATTCATTTTTCTAAAAATTGACCCATATCTTGCATTTTAGGGCAAAATTACAGTCTCATTTTATTTTTTTTCAAATTTTGAGCCTGGACACTTTTTTTATAGCACATTAGGCTTGTTTTTCTAATCAGATTGACTACTGAAATGTGATTATTTTAAAAACTGAAAACCCCAGAAGCTACAGTTAATCTGATTTTTTGTGACAAATTAACAAAAATTGGTGCCATATCTTTCTAAAAAAAGTCCTCCCGAATTCGGTGTGTTTACGCATAGTTAGACATCACTTGATGAACAATGCCTTTTGTCTGTAAGAAACTTAGTATATATGCAACAAACTTATTAATGTTACTTCTCCAACATCCACTTATTTTTCAGAGAGTTCACATTACAATGTTGTCAAATCAGTTCTGTCAAAAAAAACATCCTCTCTCGAAAAAAAGCAATTGACTTACGTGTAATAAAAAATTTGTAAACTATAGAAAAATAAATTGGTGACCTCAATGCTAAAAATTTAAAAATCAATAATCATTTTACTTGTCTAGAACACATATACAAAATTTGAGGGAAAACAAAACACTTTTTTTTTTGGGGGGGGGGGGGTCCAGTGAGACAAAATGGTGTACCCTGATCGTAAATCAACCCATAATGAGTTTCCACTTTATCACGTTTTCACAAATGTAAATTCTCTTCTTCTCTGCCAGCTTCATATGATAATATAATTGCAAGGATGCTATAAAGTTTTGTAGAAGCTGGTTTACCTGTGTATACATTATTTTGGGGGAGAATTCACCAAAACATAGTATTGGCAATGTACTGAAAAGAGAGAATTTGATGCATGAAATACTGCTCATGAAAACAAAATAAAAAACAAATGTCGTTGCGTTTTTTGAAAGTTAAAACCTTTGATTTTAAGGCCAGTACGAACTAGCAGTCATGTATATTACCACCTCAAGTCCTCAACTACTCAATACTGCTCTGATTCCTTACCCATAATGCAACATCATGAGCAGTGTAGTCTTATAATACAGACCCAATTGAATGACAACACACTAACTCACTACTCGATACATTCATACCCCAATAATAATGTCAACAAGTTGCTAAACAAGTACATGTACTTTTCCCCTCAAAACATTTTAGTTTCTTTAATACAAATAAAATTAAAGGCTGTTTTAGTCACTCCGATATTGATAGTCATCACAAAAGGTATACTTTTAGACTAACTATTTATAACACACAGTCAATGGGAGAGTTGGTCAGTTCACTCTCGCTTTAATATATGTACATGTAGAGGGGAAAGCCATATCTCATGTTACTCTTGATTATACCCTCTTCAGCTATCATGATAGTATTAGGAGTGGGCTATAAGTAGGCAAAAAATGTGTTCTTTGTTATTTTTCCCTGGTAACAGTTTTTTTCTGTTCCATATATCCTACCTCAACATCAAACTACAAAATTTTTTAACTTGCGTCCCACAAAAAAGTGCGCAGGGCAAAAATCCAAGATGGCCGCCGTTTTGCTGAAAAATCACATTTTTAGCCATAATTTTGCCATTTTGGGGTCTTTTTTAGCTGGTTCTGGTGTCTACTCCTATGTATTGGATGGCAGGCAATCTGTTTATGCAACAAGAAGTAGTGTCAACCCTTCACCTGTAGAAATATCTCTCAATATCCCTGCATTGGGGGCTAAATTTGCCCCGCCCGTTTGAACTTTTTCCGCTATAATTTTTCAGTGCAAAAATATTTTGCGCTGAAATTTTAGAACTTTTCTATTTTACATCTCACACACATTTTAAGACCCTATCTGTAAAAATCGGGGGTAGGGTTGCAGAGATGTAGCACGTTTTTGTGACCAATATCACAAAATATAGGCATGTTTCCCATGCTTATGTGTGTACAATGTACATGTATATGGGTTTTACCATAAATGTTGTCAAAAGAATGTGTTTTATTGAAGAATAACAAAAGATATCATAAATTTGACTATTTATTCTTGTAAAATACATGATGAGATTTGGACACACCAAGTTTGGTCACAGTCAGTTGATAAGTAGAAGAGATTTCAGGGTAGAACAGAGAAAAATTAGTAAATTAAATTAATGTACATGCACTTGCACCAATACATTGTACACACAAAAGCATTGGAAACCGCTTTTATTTTTCAAAGATTGGTCATGCAATGTGTTATTTCTCTGCAACCGTACCCCCGATTTTTGCAAATAGGGTCTTAAAATGTGTGTGAAATGTCAATTGAAAAAGTCCAGAATATTTTTGTTCGAAATATTTTTGCATTGACAGATTATCGAACAAAATGTCAAGAGGGGCAGGGCCAATTTAGCCCCCAATGCAGGGATATAGAGGGTTATTTCTACAGGTGAAGGGTTGACACTACTTCTTGTTGCATAAACAGGTTGCCTGCCCTCCAATACATAGGATTAGACACCACAACCAGCTGAAAAGACCCCAAAATGGCAAAATTATGGCTAAAAATGTGATTTTTCAGCTAAACGGTGGCCATCTTGGATTTTTGCCCTGCACACTTTTTTGTGGGATGCAAGGTCAAAAATTTTGTCATTTCATGTTGAGGTAGGATATATGGAACAGAAAAAACCAAAAAATCACCCATTTATCGCCCACTCCTAATAGTATGTTGCCTCCTATTTTTAACAAATTTCAGAGTTTTTTTCTTTAGGTACGGGATATCAGCTTATAATATCTGATGAGGGTAATCTTGATTTACTCTCACCTTCGGGATGAGATCTTCCTCGGAAAGCCATTTTAGATAAATCTCACGTTCTCCTGCCGAGTTTGAATGCAAAAGCTGTATTTATCCCTTTTTTTCATGCACTAGATGCGTTTTCTTTTGCTTTTCTAGCTGCTCATTTTCTCCCACCCAACCACCTTTGTGATAAAATTTCACCTGAATGACTGTATTCTACCTCATATATTGTTCATGTATTGTCCAAAGATACATGTAGCACCAGAGAGCAGTCTTATTCCTAAAAGCGATCTCCAGCAACAATTATTTTCCGGCTTTGTGTTGGTAATTTGGTCTACAAGCATATTGAGCAGGAGTCTCTCGTTTGCGAGTCGCAATGGGGTCACGATTGGAGAATCTCATGCTTACATTTGTAAGAGGTGATTGGGGTTGGAGTCTCTGCTTTAAGATTTTATTTAAGGAGGACTCAGCAAACTGATGTCATTGATCCACTTTTTATTTTGTATTTTGCTATATGAAACAACAATCATTCAAATTTTCCACTCCAAGAATGAAAAATAACGGGATAATTCCTTATGAAATATTTTATTGTTTTACTTGTTATATTTTACTGAACATTCCAAACCGTCTGAATTTGAGCCGGGAGCCCTCCTTTAAACAGGGTTAGAAGAAACCTACTCACCTCATCATATTGCATCATGGCATTGCCATTCTGCTGGGTGTCCTTTCTCCTGAAGAAATCTGAGGGAAAATGCACATGGTAAGAGGTGTAAAAACGATGAATATTGACCAACATTATGCAACAGAACATGCGTTGTGACATGCATGCCAATTCTTGTCGTAATTGTGTGGCCGACGGCCAAGATTTTAAGGGGGATGGGGGCCAAATTAGCCCCCCCTCCCTTGGGCTATGCATTTTTGAAAGGAGCGTGGGAAAATTAGGTTTAAGCTAAAATATGCTGCAAAGATGTCATACCAATAAAGCCCTTCAGATTTACTGCAATTGGAACAAAGATATCATACTTTTTTAACATTTGAAGACTGGGCACGAATATATTTTGGCTGAGGTCTATGGGAAATGTTTTATAGCTAAATTGACACGTCCTCAAGAGATTAAATATATAACCAAAAATTTAAGCTAAGATATGCTGCAAATATATCGTTCCTGTAAGGCCCTTTAGACATACTGCACAAGATATGAATGTATCTTGACTTTTTAAGGGCAAGTCCAAGATAATCTGCATGTTACGTATGGGACATTTCAGAGCCTTTCACCCTCTATAAAATCTTTTTGAAGGTTAAGGGTACTATTTTTTCTCATCCTCATGGTAGGTATCCAAGAGAGTAATACATACACTGATGGGAGATGACGGACAATGTGAGGTTAATGGACCGTTTGATGCAATAGTATGAAATGTAGTGCCATTTACGTATGGGACAGAGAGATCAGTTTTTTAGAAAATTTTCAACTCCAAAACTCTTGAGAAGTATTTCACTGACAGGCTAAAAATTCTGGGCCGGGTTGGCGAGAATTTTTTGGATTCTCGCAGTGGTGACCGCGAGAATTCTAGTTCTCGCAAAATATCGAAGAGTCGGGAATTGGTCTGGATCACTCATAGTATACTAGGTCATAAAAGTATTGACTAATGTTAGTAGTAGAGGAATGGGACTAAGGGTGGCAGGTTTTGGCATCTTGGTCCATTGGTTTTTCCCATGATTATGTAGAGTGCAAGTCTGCGAGTGCCATGTCTGCGCACTCAAGTAAATCGGCGATTGTTCATAGAACAAAACATCAAACTGATACCAATTTTCATCTGATCTCAACATCCATTTTGATACCAAAAATGCGAAAATAATTGTATTAAACATGAGTTTCAGCAAGTTTCAATTTGCTACGCTGAAATTTCAATAATTGTCAAAAAGAATGTCTGAAACTTCACTGCACTTGAATTGCGTGCAAAATGAGCTAGTGCGCAGACTGGAGCACCAGTTCATTTTGTCTTCAAAAGTGACAAGCCGTGCTGAAAATCGTAGGAAAAACATTGTTCTTGGTAATAATTCTTGAAAGTTTTGTTTCCTCGACCGATATTAGAATATGAAGGAATAACATTGATGATTCTAGAATGAATATTTATAACTTTGTAATAAAATCGAGATCGATTTAGGTGCGCAGATTAGGCAACAAAAAATGATTCAATAGTGAAA
>CALNVZ010000641.1:34381042-34408303 GCA_940671915.1 Paracentrotus lividus
ATGATTGGTAGTTGGATTAAAATAAACAATGTGTCAACTACCAATCATCGGCTCCGTAACAAAACGTATGTTTTCCATTGAATACTGTAAATCGACTGGCGCCCACCGTAAAAAGTAAATAGTATAAAGTTAGTCGCCCATAATTTTATGCTGTCCCTCCGGTGTACTACCATACATGTATTTTTGTGTTAGTTATAGCCGGGTTGAGGCCGGATTTAAGTTGTGTTTGCGGATAAATCGATCTAAACCCAACTTTTTTGTTTGCAATTTGTAAATAAATGTGAAGCCTGTATGCATGTAGATATGGTAATCGTCGCTTTTTTTTTGTTGCCAAATCGTAAATTGAGTGATTGAATTTGAAAACTTCTTTTTTTTTTGTCAACCTCGATCTTCACCTCACGCGAATCCACTTGGATTCGCGCTGTACGGACCCGACGGGAATCTCCACGCGAATCGATTCGTGGATTCGCGTCGAATTTTTAGGCCTGACTGATGTATTGAAATTTGGTGTGATGAAAGGTCCAACCCTCTAGTTTACTTCTGTAAAGTTTGGAGTCATAATGATTGTCACTTTTTTTTGTAAGCCTTTGTTAAATTCGGAAGAGGACGTGTTACGTATGGGACAGATACGTATGGGACAATTTGTCCCATAGAGAATGCACACAATTTGATCCATATTTCTAAAATCAATTTTTTTTTTCAAATATGGAAATAGCAAAAGATTTTTTTTCTTTTAAAAATGTTGTATTGAAACATATTCAATAGGATTTTAAAAGAAATTGACAATTCGCCACTATTCATTCTTATGTTTTTCATTGTTTTGTGAATTTCTTATGTATTCTATTGTTTTTTATTTTTCCCATATTTCTCCATTATTGCCAAATTTTTTTGGTTTAATTTTTTTTCATGGATCAAGTATCATGGCAAGCAAGCTTTATAAAACTCCAGAAAATGTGAATAAATCACTTTTTGGAGCACTCTTAATTTTATTTTTTTTTTACATTCACTTTGTACACAAACTTCCCCATTGACATTGTGTACAAATGTCCCATACGTAACACATTTTCCATACGTAACAATATTTTAATTGACTATAATTAAAAAGTTAATTAACTTTTCAAAACTTAAATGGTATTATACTGTCCCACTGAATAAATTAGAACTTCCAGAGTTGCAACAATTCAAGTGTTGTATTCTGGGAAATAACTTATTATCAAAATGTCCTCAATTTGTTACGTATGGGACATTTCATGCTTGGACACGAGCTAATTTGCATATTTAATTGATTTCACCAATTTTTTTAAATAAATTTTTTTAGAATGATAAGGGGTCCATGTCCACCCATGATTGAATCTCACTAATTTTGTTTTGATTTTCTATAAATTTTTATAAATGTCCATACGTAACGCTCTGTTTACCAATTATGCAAATTAGATGCCCCAATTTGCATAAATTTGCATATTAACAAATTTTTCTTAATGAAATTCTGAGGTTTGACATTTAGGCTTTCATATTCTACAAAAACTCCTTCATAAGACAAAGATGAAATTTTGTCTTTCAAGGGGACATTATCTTGGACTTGCCCTTAACCATTTAAGACTGGGCCCAAATAACCTCAGGGATGGTTAGATTAACTCATCTTCAAGAGGTTATATTTATTACTACAAATTTAAGCCAACATATTTTGGAAAGATATCGTACCTGTAAGGCCCTTTAGACGTACACAACAAGAAACAAATGAATCAAACTGGATACGCCCATTGACTCCATAACGCCTGACCAGAGCTCCTACAGCCTGAGGGGATAGTCTGTACCTGGATAATGGGGGAAGTAAGAATGTTTGGTTAGTAGTAGCAGTAGTAGTAGTAGTAGTAGTATAATGATCATACATGTATTACAATATCCTTAGTCACGCAATGAAATGGAAGCGTATTCCTCGGGTCATTACAAAATCTTTGCCACAAAATAGAAGGATTATTCCATAAAAGAAAAAACAACTTCATCCACCCCCACTTACTGCTGTGATAAGGGGTCATCCCTCCCCTCTTCACCCAGCCTGAAGGGGGGGGGGGGGCATAATGTAAGTTTGAGTAAAAGTGAGCTGATACTTCCCTAGCTTTGTCATTTAGACCAATCAAAATTAACCTCAGTTAGGAAAAGAGAAAGCAACAAGCATTTAATCATTTTGAGCCCCTCTGACTTTTGACCTTCACATAGAACCCTTGACTTTCGAAACATTGCGGTGCCTGTAAAGGCGTCTTTCATGAAAGCTAGGCTAAAAATAGGCTCATGGTTTTGAAGTAACCAACCCAGCACAAACAGTTGGGAAAATTTGACCTGCACACAGTTCCCTGATGAATGTGGGGGTGTGTTCCAATGACTGGCAAACAGCCAGAGAATAGAATAACAATCAATTATTAGTTTATAATAAGAGGAAGAAGAAAAGAAAAACAGACAAAGAGGAAGTAATGTACAGGAGAATAAATGATAACACAGGATAAAGAAAAGGGGAAAAACTATGCTAAAAAAGGGAAAAGAAAAAGAAACAAGTTTAAAATAAATAGCCTAGAGAGGAAAGCTTTTCTTTTTCATGGGGGGGGGGGGCTGGTTTATAAATGTGCAATTCCAAACAAAGACCACCTTGGGCATTAAAAAGTTATTTGATGACAGCTGTGCTCTTTAATACAAAGACTTACGATTGTTTCTCTGCAGCCTCATCATGGACAGGGTGCTCCAACGTTGATGATCTTAATCCTAACCTACCCTAGAACTTACCCATCCTAACCCATGATATATCTGCGTTCAAAATGAGGCTACCCAGAAAAAAAAAAAAACTCAGATAGAGCAGCTCCTCTAGAAAAAAAGATAGATACAGGAGACAAAAAAGAATAGAAAAAAAATATACATTGAAAAGAGGAAGTAAGAAGAGGAGAATGGATAATAAATACAAGAACCCAGATCCCCATAATCACAAAGGTATCCTGAGTTAGGCAAAAGCTTAAATCTCTGGTTTAACTATGGATAGCAAAACGTGACACAATACATGGATGTCTACATTGTAACATGTATGTTTTGTACACATTTACTGGATTCTGGAATCATACTTTAATGGTTGAGAATTTTTTTATTATTCCCAGGCAGTTTTTAATTTCTAGTACCAAATGTTCTGATAAATTAAACATCTACTTTTCAGGATTGTGTCATGTTTTGCTAGCCATAGTTAAACCACAGTTAAACCACAAATTTAAGCTATGGCTTTTTAAGATACCTTTGTGCATACAGGCCAATAACTCAGAATCACTAATAAAGAAGACATACCAAAAGCACCCAATGCCTGAGCTAGCTCGTTGCCATCAATTTGACTTGACCTGTCGCGGTCATAGGTTGCAAAGGTCGTCTTCCACTGGTTGAGAACTCCCCATAGTTCCTTGAATTCAGTGAAACCCATCTTGCCTGAATAGTCTCGCTGCAATTGAGAACTTGAGTCAAAGAAAGCAACACTGTTCCCAGAGATATCTTCAATAGTGGTTTATTAATCAAAAGGTTGTTTAATTATTCATTTGGAAGAAAGACAAGAAACACACATTGAGAAAGCTGTTTTTTGTGTACAAATTCCTGTGACGAAAATCTTTAGCAACAAAATTTGCTCTTTTTAGCGGTTTTTAAAAGGGCTTCAAAACGGCAAAAAAAGAGAGATAAAACAGAGACTTATCAGGTACAAAAAGGCAAGTCTTTTCACCTACTCACCCATATTCGATCATTTTTTTTTTTTTTTTACAGCGCACACTTGAAACATTAAAGATTCAGAAAATGAAAACTAATTTAAACCCCAAATTTGACATTTTTTTATTATTATGCCTATTTCCTTGACTATTTTTTACTTTTTGCTCAGCGACTTGCATCTCATTTTGATATAATACATCTGTGGGGTGTACCACAAAGACTTACGATTGATTAAAAGTTACTATTGATTTTTTCTTGGTAGCCTCATCATGGACAGGATGCTCCAAAGTTGATGATCTTAATCCTAACTCTAGCCCTAACCCTACTCTTAATCATATCCAAATCCTAATCTATGACTGTACCTGGTTTCCAAATGAGGCTGCCGAGAAATAATCAATCGTAACTTTTAATCAATCGTAAGTCTTTGTGGTACACCCCACTGATCAGATAGAGCATGCTATATCAAGCTCCAGCTAGTGCAGCACCGCCTTATGAAGAATTGTGAAAGGATACGTCCAGCATGTTGATCATCAGTGTACATGTCTCTATGCTGAAAGCTGAAAAGGAAGATAAAAGAAGAATCATTCAATATCGTCCATCAGAGGCACACAGGTATGAACTCAGTGTAATATATATTAATAGTAGGGCAGGTCCAAGCTACAATGTATTTCAAAGCTTTGTCCCAAATGTTACTGATAAATAATTTACCATAAATTAATTATGAAATTATGTTCATCTATATTATCTTCTAATTTTCGGGGTAAAGTGTCCAATGTGTCACAATATTTTGGAAGGGATATAAAGGGAGAAAGGGATCATAAAGAACAAGAAAAGACAATAATTGCCTATGGAGAAGTTTCTGATTGTCTACAACTTTGTGGCTTCTCACATATTTTTTTGATGAGGTTGTTCCAGGGTTTTCAGGTAGAGCAACAAATAAAGGATATGATGTAAAAACCTTCAACTACTATTAACCCACTTTAGCCTACATGTGGAGGATAAATCCGAAGGGGGGAGAAGAATGGAACAAGAAGACTTACGTTGGTAGCTTCCCGAGATTCCAGACGATGTTAGGCAATGCTGCAACTCCTTCTGATCTATCTGCCCATCCTATGGAAAAATTAAGATTAGACATTGATATAATAATAATAATAATAATAATAGATGCAGTAACTTATTTACCTAGGGCAGCCACTTCAACTCTTTAACCCTTTGAACCCGATAGGCTGGATTACCAGCCAGCAGAGATAGTTAATTATCCCAAAGAGCCACTTTTCACCCCTTTCCATTTTCCCTTGAGAATTTTTTGTTTTTAGGATGCACGGTCTAAAATTTTTGTGAGTCTTCCACCGAAAGATGGCGCTATTGCAAATCACGTATAAGGGTACCTTTAGTACGCCGTTTAATAACACATACCTGTTTCAACCTAGTGAATAAAACTTGTACATTATGGATTTCACAAAATGTGCAAATAATTCAGGGTTCAAAGGGTCAATAATGAACTGTTCTCACAGCGAACCCTGCATAACATAATGTTATCATTACATCTCTCCATTCCCAAATACCGAGCGCCTGGCTAAAAGGCAGAGGGTCGCAATTTTCAAGTCTTTGGTATGACTCGACCGAGGATCTAACCCACGGTCTCCCGCAAATAAGGTAGACGTTCTACTGATTGTGCCAACATGTCCGATTTCAAAAGAAAATCAAACATTAATATCAAGATTGAACATACATGTAAATTTCAAGATTACGGTTAAACAGTTTTATCAAGATTAAGAACAGAACGTTTCTGTAAAAGGTCAACTGCTGTTTACAGACATCATCTTTTCAGTTTCACTTTTATAAGTATACAATGCAGTTTATAAAAGACTGTACATGTATAATTTCATGAAGGATCTCCTGATCATTTTAATTAAAACCTAACCGCAAGCAGGGAAAGGATTGACCTTGATATTTATCTGGACAAAGTTCATTAAAGATTGATGTCCTTGATATATAAAATAGCCACAAAAGTACAGTATGGATTAATTCCAAAAAACATACATGTAAAACATGACTGTTATTAAAGCTGGTGTATAGTTTTGGGAGAAAGAAAAATTTAATTTGATTCACATTATTAAAAGATAAATTATGATAGATTGAATCCAATAACTATAATAAAGAAAAAAATAATTCTTGGAATCTCGTTTTAGTGTCTTTATTTCATAATATAAGGATAAAAAAAAGATAAGTCGGGGACCCGTCTCAATAGCGCTCACGTGGAAAACCAATGGCGATTCTCTTGTGTGGGTGTTACACACAGATCTGTCATCAGAGGTCTAAACGGCAGTTAGATTACGTTTCATTCAAACTATATAAATGAAATTCATCAGAAATATTATAATGTCAAAAGATCTTTCACACATATCTTTTAGTGCAATGTGGACAACAAGTAACTACATTTGATCGGCTTTGTGCCAATTCCTTTTTTGTTACCAAAACTATACATGTACACCAGGTTTAAGGATTTCCTGTGCATGGTACATGTATACATTGTGTATATTACAAGTAAAATAAATTGCAAAATAATAGCTAATGTTGTGATAGCTCAGTCGGTACAGCGGTGGTCTCTTAATGGGGAAATCCCTGGTTCGAAAACAAGTGGACGTGCTAATGCCCTTTGGTAAGGCATTAATTCTCAATACAGTGTCCCTGGGACCTGACTCAAAGCCAACCTGGGCCAACTGGTGGCTTACTTAAATATCTCTATATTAAAAGCCGAAGCCGAAGGCAATCAAACGGAGAGCTGCCACTGCCCGAAAACGGGTGGTACCCGTTCTCGCGTGTTTTGCGGGTGATGCGCAGCGAAACCCCACACAGCTTCATCGTAGCTGTACTGCATGAACGCGTGAAAGTAACGCTTTCCCCTCTATGTTCTTTGGTATCGAGGTTCGGTGCGAATTGTTTGTCGCCGTCGTTGTTTTTTAGTTTCAACACTTTGCTCAACAATCCACTTAACAAAAAAAGCAGTGCAACGTCACATTCAGAAGTCATGAAATACGACCGTTTGGATGTAATCTTGCCATTTGCGATGAGATAGGACCGGATATTCCTGCCGATTCGATCGATCGCTGTAATCTATGGTGTATTTAAGAAAGCAAAAACAAAGTTAATCACAGAAAAAAAAAGAAAAAAAAAAAAAGAGAGAGAGAGAGAAGAGAGAGACAGAGACAGAAAGGGGCGTCATAAATAATAATAATAATAATAAATATGCGTGTTATATAGAAGTGAGAGAGATAAATATATTATAGTAAATAGTAAGGGAATGGACAGCCGGGAAATTAATAGAGAAATTCAAACCATTAGAATTATAATTTTATAAATTATTATAGGCCTATATTACATTACCGGTTACGGGGTAAATCATAAACTAATTATCTCATATACCTCTTAGTCTAACTTGATTCGGGTCTTTTATTTGTTATGTATTTTCTCTGGGTTTGTTTTGATATTTCCGTTCAGGGAAAGGCTGCACGCTTCAAGGAATAATGTTTTGATAAATATTTTATACTGAGATACATCCTGAAAAGGAATGTCTTCAATTAAACCGATATAAGGTGAGTAAATATATACAGTGGCCAAATCCGGAAAGAAAAATAAAACGAAGATAAAACTATGAATAGAAAGAGGATGGAACGAGAAAAGGAAAAGTAAGTGGTCTATATTGTATTTGAATAATCGTTGATCAGCAGAGCCTGAATTTTTATTTTATTTTATTTATTTTATTTATTTATTTTTTTTATTTTTGTTTTTTGTTTTTCGAGGGGGTTTGATTGATATCAATTCCGAATGCAAAGTCTGCAAAATCTAGAAGAAAAAGAAGTCTAATCGTATATATAAAATATGTATAAGAAGAAACTTGAAATAAATTCTCGGAGGGGAAGATAGAGAGAGAGAAAAAAAAGAGAGATAGAGAGAAGGGAAAAAGGAATGAACATTCTATGGTGACGGTTGTCAAGTTGAAACATTTTTACATGCAATATAATAACACGGTATTCCTCTTTTATTTATATATCTTAAACAACAACAGCAATTAAGAAATGGAAATGGGTCAGTTAAAGGCGTTTTTTTTTTATGTCGAGATGAAATTTAAAAAAGGGCGTCATAAAAAATATACACCCCCAACGAGAGTGAGAGAGAAAGGGCCGTCATATCATCAAAAAAAATAATAATAAATCCATGTTATGGAGGAGGTGGAGAGATGATGCGAGAGAGATATATAACTAAAACAGTAAGGTAGCCGGAAATTAAAAGAGAAACCAAATTATTGAAATCATAATATTTCAAAATAAACATAATTTAAAGAGAAACCAAAATTTACAAAATATATTTCAAAATATATATAATTTTCATAATAATAATCGAAAATTCAAATATTTCAAATGAGTATAATATTCGTTATTGAGGGAAAAATAAAAAATTAATGAGAAATTGTTCTACAATGGCCCAAAGAACATGAACCTCTCAGATTGTTTACCACTAACAGTTCAGTTAGGGCTCTAAGTACTCCATCGACCCATTCAGATGTCATGAAATAATACAGTTGGATTAAAATGAGAGAAAAAAAAACACACAAAAAAAAACTGGAGGTGGAGGAGAGGAGGAGAGAGAGGAGAGAAGAGAGAGAGAGAAATAAAGTAAAATATTAAGGGAGTATAGGACAGCCGGAAATAGAAAAACTAAACAACCACTAAATTTGATATTTAAATTGAATATATATTACGTTTACGGGAAAAGAATAACTAAGGGAAAATTGTTCTACCAATGGACCAGAACAAGCGAGCAAATTAATTTTGAAGCAAATAAATAGCTTTAAATGTCACTTACACAATTTAATTCATGCAGAATAAATGCACATTTTAATATTACCTCTCAGTCTATACTTACCTCGGTCTAACTGGATTCGTTTTTTTTTTTTTTTTTTTTTGGGGGGGGGTGTTTTGATATTTGGGTTGATGGGACACTGTTGAAGGATAATGTTTTGATAAAGCATTCTATATCTAATTATACGTTTCTGAAAGGAATGTCTCCAATTAAACTGATATAAGATAACAAAGATATATAGGGGCAAATACAGAAGAAGGAAAAGAAAAAAGAAGTAGAACTATAAGTAACATGCGCGTATTTTGGGTGAGGGGGGGGGGCTTAAGGGGCGCCAATTTGTACCTTAGTCGCGGCGCTAACTGACGCTTGAGGGGACACGACCAAATTGATCGAAAGCAAATTAAAAAATGAATAAAAATAGGGAAAAAAATAATTAAACAACCCATATGACTGATATTTGACCTTCTTTTCTTGGAGGCTGAATGCCGATTTTTTTATTTTTTTTTTAAAAACAAATTAGGGGGAATTATAGGGGAAAGATAGAGGGAGAAAGGGAAAGGTAATAATATCTATGGTGGACTGTTGGCATGGTATCGAAATATGTTCATCTTTATGATAACATAACATTCCTTATTCTTCAACAACAACAAAAAATGGGCGTGGGTCGGGTGAAAATCGTGTTTTTGTTTGTTTGTTTGTTTTCTTTTAACGTCAGAATCGAATTTCTATAATGTAACAAACCATATAAAATAGAATTATGTGCCTCCCCCCTGTGCTGCTACGGGCACTGCTGCTAGTAGAAGTATTAAATGCTTTCTTAGCAATCAGGCAAAATAAATCATCAATCAATCAATTGGTCAATCTATCAATAATAAACATACATCTATAGTATACTAGGTCACTTCGCATCAAATAAAATGGATGAGCTAAACCAATATGTACATGTACAGGGGTATTAGTGATCACATACAAAAAGACCTGAAATTAAGAAAGCACCTATTAAGGAAAGCTCAAAAGAGCTGAAAATAAGCTAGAAAAAAAGTGAAATCATCTTTAATAAAAGGCTCTATTCTTAATACATCCCTGCTACATGTAATAGTGATGGTACTTCATTTCATTTTGATGATCATGGGTACATGTACATGTAGCTGTGTTTTTTCATCAAACTAGTCTTTTCATTATTTTCTGTTCATTTCATAAGCAGTAAATTCTTCTATAAATTTCAATTCTCTACTGATTTATTTTGTATAGAAGAGAAGTCTATGTCTTTATGAAAGAGAAACAAACTTCTTTTGTGAAGTCTGTTTTGATAAGAGCCATGTAAATTTTAACTTGATTAATTGAAGAGGAACTGAAACTGGACCCTCCATTATTTTGATTCTCTAAATAATGGAATCATATTAATGGAGGAAAAATTCTGAAATTCACATGAACTTTATATACCGGGTTGGCAAGTAGCGTAATGTGAGTGAATACTGGTCCGCCCCGCCTCCCCCTCTGTAAAGCCTTTAGCTTTATGTATAACATATTATACTTTATATATGTAGAATGTCAGGGGGATTACACATGTTCAATATTTATAATATAACAATAAAACTCAACTAAAACATCCACGCTACGGACACATATTTAATAATAAATGTCAAGTCACTGTAATAAAATTGATATCAAAGGAAATAACCTCCAAAGTTTATAATCACCAATAGAAACTAAAACTAAATTGAAAATGAAAAAGAATACTTACTTGCACCAGCTACTGCAGTGAAGTATCCGTAAAGCGATCCGAAAATAAAATAAAAAGTGAAATGAAAAAAAAAATAATTACAGGCAAATTTTAATGACATGTACGATTACAATGATGAAACTGACGTGTAGCATACTGTTTGATATACAGGGGTGTGAGTGACAACAAAGTAAAGAGCTGAAAATCTGAAGAGTGTTGAAAAAAGCTGAAAATGACAAGGCCCTAAATACTTTGTATGTACATTTAATGTATCATAGAGGAAAGGTAAACTAAGCTGAAATGCAGCTGAAAATCAAAAGAAAAAAAAAAAGCTAAATCAGAGCTAAACACTAACTCTCACACCCTGAGTGTAGTTGGGAACAAGTTCCATCATATCGAAATTGTAATAATTATAAAGTTGTGCATGTTCCTGTGATACTTGCGACCTCTTTTTATGAAAATCTCGTGTTTTACAAAACATCGTCGTTGCCGTTTGGCACCACGTCACTCCAAAGCAGAAAGGATGTAATTGATTTTATCATATATAGAGTGACTCAGAAAAAAAGTCCCATCATTTTGAAATCATCTTCTTTGAAGTATGAAAAATAATCATGGATTTCACGGTATGTCTTGGTGGAGTCGCCTCACAAAGTTGTTAGTAACCTTTTTTCATTTGGACCTGCGAGCAAGACTGAATAAAAGAAATCTTCGAAGAGACTGCAAAATATCACTTTTACCAAATGGGCTGGATGCAAAGAAAAAATTGAGATGATGAATACAGTGTGTTCCTAAAAAGGGTAACTCGAGAGTCAAAGGTCAGTCATTTAGAAGAACATGGTTATTCGGGTGATTCTTAACTAAATACTAAGTAACTCATGCATGCATTTATTAGACATTGATTATGTCCAAACTGTCCTGGGTCACAGAGTTAGGGTCCATTGAAGGTGAAGTACACAAAACGCCATTTTTTTCCAAGTTTTTGAATTTGTGAGGGTAATGAATCAAACTTTTTAAAGTAGTTGTGTGTCAATTGGGTCTTTTCAGCAAGTTCAATGAAATGCTTCTCATTTGCTAAAGTGATTTCTCACTGATAATGAGCATGCGTTCTCGATTATGAGTCTTTGGAGTCTCAGAGAGGCCGCCTCGACGTCACCTGAGTCTCCAGAAAGTTGCGAGAAAACAATACAATGTTACAAACATGTTTCCAATCTCTTAGGAAGACTTCTTTCAGACGCGAGCAAATCTCTGTGACTTCTCTGCGGTTGCGCGCGACAGGCCCGGATCCAGGGGGCTGAGCGGCCGGTTCCCATAAGCCCAAAAAAAATATAATAAAAAAAATTTTAAAAGGGAGGGGGGGGGGTGGGGGAAGAAGGGAAAAATTTTTTTCCCATCACACTGAGATTGAAGGTCCATCACACTGGCGCGAGGAAAAGTGGACATTAATTTTTTTTTTACGTCACACCAAGACGGCCGTGGATAGCCGGGAAGAGGGTTGTGGGGGGGGCGGGAGGGGGAGGGGGGGGGGGGGCGAGGATGTAAAAAAAAATTTGGTGGTACGCAAAATCTGAAATTCCAATTTTGCCACCCCCCCCCCATTTCATGAAATCGCTTGATTGCCACTGCGCCTAGTATCATGATCAGCAGAAGGTACGTTGTCGGAACTTGCTAGCGATTGAAAGAAATCAAACAGGTTTGACAACTTTTTGGACTTTTTTTAGATTTACCCACAACGCCCTGAAGTCTCACCACGACGTCTCCACAACTCAAGAGACTCAAAATGGTGAACCCATCTCATTGACAATGAGATAGGTCCTTTTGAAAATGTGATTGCATTCATTGAAACTTTTATGTGAAAAAAAATCAAAAAGATGAAACCAAAAGCTTACAAAAATTTGTCTCGTAACCTACAAACGAAAAACTTGCAAAAAATGGGATTTGTACCTTTCACCTTCAAAGGACTCTAACTCTGTGACCCGACAATATGGAGGTAAGCAGTGTCTCAAATTAAAGCTGATGAGTTACTTCGTATTTCAGTAAGCAAATCACAAGAATAAACTACATGTATATACTTTTGAAATGTACTGACCTTTGAACTTCGGTTACCTTTTTTTAGGAACACACTGTATATGCATGCATGCAGAAATACACACACTCACACACAAACCAACTCACACCCACACACCTCCTACAGGAGGACAATGCTTGACAACATCACGGTGAGGTCTTCAAATCTCTCCAAATCTCACACGATAGTAAGTCAAGCTTAAAACTGGTGCATTGCGATACCTGGCTCCTCTTTTTATTGAAGAATCTCTGGTTTCACGAACATCTTGTTTTCTCTTCTTTGGAACACGTCACCTCCAAACAGGAAATGATGTCAATGCTTCTTTGAAGTATGAACATTTCATCATGGATTTTATGATGTCTTGGTAGAGTCATCCTCCCAAAGTTGTTGTTACCCATTTCAGTTGGACCTTTGCACGCAAGACTGATTAACAGGCAATGTCCAGAAGACTGCAAAATCTCACTTGTACCAAGTGGCTGGGTGCATTGACTTATGACTTTATGTGCATGCACAAATACATACACACAAACCAACTTACATGTACACCACAATACACACATTACATACAAACATATGTTTTATTCAACTCCGCTTCGGGTTGTTAAATAGAACAGTTCAACTCCGCTTCAAGTCATTAAATAGAACGGTTCAACTTGTACGTACGCTCATGAAATGGGCAATTCCATGATTAGGAGGACACGGGTCCAAAATTTAGAATTAAAATTTTCTTCTTTTTTATTTTTGTATTGAACCTAATACACCACAAAGTACCTAAAAAAAGTATTTTCCAAAATTTCCCTTCGTTATAAGGGGGTGAAAAACATATTAAGGAACAACCATTACAAATATTCTGCAATGTAAAAAATATTAGCAGTCAAAATCTGTAACGTTACCAACTTTGTAACGTTACCAACCAGTTTAGGGGATTGTAACGTTACCAACCATGACTTTGTATCGTGATATCTCAAGTATTCCTTGAAATATTAACTTCAAACTAGGTGATATTATAGATCACCATATAGGAACATGATTCGATTGGATGATTTAGGAAGTAGGTCAAAGGTCATGTGTCATGAGGTCAATTTGAAATTTCTCAAGAAAAACGCAATATAAGAACTTGATACATGTTTTTCTACAGGAAGACAATTTAGATTTGTAAATTTTCAAACTAATTACAATTACATGTAGGTGAAAAGTGGTTCATTGATCAGAAAATTATTGAAAAATTGTTTTTAAGGTTACATGTACATGTAGGTAATGAAAGTATCTATTAGTGTGAAGTGACTCAATGTACAAAATCGTAAAATCAGGGGTCCACATATATGTCTGACAAGTTACACGCGTCATATACATTTTACAGTGTATATCTAGGCCTAATTTCATAATTCAGTTGATCATGTACATGTAACGACAAAAAAATGTTGCAAAATCTTCAACAACATACATCTACACCCTTACATTTTAGGTCTCAACATTAGGCTTTTCGATATTTTCACTTGATGTAATTATCTGAATTTTTGACAAAATATCCCCTGTGAAAATAGGAAAGTACCAGCCAGTATATAGTGCTTGTAAACTACTGAATTTCTTTTAATGAATTCCTAGATCTATCAAACTTTGTTTTCTGCTTCGTTTTCCATTTATCACTTCCAAACAAACAACAACAAAAAAGAGAGAAAAAGTATTCTCTCAGATAGTTCAAATGCATTGTACATTTGTGTTGGTCTGTCATTTTCTTCTTTTTGTCTTTTTTTTTTTTGTCTTTTTTTTTTTGTCTTTAGAATGACTGTGCTGTATGATCTACATAATATTGGGTAAATTGAAAAGAAGAAAAAAATAATGCTCTAAGGAGAAAGAGAGAGACAAAAGGATTGCATCTGCAGTTATTGCAGAAGATACATTGTATAACTGAATTTTAACACTAAATTATTTTAAATTTCTTTCTCATTTGGGAGAGGGGGATAACAAGAAAGAAGAATCATTCATATAAAGAATTCAAGATAAATTATAATTTTCAGGATCACATGTGTATTTCTGAAGAACAATGTAGATGTACTTGTACATGTACATGTGTATCAGTAAAGCATTAAAATGAATTTAAATAAACAGACATACAATCATGAAAGCTAGCAAGGTACAAACATGTTTTACTCATTATATTGTAATGCATGTTTGTGATTATAATATCAACTCTGTTGCCACAGGAAATAGAAACACATTAATATAAATTTGTTTTACATCAGTTTGAAGAGTCAGTATTATTTTTGGTATTAAAAAAAAGTTAAATAGAGATCAAAGTTTTCAGTACAGTCATCAAATCATGAAATTATACCTGATCAATATGGCTCTGTTATCACATGAACCATGATGAAATTCTCTCATTGTAAAGTCATATTTGTTGACATTTTAAAAACATAATCCCCTCGCGAATTTGGGTAAAAGTGCTTTCATTGTTGAATAAAAGTTGTGAGCTACAGTTATACAAACATAAATAGTGATAAATATGTCATATTGCATGAATTTCCAAAGTGTATCTTTTGATTTGAAGGAAGAAAAAAATATTTGACACTTGCTTTTACAAAGTTTATTATGCATTGGCATAGTGTAACGTTACCAACCTGTAACGTTACCAACCATGAATTTGGGGTCTCATTGAAAAATACTAATTCTTTTCAATATCATAGAGCTTGAGTAGATGGACATATTGTACCATGAACGTGACAAAAAATGAGTAGATGGTGATGTAATAGTGAAATCAATTTCGAAAATTTGCTTAAAAGTAACGTTACCAATTGTGGAATTGCCCAAATATTCTGAACAATCACACTAAAAAAAATTAAATATTAGTATATATTACATGTATGTCCTCCAAGATACCCATTTACACCTGGGTGGAGTGAAGCAAATGTAGATAGAATGCCTTGCCCTAGTGATAACACCAATAGCAATGCCTAAATATTTATAATGAAAAGAATTGTTGAAAATTCTTTCCTACCCCGACTGGTGCAGCTACAGGAGGATATGCCCCAAAGCCTGGTGTCACAACCGGTGCCACTACGGGCGGCACAGCACCATAGAATGTGGCTGGTGGAGGCGCAGCTGATACGACGGGTGGTGCACCGACCACCAATACCGGGGGATGCTTAGCAGCTTCAACAGCAGCCTCCATCACAGCATTGTGACTCTTCATCATTCCAGAGAACATTGCATCCATGGTGAGTTTTTTTTTTAAATCTCTGCAAACCTCGCACGATTGTAAGTCAAGATTAAATCTGGTGCTCTGTGAAACAAGGTGCCTCTTTTTATTGAAAAGTCTCTGGTTTCAAAGGCATCATGTTTTCCCTTTTGCACACGTCACCTCATAACAGGAAATGATGTCACTGATGTTCACTCGTAGATGAAGATACTGAGGACATTTAAAAAGGAAACCACAAAAATATACCGGGGCTTTTATTTCCTCATATCCCTTCCATTTTTTACTATGACCATCCTAATATTTTTTTTGTCAGAGAGTCCGGTAAAATGTATCCTTTGGCAGGCCTATAAAACAATTATGATGTTCATTTCCCATCCTTGAACCAGATACATGTATAGAAATTAATATGGCATGTTGACCTTATATTTCACTCCCATTAATTTCTTGTTATGAATAAAAAATTGAATATCCATATTAATAGGTTGAACCTGTTTGTCCTGTCAGGTTGCTACATGTAGGTTGGGTTGATGAATCCTTGGGCAAGGTATTGAATCAATATGATGGTCATAAGCCATCCTTGAAACACCTCTACAAAGCATTTTGCTGCGGATATTACCATTTGTCTTGTCAGGGTGCTAGGTTGGGTTAATGCATCCTTGGGCAAGGCAGTAACTTAACGTACTGTCCATGCTCATTTGCCACCCTGTACATGACCTACATGTAGAGGTGGTATCTCCCCTGCTATGAGATGGGTTTTAGATTAATTTGCCTCTCCAGATCTCTGGAGTCACACCTTCTCAGTCTCCATGCCATCTCTGTAATATCTCCTGAGTCTCCGCAACGTCTTTACGAGTTGCAAGAAATCAAGCACATTCATATCTGTGAAATTTTTCCAGTTGCAGGGACATCTGAATGTAGACTGCCCAGACTCCGAGAGGTGTCCTCTAGAGAGTTTATGTGGCATTTTGTACACACATGTACCTCATGTACATGTAAATGTACTGTATGTCACTTCCATTCAAATGAACATCTTGTTGCTACATTGTACATTTGTAGGTTGGGATGATACACTTGGGGCAAGGCATTGAATCGACGTGAACGGTATATTTAACCCACCCCCCCCCCCCCCACTTGATGGAAGTTGTACATGGCTGTTACAATGTACATGTAATAATTTCCATTAATTTTTATCCCACCCCCTCCCCCCATTTTCCTTTCTCATGACCATTTGTCTCGTTAGATTTTCCAGGTTTGCGAGATCTACATGTATAAATCTATGCATCCTTGCGCAATACCTAAACGTGATACATTGCTGTCATTGACCCGCATTTAGTACAGTATACATGTACGTCATCTACATGTACAGTATGGAAATTGAAAAAGTACATCAGGGGAGAGATTCTATGAATACCATAGCTCATTTCCTGAAGGTGGAACAACATTAACCACAGACTCTCAGAGATACAGTTACATAAATCAACAGAGTAAAAAAAAAATTCTTCAAAATCAATCATAAAATAGACAAACCGTCCTTATTAATCTACCGCATTAAATTAAAAAGTGATGCTCATCAATGATTGAAAACTGATGATCAACAAAAAAACTAAGCTCATTAAAATCTGAAAATGTTAACTTCTGTAATGTACATGTACCCCATCGTAGTGTTTATTTTTCTAAAATCATTAGCCCTACGAGATCGGCCCATTCACAAGCATAATTGATATAGCTGCTATTATCCCTAACAATTTGGCCAAAACAATCCTTTGTCAGAGCAAATGCTGGATTTGCACTTGGAGACAGCTAGATGTCCTAGCAATTTGCTCCATGGTCAATTTTAGAAGAGCATGTACAGTACATGTAGATACCAAAATTTGAATCTCGATTAACCAGTACCATACACACCCCCCCCCCTCTATCCCCTGGGTGTTAAAAACGTAAAGGGATAAAAAAATACCTGGTAGATGTACATGTATCTGAAGATTTTAAAGCGTTACTTAGCACGGACACAAACATTTATTCAGGATAGGCCATCTGGTCAACCACAAGTACATATATTTTATTTGATTTATTTAATTTAGTTTCCCCTTTTAGAGTAAAATATGGTATCAAAGTTTTCCCCTTTAGAGTAAACCATATGAAAAAATAAACAAAAACATATGGTATTTCACCAATTGAAAGAGCCATGACAGAATCATCCTACCATGATGCTGAATAAAACTAAACCAAAGCAAAAGTGAAACTACTAACAAACAGAACAATATTTATTAGAGTTAAAATGCTATGCATCCTTTAGCAGCTGTTTACTTTGTAAATTGTCGTTTTTTTTATTAATGCTCGTTTGGTCTCACCTCAACATGGTATAATTCAATTTTGCCTACAATCAATGTTTTCTATTTTACATTACCTTTTGGTCTAATTGTCTTACTACCACTAGTACTAGTATAATTGGCATTTCACCAATTTACCATTTTGTCTCATAATTCCTATTTTTCCTAATGTCCACATAGTCTTACACCACTCAGTCAAAACTGGTGGTTAGACCAAACTTTCATTTAGGAATTAGACGAAAATTCAATTAGACAATTTGGCTATTAGACAAATTGGCTAAGACAGAGTGGTCAAAATCAAGTGAGAATTAGACCAAGAACATTAAACCAAGGGAAAATTAGACCAGATAGCCCATGAAGTATTAGAAAATCAGAGAATTGGACCATCTGCTGTTAGCCCAAGTGGATATGAACTGTTGACTAAATGTTGGTTACAATCATTCATTTCACAAAAGAGGAAGTTACCTGAAATCATGAATATTGAGCAAGTTCATAGCTTTATTTCTGACCTACGAAAAGGTTGCTGGATGTACAAAATGTAGGCAAACCTGGGGTACAATCAGGGGTGCTGTGAGTTACATGTAAAAGTTCTAAATAAAAAGAGCTGAAATAAAAGAAGCTGAAATTGAAAGAGCTCCTATAATTTGGTACAGAGGAAAAGCTCAAAAAAGCTAAAAAAAAATAAGCTTAAATACAAAGTTCACCCTAGGTTTAAAATGGTTTTAAAAAGCGCAGAAAAATAAAATAAAAATATGAGTGAAAGTTCGAAGAAAATCGACCATAAAATAACGACGTTATGAATATTTAAAGTTTTGATTCTGTGATGTCATATTAGGCGAGCTGATCTCCTATGTGTTATGTAATGTAATTCCATAAAGTGTCATTTTTTTCAGAAAAATATTTTTTATTTCACCTGTGCCGTTGATATATCATCAAACCTATGTTCATATACATACCTCTATCAATTCAACCCATTCCTTTATCAAGAACCATGAAAAAATACAAATTTACAGAATTTTAATACATACATGTACATGTAGACAACACATGGGAGAGCTGCTCGCACGTGACGTCACAGAATCTAAACTTTAAATATTCATAACTATAATATTTTTGGGTCGATTTAAAAAAAACTTTCACTCATATTTTCATTTTATTTTTCTGCGTTTTTGAAAACAAATAAAATTCCAGGGTGAACTTCCCCTTTAAAGGGATTAAGTAACTTCCAAAAAAAAGTGCAAAGAGATCGAAATGAATATAATTCTATCGCTCTGACCGTAAAAACAAACTACTGCAAGTTTCAGATCAAATGCAAGTCATTTACTATCTTAAAACAGTGAAATTTCAAACGCGGCCGAGGATACGGCTGCGCATGATTAATTTATACCGCTCCATTGAAAGCTTAGCCGCCCGGTAGGCACGGCGACTTGACAACAGGAAATGCGGGGAAAACCACGTGCGCTGAAACGCACACGGTTTTGTAAAGCGTCTCGAGGCGGGTTAGAAAATTTGAGTATAAAATCTTAGATATCTCGAAAGTAGAGCAGGCAAGTAGACTGCAATTTTTAAGGAATACCAGACTGACCTATGTGTTCATAATTATGATGGCAAAATTAGCTAAATCCAAAGTTTGCAATTTCAATATCATTCAATGATACTGCATCCCTTTAAAATCCTAACAAAAAAGCTGAACTCTCACACCCCTTTCCAATCTATTTATCCAAGCTATTAGGAATTAGTGAATTTTAGAGATATTAGAAATACACTGTAGGCCTACTCACATAAAGGGACAATTACTTTCATTCCTCTGAATTTATGTTGAATTTTTTCAAAAATCACTGATTTGTCAACCTTGAAAGGCGAGAAATAGGAGCAAATTACCAAACATTTCCAAAAGTAGGAACATTCCTGAATTTATATGGCTCCAGAAAAACATGGCCTATAATGGTCTGCATTGTGAGAGAGGTGACGGATGCACTACATATTTAGGCCAAAAACAAAAATGTTATGTTGCCCTCATATGCACAGAATTTGAAAATTGGGTTGATCATATCAAAATGTTTTTTTCTAGTTTTTTTTTTTATTTTTTTTATATATTTTAACCACCCTCGACTTGTAACATGTGCAACTGTTGTCGGGGAGATGGAGTTTTCCAATATTTTTTTTTTTTTTAAATGTATTCTGGGTTGCTAACAAAAAAAAATTTGAATAAAACGACCCTGATTTCTCATCTATGGTCGGTCGTTGAGGCAACAACAATTATAATATTATTTATTTATTTTTTATTTTTTTATTTACATTTTTTTGTGGAGGGGGGGGGGGAGGCTTTAATTGCTACTACAGCAGGGAAAACCTTAACCCCTAGACGGCATCCACGTGTGCATGTACAGCGTTGCATGATAAATTACAGAGCTATCATTAATGTATTTATCAAGGACTAAAAGAAGTATCATGAAAGCAAATAAACTGAGCATTACAATAAATGTGACACCAATGGTTTCAAATTTGATATTTGAAAAATCCTGTTTGTCACATGACTGCGTAGGAAGCGCATCACGAAAATGACATGCATCATAGTCCTTTATATGTAATCTTCACACAAAGATGTAACTATGACCTACATTATATCTGAAACATAGTCTATATTAGGGATGCACTAAGTGGCAAAATGGCTCCAGGGCCAGACAGAACCTCCTTAATCGCTTTAAAATTTTGTATCGCAACCTTTCTTGTGTCACGTTTGCAATGTCATTGTCAATACATGAACATAGTAGGTCGATCAGTCCATTATGATATTTCCTTCCTTCCAATATTTGTGTGAGTCGTTTTACATTGGTTTCTGGATTTCAAAGAGTTGTCTAGGCTGGCCAAAGAGCTGGAGCTTTGGTTTAAAAAAAAAATGGAAAAGTCGAATTCCAGTTACATGGCAATTCCACGGTTAGTCACATTACACTTTTAGGTGCCAATTTCTTAACTTGGTGGTACCAGGTTACAAGAATTAGTCTTTCTTAGTATACTTTGATTTAAACCTGACAACCATAGCTTAATAATAACAATATAGAAATGTTGCAGGCTTTTTCTTGTGAACGTCACAACAGGTTAAAAATCGGTAGTCGCATTACACAAAATGGACAAGGGAAAAATCAACTTGTTACAATACAATATTTTGCTCAAATCATAATACTTTGCCAGTTTATTCCTTGCACCACCAAACAACATATTTAAGTCTCAAGTCAGCATTTAGATTGTAAACATTTAAAGTATTCTTTAAAGATGATAAATGTCGGTTAGGTCACATTACAGTTTTTTTTATGTGACTTTTTTGTTTTTCACCCCCCTGTCATGATTAAATGTCATTATTGACCTTTAAATACAGAAATATATCCATCCTTCTCCATTAGTGAAAGTTTCAAGAAAAATATCAAAGAATCTTGTGTAATTTGAATTTTAGTGATTTTTTTTCATGTAGTCCCACACATTGAATTTAATGAGGTTCTAGTTTCAGGAAATGAATGAAAATTGAAAAATAATTTCATTGATTTTGAAAGAGTTTTATGATTCATTAACACCCATGGCATTGTGTAAGTGATACATGTACATCATACATGTAGAACTAACATCAGAGAGACATTTAAATTTTGTGAAATGTCCTGTTGGCGTGGAGTTGCCCATATAGATGGAACTCTGGCATCCCTGCACTTTTCAATACTATTCCATAGGAAATTCATGAGCTCTACAGGCGAAAGACACAAAATTTACACTTGTAGTATAAACAACATGCAGATCTCTGAGAAAAGCGGAGGAACTACAAATAAAAAAAAAGGAGAAGAATACTGATGATGATGGTATGATCATCATTAATGTTATCATGATGATTACATTAATGATGATGACAATGATAATGGTAAAGTTTTGGTGAGGATGATTGATGTGTCATGATTGATGAGATAATGTCAATGATATTTTAATGTACATTGTAAGGATGATGATGAAGATGATGAATGTGATAGAAATGATGATAATGCAGTAGCGGATCAAGGATTTAAATAAGGGGGGGGGCAATTGTTATTTTTCTTTTGTGTTTTTGTGTTGTTTGCTTTTTTTTTTACTGAGGGCAGGGGCCAAAAATACCAATTTTTAGGCACTTTTCCTAAATTTTGGGGTGGAGGAAGGGACCGCCCCCCACAACCCCCCCCCCCCCTCCCCCATCTCCAGATTTGACCCTGATGAAAGATGATGATGATGATGATGATGATAAAATGATGATAGATGATGGTGATGATGATAAAATGATGATGATGATGATGATAACGATGATGATTAATGTAGATGATGATGACGATGATGACGATGATGATAGATGATGATGATGATGATGATGATGATGATGATGATGATGATGATAAAAATGAAGAAAGATGATAACGATGGTGATAAATGATGATGACGATGCTAGCGATGATGACAATGATAAAGACGATGATAGAGAATGTAACTTAGATCTAACGTTAGATGGATCTTACTTAGTCATTGTATCTGAAATTGTAACGTTAGATCCAAATTTACCTGGGCTGGTGGCTGTTGTCCTGGATATGGGTATGCCATCTTGAATCTAATTAAAAAGGAAAACAACAAACAACAAAGTCAAAGATAAGTTTTACATTATTGCCTTGGCAGTTTATCTTTGCAAAATAAAAACACTGAATTCAATTTCGGGGGGAAAATTATTTTGAAAGAAAGCTCCATCAAATTCCTGAGTTAGTGGGACTGAGGCTGAACATGATTGAGGAAGGTCACCCTGAAAATAACGTTGAATTCATGACTCCAATTAAAAATCCTGGATACATATAATACATTGAAAGGATGGCATTGTCTTATACCTGGAAAACCAACAAATTAGCAAGAGAAGGCCTAAAATAGGTCATTACTTACCTGGTTAATTTCCTTGTTTTGATTCTGGTCACGCCTAAAAATAGATTAGTGGCTCGATATCGATATTGCAATCATCAATAGGTGTATCGCGATCGGTGGAGAGAAGGCCCTTTGGCGTATCCAGAGGGCTCAGTATAATTATGTGTCCTCTTACTTTTGGAAAGAAGAAAAAAAAAACACTTATTGACTGTCGGAAAAACATGAGAAAGTAGGGGGTAATAAGACAAATTTGAATTAAAAATTAAGACAATGTTGATAGTATACAAAGCTCACGGTAAAGCATCAGTATTGAAGTCATCCAATCATCTTACAGCCTCCGTAGTTCAAAAGATAACACATTATTGAAATATCCGTCTGGAAAATCAAAGTCTACCCTTGGTGATAGGCGGCTCCCAAATTATGGAACTCACTCCCACTCGTTATTAGGGAATCACCCACAGTTAATGTTCAAAACTCAACTTATAAGACTTATCTTCTTAGTACTGCTCTCTAAAATGTATGATTTATTTTGTTCTGCGCAGTAGAATATAATAGTGGCTGCGCAATATATATACTCTTTTATTATTATTATTATTATTATTGAAAAAAGTAGGGTGAAAACCCGGGGGGGGGGGTCACTCAAAGAAAAAAGTGCTTTCCATGCGTGTCCCCGCATCCTGAAAATGGACCCTAAACGTCTCATTGTTGTAGTCAAATTTGCACCCCTTTTCGACGTCTGACTGGGAAAAACATACCCTAAATGGCGTAAACACTGTGAAATTTTGCCCTCAAAACAGCAATTTCCGCTGAAAACACCCCTATTTTTTATGAAAATGGCGATTGAAATGAAAAAAACACCCCTATTTTAAGGAAAGCGTCGACGCCGCCGAATGGCTGAAAACAGACCCTTTTCGACGCTTTTTGGGGACATGCTTAAGTAGCACATCATGTGGTGAGTGACCCCCCCCCCCCACCATCTTAATTGAAAACTCTATCTTTGTTGTAATTGTTATTACCCCCTTTATGTATAAGCGCTTCGAACAATACTTTTGATGTTGGGCTATATTAAACGACAATGCATCGATCTCTAATTAACTGCCAAAATTGTGCAATGATAATGCTCAACAGGGGCCGCGGAGCCCGGGGGGTCTTGGGGGCTTCACCCCTTCCCCTTTATTCAACATACGTGTACAAAAGCCCATAGATTTGCCGATTTTTAGCCGTCAGCCCACCCCCCCCAGTTTCAAAAACGTTCCTCGGCCCCTGTATGAGTTAATATGCTAGCATACATGCACAAGCATAGGCCTATTGTTGGACTAATTTGAAACAATGTTGGGATTGAATAAAATTATGGTTGATGGCCGAAGATCGAAGACAATATTTAAAAAGATAAAAGAATCTGAAAAATGTTGATTTTAAATGTAGTGTCATCCTTTTGCAGGCAAAAATATTACATTTCTATTTTTTGAGAGGATATATTAGTTTATCAATGACTATATCTTCCCACAACATGATTAAGCTCAAAAGTGTATGTTTGTGATTATATTGCGATTATCAAAATTCATTCCTAATTTTTCGAACCTCGAAAAATATACCGTACGGTGCGAACCGTTGACCGTTAGCACAGAGAATAATGCACTCTGATGCGCCGTGTGTATATTGCTGTGTGTGGTCCGTGCTGCACGCGCTGTAATATCAACGATGTTGATGGAAAGATGGTCTAGATTGGTAGTCAGATTTTCGTTTCATATACTGATCTAGGCAACCTATGACAGTAAGATTAAATAGACGGTATAGGTTGATCATATTCTAAAGTTATGCCAAGTTGCATTAGTTTTCGCAATTTGTGAAAAAGGATGACACAGATGAAATATTATCAATGAACAGATAATTATTATAATATTTCGTCAATTGGTATAAAGGTCTGGGCCCATATTCATAAAACCTTCATATGCCTAGTTATCACCTAACTGTGTACTGTTCCCTATGTAATTAGTTGACAACTAGCTTTAGGAAGGTTTTATGAATATGGGCCCTGCAGAATAATTTGTTTCCAGTAACAGATCCACGCGCATGGGATGCGTGCCTCATCCATAATTATTGACAGTAATTATCGGAAAATTTCGGTATCTCACCCCTTATCGCACCTGGTGCCCCTTTAACCTGGATCCACCACTGGTTCCCATAGTTTCATTAATGTGTGGCATAGGGTTCTCTCTTGAGGAGAGGCTTTGATTAATTTATTTTGACCCTTTGTACCACAGTCTGTAACTTGCGAAAAAATGTTATAATTTATTAATTTTTTTAAATTAATTAATAATTTATTTATTTTTTTATTTTTTTATTTTTATTTTTTTTTTTTTTTTTGCAGATGTCAACACATTCATTATACATCACATCCCAAAATACCAACTAACACACTTTTTCCAAATATTTTTATTAGAGACTTCATCAAAATTATTAAAACTTCAATGGAAAAGATGGTACACTGACCATTGTTAAAACTTTCTCAGCATGCTATGTCAGTGGTTGAACGTTTATATTTATATATATCCTCTTCATCTCATGAATAAATAAAAAGTGTTTATAAAACACTTTAATATCAGTTTTCATGTCATTTTAAAAAAATGTATTTCCAGCAAATTTTGCCGCAACTCTTTTAAAGTCTTAGTGAGTTCATTTGGATTCATTCATTGTAGTCATCACTTTCTTTGGCACACATTATTATTAACATGATTAAGAATACCTCCCCATTATCCGATCAGAAATATATGAATTAGTCTAAAGCCACTTTGACTAATGACCGTTTGGCCTCATCTCACAACCAGTTTGTCTAATTACCTTTAGGTCTAAATGTCACTTCGCCCATTATGTCAAATTGTGAATTGTTCGATTCCTGCTATAATCTGAATGGATTTACCCAAATATTCATTTGGGAATTGGACGATTTGGCAATCAATCAGTGGTCATTACACCAAGCATGTATTTAGACCAAATGGAAGTTAGACCAATCTGTTAGTAGACCATATCGGTTTAGCCTAGGTGTTAGCCGATCAGAGAATTGGCAACTGATGTGGACCAAATGGATATAAACCACATATACCACAAAAAATCGTATTTACTCATTCTGTGTACTAATCCTTTTTTTTTTTTTTTTTTCAGTAGGCAAGTTTTGAGAATTTTATACTCGTTTTTTTTTTTTTTTTTTTTTGTTGATCAAATAGTGGTTGAAAGTATAGTCTGAAGAGATTGTCGTTAGGGAGACCGGGTTGGTGTTCAAAAATTGTCGCCTTCTGCCCTCAAGAAGATACCATAAATTAGCTATAGGGGTAGGCTAAGATCGGCCCCAAAGAAATTGAATAAGCAAAAAAAAAAAATAATGATCCATTTTTTTTTTTTTTTTTTTTTTTTGGTTAAACGCGACCTCGCTCCGCCAGCGGGGGGGGGGGGGGGGGGGGTCGTTCGAACCCCCCGAACCCCCCCCCCCTGGTTACGCCTGGTTCTAACAACCTACCCCATGGGATTTACTCTTTAAATCCAACTCCAGCGCATTAGGACGAATTATAGGCATGCTAGGGGATATTAGTGACATACATTACTATATTTACAATACCAGACTATCATCATGTGCCTTCAGTTGTAAGCTATTTACAAATTTCAAGTTTTTTTCAAAATGTTACTTGAACTGTAAAAAATGGTTTTTGTTGTTATTTACTTTTTAATAAAAAACGGAGAAGCCTCATGACCGGCAGTTCATCCACACTATGTGTTAGCTGTATAGATGCCAGTTAGCACTCATCTCTGTTCCAGCTTAGCACACTGAACTGTAACAACGACCGTGTAACTTCCACCCCGTCTCCCTATCTTGATTATCGTTGAATGGGCCGCGGGTAGATGTTATTTTTTTGGGTCATCAAAACGTCATCATGTATCAGCATAGGGTAAGTTGGGGGTCAATGGGGGGGTGATTTGGGGACTAAGTTTCCCAAACTAATGAAATTCTTCTCTCGTTTTAATGAGATAAAGAAAAAAATAAAAATCAAAAAAAAAAATCAAAAATCAAATGTCCCTTCCGGGGCTCGTATATGAAGGTGTCTGTGTCATTACTATCAATCAGTTAGTTTACAAGCTTGCTTGTACTTAAAATACACATAGTCCCAGAGAAAATAGGGAACGAATAATTGGCATAAAGCGCAAGCAATGAGGGGAAGGCAGTAGCGGATCCAGGATTTCATTACAGGGGGGGGGGGCAAAATCTGAATTTCAGATTTTGGTACACCCAATGTTTTTCCCCGTTGCACCAGGTGAGCCAAAAGATACACTCAAATTTTTTCACATCACGCTGGCCTTGCCATAAGCGAGGAAAACAACGGAGAAGCCTCATGACCGGCAGTTCATCACAGCTATGTGTAGGCTGTATAGATGCCAGTTAGCACATCATCTCTTGTTCCAG
>CALNVZ010000641.1:34408328-34448278 GCA_940671915.1 Paracentrotus lividus
TAATTGTAAATCACATTTTATGCAAAGTTTTTTACATAGAAATAAAATCTTTTTGATGATTTCGATTGTTGTATCTGAGAGTGAGAATGATTTTGGAAGGGTGCTTGTAGAAGGTAGATATCATTACCCTAGAATTATATTAACAACTATGTTCTGTGATGTGTTAAGTAAAAATTTTCCGAAAGTGGTGTTTGTTTTTTGCCTGAATTTGATCATAGAGGTTGAGGTTTATACTGCTAAGCTAATAAAGACAGTTGATTTGGAATATGCCTTATAATCTGGAGTTTGTTATTTTTTATGGTGTATTTTTTCAGTGTACTACATGAAATCAATATAACCTGTTACTTAATTTAGTACATGAATCCTGCCTTTTAATTGAAGAAATCATGACTAAAAGTTAACTATAGACATCGGCTGCGGCGCGAAGGCGACAGCGCTGTAGAAGGGATTTGATCATTTACGTTGAATATTGATGGTGACTTTTTGAAGGGTCGACCCGGAAGTAGAAAAAATCGCTGTGCTTTTGAACAGCAGCGCATACGGCCCGCTAGAGCCGCCTGCTCTAGCCGCCTAGCTAGCTTGCTAGCAGACGGCGCTCGCGACCGGGGTCTATATGCCATGTACCGTACCTGCGATATGAACACAAGTTGCGTGTTTGGAACTGATTTTTGCTTCAAATATCAATCACTCATTGTTATGACAACATAAATATGTGGAAGAACCTATCTGCTCTTGTATTCTTGGAAGTTACATAAATTCAATGTGAGTACATTTAAAAAAAAATATATATTACTTGTGAGAGATTCGGGTATACTAGCCCACAACTAATCATCCGTCAGTTCCCGTCGCTTGGCGACGTGGGACTGGTCAGTTTAGTAAAGTATGCACCCGATTACAACCATTTCAAATGTCAAATTGTAAAAGCTCCCTACCAGTGGAAGGGGGATACCCCCTTCCACACCTTCCCCCCCCTCGGGCGCTTCGCGCACTCGCAGTATCTCACTCTAAACTTTCACTCGAGGGTTGGCAGCCCTGAAATCTAGTAATAAAAAATACACAAAACCGTCAACAGCAACATCATTCTACAACACCATTGTGCAAGACCTGCCAACAAAAAATCGTATTCCGTACTTTTTCTATCCTCTTTCGCTTCTTAGGGGTACTAAGATCTTATAGATGTCTATGAATGCACATCACCATTCATGCCATGACTACATCGCACCTGTCTTCATAGAAAACATTTAATTGTTCAATGAATTGTCTTATGTCCCTCATTTACCAGAACGAATGCCTGGCTTTGGTGCAGGGATGACACACTTGTCAAAAATGTGTGGCATATTTACCTTGTTTTCTAATTGAAAATAATTGAATAATAAAAGGTTTTTCAGGTCGACAGGTGGATGGGGTTGACAATTTTTTATTGAATCTGAATAATTATTGACATTTAATGAGTTTGGTAACCCTTATCCAAATGAAAAAGACAAAAATACGATTTTAGGTTGGTCAGTACTGCATGTGGGACTACCCAAACCTCTGTGCGGCTTACCCAGATATCGAGGCGACCTGATCACACGAATTTCGGGCATCAACTTCTTTCCTCGCAGTTGAACTAAAGACGAAATAGAGTGCATAAACAGTGACTGAAGTCACAGCTCCAGCTGCAAATCCTCTTTTAAAACATGATAATTTCACAGAATCGTAAAGTGTTAAGTTGGTTGGATCATAAACAATTCATTTTCACGTTTGCGATTCATCATCAACGGCAATGGTAAAAATTGTTACAATGTAATAGGGGATTTCCCCGGGCGGCCCCGTGACAAGTGTGCGCGCGCATCTTTCAATGGTGATGGGCCGACGCCCCCGCCCCCCCCCCCAAGAAAAGCACAGATAAGAAAAGGAAGAAGAAGGAGAAAGAGGAAGAGGAAACTTATGGCATCTGTAAACCGTTTTTTCCAGCTTTTTTTAAATGAGTTTTTATATAGGCTTACCAAAGATAAAAGACTAATTTATATATTTTCATCTTTTTATCCTTTCCGTTCCCGTACCCCTCCAGGCGCGGGATCCAGGGGGGCCGACGGGCCCGCCCGCCCCCACCCCAGCAAAAAAAAAGAAGAAGAGAAAAGAAAAAGAAAAAAAGGAAAAAAAAAAAGAAAAAAAAAAAAAAAAAAAGGCGAAGTAAAATATAGACGAAAGGGCCGATTGACCTCCAACCTTACCCCTATGCCTGATCATATGAAAACGTTGGGGCTTCTTTCTAGGAAAACCATTTTCACGCACCGATTGTAAATGGAAGGAATGCGCCGAAAAACGGGAGTTTTGTTGAATATACTGGAATAAAAAAAAATCGAGAAATCATTTACTTAGTTACACAGGTTTTATGAGGGTTAATGTATATAAAACAAGATAAAACCTTGGGAAGAATATTTTTTTACCCCTAACCCTCGCGTTTTGGAGCTTTAAAATCTCCCATTTTAGTCATTTTTGGGTCGTTTTTTCTGTGTGAAAATGATATTGGTCACACAGCAAAGTCACTAAAAGCCTTTCTGTAAAATTCAGCAGCGCATCGATTTCCTAGTTCGCTGAGTGAAGTAAATATATTAATTTCTCTTTCCAATGATTTTAACTTCTTTGTGATTGGTCAATATTTTCCCCCGCGTTTTTGATATCATAAAAAAAAATATCATGAGATAAAATACTTCGATCCTGACTGCACAGCTTGCACTCTTCCTTTACACGGTCTTTATTCAGGGCATTGTTATCGCGGATATCGACGGCAGACGTAGAGAGAGTCTATAAACCAGTACACGACACTTTTCCCGTAAGATTCTTTCTGGTCGTTAGTGCACTGTAGTGGAACTGTGCGTGTTTGGTATAAAATAACACTGTCCTTTTTGATTGTTCACGTTTTCATATGTTACATGATGACGTCTTTGATGGCCCCCCCCCAAAAAAAAAATAATAACATCTACCCCCCCCCCCGGCCCATTCAACGATAATCAGATAGGGGAGACCGGGGGATGGAAAGTTACACGGGTCAGTTGTTACAGTTCTCAGTGTGCTAGACTGGAACAAGAGATGATGTGCTAACTGGCATCTATAGCAGCCTACACATAGCTGTGATGAACTGCCGGTCATGAGGCTTCTCCGTTGTTTTCTCGCTTATGGCAAGGCCAGCGTGATGTGAAAAATTTTGAGTGTATCTTTTGGCTCACCTGGTGCAACGGGGAAAAACATTGGGTGTACCAAAAATCTGAAATTCAGATTTTGCCCCCGCCCCTGGTAATGAAATCCTGGATGCCCGCTACGCCTTCCCCTCATTGCTTGCGCTTTATGCCAATTATTCGTTCCCAGTTTTTCTCTGGACTATGTGTATTTTAAGTACAAGCAAGCTTGTAAACTAACTGATTGATAGTAATGACACAGACACCTTCATATACGAGCCCCGGAAGGGACATTTGATTTTTGATTTTTTTTTTTTTTTTTTTGATTTTTTTTTTATTTTTTTCTTTATCTCATTAAAACGAGAGAAGAATTTCATTAGTTTTGGAAACCCTTAGTCCCAAACATCACCCCCCCTGATTGACCCCCCAACCTTACCCCTATGCCTGATACATGATGACGTCTTTGATGGCCCCAAAAAATAACATCTACCCCCCCCGGCCGCATTCAACGAAATCAAGATAGGGGAGACCGGGGATGGAGTTACACGGGTCAGTTGTTACAGTTTCTCAGTGGTGCTGAAGCTGGAAACAAGAGATGAATGTGCATAACTGGCATCTATACAGCCTACACATAGCTGTGATGAACTGCCGGTCATGAGGCTTTCCGTTGTTTTATTAAATAGTAAATCAACAAAACCATTTTTTACAGGTCAAGTAAATTTTGACAAAACTATGGAAATTTGTAATGCTCTTACAACTGAAGCACATGATGAAATAGTCTGGTATATTGTAAATATAGTAATGTATGTCACTAAATATACCCCCTACGCCATGCCCTATAATTTGCTAAATGCGTGGAGTTCGATTTTAAGAGTAAATCCCCCATGGGGTAGGTTGTTAGGAACCAGGCCGCGAACCAGGGGGGGGAATTCGGGGGTTGAACGAACCCCCCCCCCCCCCCCCCCCCCGCTGGGCGAGCCGAGGTTCCGCTTTACAGAAAAAAAAAAAAAAAAAAAAAATGGATCAATTATTTTTTTTTTTTTGCTTATCAATTTCTTTGGGGCCATCTTAGCCTACCCTATAGCTATATATGGTACTGCTTCTCTTGAGGGCAAGAAGGCAGAGCAATTTTTTGAACACCAACCCGGTCTCCCTAACCGACAATCTCTTCAGACCTCACTTTCAAACCACTATGGTGATCAGCCACAAAAAAAAAAAAAAAAAAAAACGAGTATAAATTCTCAAACTTGCCTACTGAAAAAAAAAAAAAAAAAGGATTAGTACACAGAATGAGTAAATACGATTTTTATGTGGTATATGTGGTTTATATCCCATTTGGTCCAACATCAGTTGGCCAATTCTCTGATCGGCTAACACCTAGGCTAAACCCATATGTCTACTAACAGATTGGTCTAACTTCCATTTTGGTCTAATACATGCTTGGTGTAATGACCACCTGATCTGATTGCCAAATCGTCCAATTCCCAAATGAATATTTGGTATAATCCATTCAGCTATACAGGAATCGAACAATTCACAATTTGACATAATGGGCGAAGTGACATTTAGACCTAAAGGTAATTAGACAAACTGGTTGTGAGATGAGGCCAACGGTCATTAGTCAAAGTGGCTTTAGACTAAATTCATATATTTCTGATCGGATAATGGGGAGGTATCTTAATTCATGTTAATAATAATGTGTGCCAAAGAAAAGTGAATGACTACAATGAATGAAATCCAAATGAACTCACTAAGACTTTAAAAGAGTTGCGGCAAAATTTGCTGGAAATACATTTTTTTAAAATGACATGAAAACTGATATTAAAGTGTTTTATAAACACTTTTATTTATTCATGAGATGAAGAGGATAATATATAAATATAAACGTTCAACCACTGACATAGCATGCTGAGAAAGTTTTAACAATGGTCAGTGTACCATCTTTTCCATTGAAGTTTTAATAATTTTGAATGAAGTCTCTAATAAAAATATTTGGAAAAAGTGTGTTAGTTGGTATTTTGGGATGTGATGTATAATGAATGTGTTGACATCTGAAAAAAAAAAAAAATAAAAATAAAAAAATAAAAAAATAAATAATTATTAATTAATTTAAAAAATTAATAAATTATAACATTTTTTCGGCAAGTTACAGACTGTGGTACAAAGGGTCAAAATAAATTAATCAAGCCTCTCCTCAGAGAGAACCCTATGCCACACATTAATGAAACTATGGAACCAGTGGTGGATCAGGTTTAAAGGGGCACCAGGTGCGATAAGGGGTGAGATACCGAAATTTTCCGATAATTACTGTCAAATAATTATGGATGAGGCACGCATCCCATGCGCGTGATTCTGTTACTGGAAACAAATTATTCTGCAGGGCCCATATTCATAAAACCTTCCTAAAGCTAGTTGTCAACTAATTACATAGGGAACAGTAACACAGTTAGGTGATAACTAGGCATATGAGGTTTTATGAATATGGGCCCAGACCTTTTATACCAATTGACGAAATATTATAATAATTATCTGTTCATTGAATAATATTTCATCTGTGTCATCCTTTTTCACAAATTGCGAAAACTAATGCAACTTGGCATAACTTTAGAATATGATCACTAATACCGTCTATTTAATCTACTGTCATAGGTGCCTAGATCAGTATATGAACGAAAATCTGACTACCAATCTAGACCATCTTTCCATCAACATCGTTGATATTACAGCGCGTGCAGCACGGACACACACACAATATACACACGGCGCATCAGAGTGCATTATTCTCTGTGCTAACGGTCAACGGTTCGCAACCGTACGGTATATTTTTCGAGGTTCGAAAAAATTAGGAATGAATTTTGATAATCGCAATATAATCACAAACATACACTTTTGAGCTTAATCATGTTGTGGGAAGATAATAGTCATTGATAAACTAATATATCCTCTCAAAAAATAGAAATGTAATATTTTTTGCCTGCAAAAGGATGACACTACAGTTTAAAATACATTTTGTCAGATTCTTTTATCTTTTTAAATATTGTCTTCGATCTTCGGCCATCAACCTAATTTTATCAAATCTCAACATTGGTTTTTCCCAAAATTAGTCAACAATAGGCCTATGCTTGTGCATGTATGCTAGCATATAACTCTACAGGGCCGAGGAACGTTTTTGAAACGGTGGGGGGGGTGGGCTGACGGCTAAAAATCGCAGAAATCTATGGGCTTTTGTACACGTATGTTGAAGTAAAGGGGAAGGGGTGAAGCCGCCCAAGACCCCCGGGCTCCGCGTGCCTCCTGTTGAGCATTATCTTGCACAATTTTGGCAAGTTAATTAGAGATTCGATGCATTGTCGTTTAATATAGCCCGAACATCAAAAGTATTGTTCGAAGCGCTTATACATAAGGGGGTAATAACATTTACAACAAAGATAGAGTTTTCAATGTAAGATGTGGTGGGGGGGGGGTCACTCAGCCACATGATTGGCTACCTTAGCATGTCCGCAAAAGCGTCGAAAAGGGTCTGTTTTCGCCATTCGGCGGCCGTCGACGCCTTTCCTTAAAATGGGGTGTTTTTTCTTTCATCGGCCATTTTCATAAAAACTAGGGGTGTTTCAAGCGAATTGCTGTTTTGAGGCAAAATTTCCAGTGTTTACGCCATTTAGGGTATGTTTTTTCCAGTCCAGACCGTCGAAAAGGGTGGCAAATTTGACTTACAACAATGAGACTGTTTAGGGTCCATTTTCAGGATGCGGGACACGCATGGAAATGCACTTTTTTGCTTGAGTGACCCCCGCGCCCGGGTTTTCACCCTACTTTTTTTCAATAATATAATAATAATAATAAAAGAGTTATATATTGCGCACCACTATTATATTCTACTGCGCAGAACCAAAATAAATTAGCATTTTAGAGAGCAGTTACTAGAAGATAAGTCTTATAAGTTGAGTTTTGAAATTAATGTGGGTGATTCCCGTAATAACGATGTGGAGTGAGTTCCATAATTTTGGGAGGCCGCCTATCACAAGGGTAGACTTGATTTTCCAGACGGATATTTCAATAATGTGTATCTTTTGACTACGGAGGCTAAGATGATTGGATACTTCAATACTGATGCTTCCGTGAGCTCTTTGTAATACTATCAACATTGGTCCTTAATTTTTAATTCAAATTGTCTTATTACCCCTACTTTCCTCATGTTTTTTCCGGGACAGTCCATAAGTGTTTTTTTTTTTCTCTTTCCAAAGGTAAGAGGGACAATAAATTATACTGAGCCCCTCTGGATACGCCAAAAGGGCCTTCTCTCCACCGGATCGCGATACACCTAATTGATGATTGGCAATATCGAATCGGACCACTAATTATTTTTAGGCGTGACCAGAAATCAAAACCAAGGAAATTTAACCAGGTAAGTAATGACCTATTTTAAGGCTTCTCTTGCTAATTTGTTGGTTTTCCAAGGTATAAGACAATGCCACCTTTCAAAATGTATTAATATGTATCCAGATTTTTAATTGGAGTCCATGATCAACGTTTTTTCAGGGTGACCTCCTCAATCATGTTCAGCCTCAGTCCCCTAACTCAGGAATTTGATGGAGCTTTCCTTTCAAAATAATTTTCCCCCGAATTGAATTCAGTGTTTTTTTATTTTTGCAAAGATAAACTGCCAAGGCCAATAATGTAAAACTTATCTTTGGACTTTGTTGTTTTGTTGTTTCCTTTTTAAATTAGATTCAAAGTGGCATACCCCATAATCCAGGACAACAGCCCACCAGGCCCAGGTAAATTGATCTAACGTTACAATTTCAGAATACAATGACTAAGAAAGATCCATCTAATCGTTTAGATCTAAGTTACATTCTCTATCATCGTCTTTATCATTATCATCATCGCTAGCATCGTCATCATCATTTATCACCATCGTTAGTCACTTTCTTCATTTTTATCATCTCAATCATCATCATCAATCATCATCAATCAATCATCATCATCTATCATCATCGTCATCATCGTCTCATCATCTTACTAATCATCATTCGTTATCATCATCATCAATCAATCATTTTAACATCATCAATCACCATCATCTATATCATTCTTTATCATCATCATCATCATCATCATCTTTCATCAGGGTCAATCTGGAGATGGGGGAGGGGGGGGGGGGGGGTTTGGTGGGGGTGGGCGCCACCTCACCCCAAAATTTAGGAAATGTGCCTTAAAATTTGGTATTTTGGCCCCTGCCCTCAGTAAAAAAAAAAGCATCAAACCACACAAAAACACAAAAGAAAAATACAAATTGCCACCCCCCCCTTATTAAATCCTTGATCCGCTACTGCATATCATCATTATATCCATCAATCATCTTCATCATCATCCCTTTACATGTACATTAAATATCATTGACATTATCATACACATGAACTCATATTATGTAACCTATAAAAGTTACATTTACAGGGTCAAGACCCCAGTTCGGGCAACTACTTGGATCATTTCTTCCAAATTTGTTTGCCCCGGGCAATGGGGCACATGCTAATGTTGGGCTATATATACCTCGTTTACACTGTGACTTGGGTCGCAGGTTCGACACGGCAATCGTGCTTGACACGACAATTTTATGCCATGTAAACAGGAGCAGTGTGATCCGCGACTCGGGTTCGACATGCCTTTTTTGCTCCGCCAAAATCGTAGGTTTTGATCTGGGAGGCGGGTTCGACATGGCAATTTTTATGTGTGTAAACAGTTTTTAAAAGCCGTCTCGAAGTGGATGACCTTGAGGAAAGATTCAGAATTTGTTTGGCTATACATGTACATCATAACACACATTAATGACGTCCCTTTACTTCTGGTCATGATCTGGGATCCGTGTTGAACTCGCCTTTTTTGTTGTGTATAAACACGGTCACAGGTTCACTCTTTGCAGTGTAGAACCCGTCCTGAGGAATCAACACGAGAGCCGAGTTACAATGTAAAGGCGGTATTAGTGGTGATTTCCTTCTGTAATGGAATTTCAATGTTGTTGCACAACTATTATAGAGTGACCTTGAACCTAGAATTAATCTCTTTTGCAGCTCATTCTGGAAGCTAAACTGACATATTCAGCTTAATTGCTGATTGCGGTTGATGTTACTGTGGGAGCCTGTAGACGAAGTGTACGGGCTGCGAGTTGACTAGCATGAAAACATTAGGTGCCTTCGCTTTTCCAGGCTATAATTTCAAAATTATAGAATAAAAGATTGACAAAACTACTTTATTTATTAGTTTATGTACTTACAATACTAGGCGAATGACTAACCTCGTTTTTCATGACGATCAAAAAGCAAAAAAAAATGCGATCCGAATTGCTGTTCCCATGTAGTTAATTGAGTCCCATTCGCAGTGTTTAGTTTGCATCGATAATTAAAGGACTCATCCGGGCTGGAGTTTGCATTATAAGAAAAATAAATAAAATCGAAAAACACAACACTGAAAATTTCATCAAAATCGGATAAGAAATAGCAAAGTTATGAATTTTCTAAGGTTTTGAATTTTTTAGGAAACAGTTCTTCAAATTGGCAAACTGATGATGTCTCAGTCCCCCTACTTTCTTTGTTTTTTATTATATGAAATACCAATTATCAAGATTTTCTGCCCCAAGGACATTAAAACACGGATTAATCCTTGTGGAATGTTCAAGGTCACAATGCTTTTACTTATTTCAGTATGGGACTGACCGTCTGTATACGCAATATATGACAAAATGAGATAAATAGGATTTCATATAATAAAATACACAAGAAGTAGGGGGACTGTGACATCATCAGTTTGCTCATTTGAATATTCAAATATTTCAAATTAGACAATGAGACAATGTCCAAGAACTGTTTTACAAAAAAAATCACGACCTAAAAAAATGCATAACTTTGTTATTTTTCATCCGATTTTGATGAAATTTTCTGTGTTGTGCTTGATGAATTTTACTTAATTTTACAAAACTTTTTCATTTCAGCCCGGACTCCTCCTTAACTAGTTGCATGAAATTTAAATAAAATGTAATAAGATATCACTAATTTGATTTGTAGCGATCCTCAATTGGCAACATCATCTTCAAAATGGGCGATTTTATGGACAACTCTCCATTGGTTTTGTACACAAATTTTCAGATTTTCCCTGTTTTCTTTCAAAATACGTCTCCTTTACTTCTGAGCTCAAAATATATTTCACACAACATATGTTGAGCTCAGAATGAAGTAGACATATTTGAAAGAAAAATGGGAAAATCTGAAAATTTGTGTAACAAACCAATGGAGAGTTGTCCATAAAATCGGCCATTTTGAAGCCGATGTTGCCAGTTTGAGATCCCCATAGAAGGTAAAACAAGACTTTTCAAACTTTCATAACTTTCTTTCTTTTATAACCGATTTGATGAAACTTTTTTTTTAAATTGCTCCTATGATTGTGCTCTTTCTTATTAAAATGATTATTTCCTTGGTATTGGTCCCCTTCAATTAACTGAATATTATAAGTCAAATATGTTTATACCAATAAAATTCAGTCAAATGATGTTTATAATGCATTTTTGTATATTCTATGTAAGGGGCGACAATACTTATTGCACACGGTATATATGGTACATGACATTTCCTAAATTTTCACTCATTACAATATACAGTGTGTTCCTAAAAAAAGGTAATCGAAGTTCAAAGGTCAGTCATTTAAAGTATATGATTTATTTTTGTCATGTTTACAATAATCTAAGTAACTCCTCAGCTTTATTTTGAGACATTGGTGACGTCCAAACTGTAATGGGTCACAGAGTATGGTCCTTTGAAGGTGATACTATAGGTACAAAACCCATTTTTTTCCAAGTTTTTCGTTTTTAGGGTATGGAACCAACTTTTTATAAAAATTGGTTTCGTAGTTTGGGGGATTTTGTCAAAAATTGGATCATTGTAGTAATTTTATGCACTAGAAAGCATCTCAATAACATTTTCTTCTTCTTATTTTCGTGATTTTCTTGTATCTTGTGCCCACTGAGGCGTGAAACATCGGGAATTTCTATGAAAATAAAATCAAAAGTACTCCCTGAAAAGAATGTTATATTCAATCAAAGTAAGAATTTGAATTTTAGTACCGTACGTGAGAAAAGGGCTTTTCTAGCCTCACATGCTCACTGAAGCATGAATTTTGAATAATTTATGCCGTGTAGGATCATATACACGTGCCCAAAGAATATAAATTAAAACCCAAAAAATGTTATTGAGATGCTTTCTAGTGCATAAAATTACTACAATGACTCTTCGTAATTCTAAAATGGCCTATTTTTTGGTTGATTGTATGGGTTCATTCAACCATGAATGGAGATGGATATTGGTTGCATACACTTCCAAAACAGGAATTCCCTCACATTTGATCGATTTTACCAGTGCAAAGAAGAAAAATTTGGGGCAGTTTGGGCAATTTTTGCTGCATGCTCACTGAACCGTGAAATTTGACACAAATTTCGTTTCCGTATGTTTGAAAGCACGTTTTGCATACATTCTGACGTGTAAATTGTTTAAAATCTGAAAATGGGTCCGATATCATTGAGTCAAAGCTGTGATTTTAGGCTTGGGAACTTCAAAAAATGACATTTTTGCATTCAACCATTAATCACTGAAGCATGACTTAATGATTTTTCCTAAAATTCGGTCCTATGGTAGCTAATTAAATTCCCTACTTGGACATATACTTTGATTTTAAAAATTCCTCCTGGTCACAAAATTATTGATATCAGAAATAGGGGGAACTTTCTTTTTGTTTTGTGTTTATATATATACAGTATGTATCAATAAAAACGGGACAGTTTTGAAAAGTCTGTCAAAATTTTGTTTCAAATTAAGATGTCTATATTTTGATGTTAATAGATGCTCCGAAGTCTTATCTTTCAAGTGCAATATAAAAAATAAGTTTCGTTCATGCTTGAGCACACAAAGAACATTTTTGTCGGGGGCTCAAAAAGAGGCTTGCGCACAAAATGGAGAAAAAAAATGAATAGTATGATCATCAGACTTCTTGCTAATCAGCTGTCTTCCTCTAAACTTTTTCTTTATTTTTGCCATTATTTTCGAATTATGATTTGAAATTCATGTACAAAGATATTAATTTACTTTAGTTGCTTTGTTTTTGTTTTCATTTTAATATGTTATCTTTTTGCAATAATAGTATGCCTGCAAACTTAATTATTTTTTTTTGTCAACGCAAGAAAGGGGATTTGGTTGGTTGTTTAATTGATTGATTGCTTTGTTTGTTTCGTTCATGCTTGAGCGAACACGGAAAGTTTTTGTCGGAGGTTTAAAAAAAAATCAAAGTGTATTTTTTTCTGAATCATTATTCTGAATCAGGTACTTCCATTCGGATTGAGTGTTGCTTTACACTGATCAATGATAATGTTAGTCTTTTGAGTCGATTTACTATGATTCTTCCAAGGATTTAATCAAGAACTTGAACAATCAATCAGAAAGTAGTCGATCAATCAATCGATCATTCAAAGAAATAATGATTTAATCAATCGATCAATCTATCAATCATTAATTCAATCAATCAATCAATCAATCCATCCATCCATCAATCAATCAATCCATCCATCTATCCATCCATCAATCAATCAATCAATCAATCAATCAAACAAACAAACGAACAAACAAAGCAATCAATCAATCAAATCCCCTTTCTTGGGTTGACAACAGTTTTTTATTTCTTTTTTTTTAGTTTGAAGGAATATTCAATACTAAAAGATAACATGTTAACATATTTAAAAACAAAAACAAAACAAAACCAAAAGCAATTCAAGTAAATAAATAGCTTTGTAAAAGAATTTTGAAAGCATAATTAGAAAATAATAGCAAAGATAATGAAAAGGTTAACAGTAAGTCTGCTGATTAGCAAGAAGTCTGATGATAATATTTCGATTTTTTCCATTTTGTGCGCAAGCCTGTTTTTGAGCCCCCGACAAAAACGTTCTGTGTGCGCTCAAGCATGAACGAAACTTATTATTTTAAATGGCATTTGAAAGATAAGACTTCAGAGCATCTATTAACATCAAAATATATACATCATAATTTGAAACGAAAGTTTGACAGACTTTTCAAAACTGTCATGTTTTTATTCATACACCCTGTATATATATATATATATATATACACACACAAATTGAAAATTGAATTCCTCCGTCACCGAAAAAATATAAGATAGAAAAAAATTCTGGAAGAAAAGTCGTTGTAGACAATTTTTTTCACTTTAGCCGGTTTTTTCTTTATTTTCTTCAGTAAGTGAAGCACAAATTTTTTTAAAATCATAATTAACATAACTGGTTTAGGTGAAAAAAAAAAATTGTCTACAACAACTTTTCTTCTGGAATTTTTGTTCTATTTTATATCTTCATCTGTCCGCAAAATTGTTCATACCCCTGGCATTTTTTAAGTTTTTTTAATTTTGCTTTTAAATAAATGAGTTTCGTCAAACTGTTTGGTGATCAGTATGTTACCAACATCTGGACTATTAAGAAAGTTTGACATTTTTAGTAATTTGGTATTCTAGGGGTATTTTATTGACAGATTTACGAAAAACACCATGTTCATAACTGTTCATACCCTAGGGGTACCCAGTCCTATTTCTTATCAAATAACCACAGGGACATTGTTATTCACTTCAATAACCATTTTTGCAAGAGTCTATAGTCTTTCTTCATAGCTTCTGTGGGGTCTGGCCCATGTGTACTGTGGAAAACCTCCAGGCTGAGGCAGATTACATGGTCTTTGAGCCATCCTGTGAGTTTTCAGCTTCCCAAACTCTTTATTATTGTTTTCTTGTCAGGACTTTGAATTTTTCACTCAGGAACATTCAGTTCAATGTTATTGAAATAAAATAACCGCTCTACCCACATTTTTTAGTCCCTGATTAAACACTCAAGTGCTTCTTTCATGAGCAGCAGATGTAAGATACTTGGGAAAAAGCAACCATGGGCATGACTAAAAGTGCAAGGTGTCTCCTTGAATTGCCAAATAAGTATACCGAGAGACCTACAACAACCTACACATCACAGTCAAGGTCGGAATGGATACCACTGACCAGCCAGAGACGAAGGTGCCAAAGAGCGAATACAACATAGAGGATATCTATACAGACACTTTCCTATACGGGCTCCAGCTTTGCAGTCAGACCTGCCGGGAGGCCTGTGGACAGTTCTTGAGCTCATTTAAACCAGAATTTTAACTTTTGGACCATAATTATAAGTTGATGAGACAAAATTGGATGTATGGATGATATGGACTTTCTTCAATTTGGCAAAAGAGAGATGAATCTTTCAATCTAAAGAACAGTGTCCTGATTTTGGCACATGTTATTCGCATAGAACTGCTATTGGGGATTATCATTGCTGGCAGTACTGGGAATCTGTTCAGTATCTATATATAGGAGGCATCCCGGTGAAGACATTTTTATAAATATCCTGGATGAAAACTTGCAGAAGTATGCTTGTAAATGTTACCTGGGACAGCATTGGACCTGTCAGCAGGACGAAATTCAGAGGCATACTGCCAAGTCAGTCATGCAGTAGATCAAGGACAATCACAATGAATGATCTTGAGAGGAAAATTCGACGACCTGACAAGAATCCCTTAAGAAATGTGTCTGGGAAGTTGAAGACTCACAAAATGGCTCAAAGACCATGCAACCTTACACAGCCTGGACGTTTTCCAGAGGACGCATTGGTCAAAAACCCATGAAAGACATGAATGATGATTCTTGACATTAGCAAGAACTATTTTATGTGGAAATTTAATTAAATAATTTTAACCGAGATGATTAGATAAGAAATTATATTTAGCACCCCTCTAGGGAATGAATAATTATGAACGTGGCGTTTTTCGTAAATCTGACAATAAAATACCCCTGGAATACCAAATTATTTAAAATGTCAAACTTTCCTAATAGTCCAGATGTTGGTAACGTACTGATCACCAAAAAGTTTGACGAAACTCATTTATTTAAAAGCAAAATTAAAAAAACTTTAAAAATGTCAGAGGTATGAAAAATTTCACAGACAACTGTATATATAATTATATAAGTATATATATACAATCATTTGGCAGAGAAAGTGTTAGGTTTTTATAGATTGCCACATACCAGGAAGGCAACCAAAACATACATGTAGATGTTGCGTAATAAAAATGACATTGGTATCTCATTCAAGCAACATTACAACATAACATGTGCTTGAGTTCACATAGAGTGTGTCCCAGAGAAAAAAAAAATGCACTTTTGAAATGACTGCCAAAGAAAATATGGTTCCTGGGGAAAAAGGCTCATAGAAAGCTCATTATACTCTTCATCATTATCACACCAGAAATTCTAAAAATAATTCATGCTTTAGTGAGCACTGCCCACATTTGTAACGGACACAAACAAAGGACTTCACTATTCAGTTATGGAATTCCGAGAGTATCAAAATTTTATCAAATTAATAATTGCATAAATCTGCTAAAAAGGTCAAAAATAAGCTGAGAGTCGCACATAAGCATCTATATTATGCAAAGAACAAATAAAGGTTAACTTTTTTTTCAAAATATATTGCATTTCATTTCTGACTTTCGGTTATTTTGTAGTCTTAAAATTTGGAGCGTTATGGCTGTCCATCCACGTAGCTTAACCGTGAATTTCTGCTGAATTCTCATGCAATACCATTTTCATGTCCTTTACAAAATTTGGCAATGCTCACACAAGCATGGATGAATTTGAGACGTTTTGGTGTCAATATGATATTGAGGATAAGCTTAGTTAAAGGTAGTGTCAGCCTTTTGCAGGCAAAAATATTAAATTTCTAGTTTTTAGAGGATATAGTAGTATACCAATGACTATATCATCCCACAACATGATTAAGCTCAAATGTGTATGTTTGTCATTATATTGCGATTATCAAAATTCATTCCTATTTTTTCGAACCTCGAAAAATATACCGTACGGTGCGAACCGCTGACCGTTAGCGCAGAGAATAATGCACGCTGATGCGCCGTGTGTTTATTGCTGTGCACGGTCCGTGCTGCACGCGCTGTAATATCAACGATGTTGATGGAGAGCTGGTCAAGATTGGTAGTCAGATTTTCGTTTCGTATTACTGATCTAGGCAACCTATGACAGTAAGATTGAATAGACAGTATAGGTCGATCATATTCTACAGTTATGCCAAGTTGCATTAGTTTTCGCAATTTGTGAAAAAGGCTGATACTACCTTTAAAGGACCATATATAATTGTTATTTAGCAGCCATTTAAAAGTGTATATAGGTTATTTTTGTGATGCAGTAGAGGGTGACATCTATTTTTAGATCATTAATAACGCCATTAAAAAATGAGCTTTGATCTTGATTTTGATAAAAATATTTTCAGCTCGGCTACATTTCAAAATTCAATTGTGTACGTGTGACATTATTTTCTGAAATCATAGATACAAAGATTAATACATGCTCAAAACTTAAAATGAAATCACGCATTTTAGCGGTAATCAGTACTGCTGTTCTTCCATTGGGCCCTTAATCATAAAGTTTCACTCTACTTTGCATTAAATCTTAATTACATTGTGGATAAAAATAAATATCCTTGATATTCAAAATGTTTGTGAATAATTAAATAATAACTATTACAATTTGACTTTATTTTGCTCTTTATTTTTTAAAGTTGTTTTTAAAATGGCTTATAACTTATGAACAACTTGATGAAACACCCCCTGGTGAGATAATCAATAGAACACATATAGCTGTGCCATAAGTTTTCTGCATTTTGCATTACATGCCAATTTTACTTCATGCAGCACCTTTTTTACTTGAAATATTTGAATCTCCCAAAGTATTTTCCCCACCATATCAAAACTACATATTCTGAAAGGAAATTCCACTGTAAGCAATCTATCTACATTCAAAAAGTATACCAGATGAAAAATAAAAAAAAAAGTTATGAGGACTATTTCAAGGATTTCCCCCTTTTTCTTTATTCCCATTGTTTTCACCATGATAAAACTGTCTAGATAAATGAAAGAGAGAAAAAAAATATATATTGCCATATTCTGGTAGAAGGCATTTAGATTATTCCCTACATGTATGGTTTGCAATTTTAAAATCAGAAATAAAATGACCGATAAAAAGAACTTGTTTCCTAAGCAACTCTATGGACTGTACATGTAGTTGCGTACTAGACTTATTAAGGTTTTATGAATATGGCCCCTGAACTTTAGCATTAAAAAAATGACAATTTTCAGAGCGGCTCGGTCCTGCCTGGTACAATAGGAGAATCAAACATGTTTCTTTATACTAATGTGCTGGTAAAAACAGCTTATAAGCTTCAATTTAATATCGAATTTACATTCATACATGTAGACCAAAATTTGGCAGAGATATTGGCCCAAATTCACAAAGGAGGATTCTGCAAAACCCATGGATCCGTGGATCTGTGGGTTTTTTAATCGACAGCTCCACGGATCCACCAGTTTATGATTCACCAACAGTTGACCCAAATTATGACGTTTTATGACGATGTGGATCTGTGGATTCAGTTGAGTCCACCTTTGTGAATACCATATTGAAAATCCTAGGTCCAACCCTAGGTTAAACCCAGGGTTTAAACCATGGATTTTGAAGAATCCACCTTTGTGAATTCGGGCCATTGAGTTTTCCCTAACTTGACTATCATATCTCAAATTTACATTTATTTTGTATAGGGGCCGCAAATTTTTTATGGTTTAAATACCTAGTGTTAGGTTATGCTAAGTATTTTATACAAAATCAAATCCAGTTTTCATCAGTATGAAATAAAGCAGCTTATAAGCTTCAGTTTGGTACCAAATCCACAGTCTTAAGCCAAAATTTGGCAGAGATATTGAAGTCTTCCCAAAATCTCAAATTTCCTTGACTTTGTACAGGCGGCAGCACTTCCAGCGTCACCCATATTATTCCTGAACTTAAATTGTAACTTCACCACAGTGTTACTTAGAACAATGTAACTTCACAGGAAACTAGAGCTTCAAATGTACCAAAATTATAACATGGAATTTCTTACTTTGGGACAATTTCACAGATTAGTCATTTGGTGCAGGGAAATAGCAAAAAGCACAGCAGCACAAACTCATTATATCCTACTCTATAAAGTCTTAGTCCCAAAATAAAACTGTTTTTGTTATTTATTCAAGATAAATCTTTAAAAAAAAATGTCTAGGTGGCTGAACAATGGGACCCTTACTTTCAGGCATAGTATTCAAAGGGTTAAACTGCCTTCCTGTAGCAGGAAAGTTACCAAAAACATAGTATTGTGCAATGTGTATGTCAATGACATTATCATCTTTTCCAGGCCAACAATAATATAATGTGGTTAGGATTAGGAATGCTACATTTATATGTTCCGAAACATGTCAAAAACATAGATGTTGCGCAATGTCATCTAAGCTACATTAAAATGTGTTCGGTCAACCCGCGTTTCATTTGTCTGCCGCACTCCAAAGACAGATGCAAGGGCAACAGGGAGTGGAATTTGTATGCGAACGAGACCAAACATAAATCACAATGTGGATGAATCCAGGAGGACAGATAGTTGCCCGGCTTAACAAAGCTGTGATCTACTCAAAGCTCCGGCAATCTGTTGGATTTGTCCGTCCGATCCAGGAAACTACAGCTAGGTATCATGATGATTCCGGTCCTGGAAAAGGTACTTGCATGAACTGTTGATTAAATCCAAATTAACTCTTGTTAGTAGAACACCAAAGTCCTGGCGCGTTGCAAGTTGGTTTCCAGCAGGGAAGATCATGCATGTTTGCAGGTAAGCCCTGGACCTGGTCATCTAGTTACATCACAAGAAACCCAGATATCCCTGACAGGATTTGACTGCAAAGACTTCTGGCTAATATTGCATTATCATAACATACCCTAAGACCTGCTACATTGCAAACCTCTACAACAAAGTATTCAAGTAAGGTGTTGTAGGAGCAATCAGCAGGACCCTTCTGTAACCTGAAAGGAGTAAGGCAGGGAGGTTCATTGTCTCTCATGCTCTTAGTCTTTACCCTCTACCTATCATTAGTTGGACTGGAGGTTTTTGCAAGGTAAATCACATAAAGTTGCCTTTTTTATGACACTCTTGTATCCAGCAGCCATACTTGGCATATTGATGGTGAACCCATCAAAAAAGTCTCCACCCACAAGCACACATCTTAGAATTGCAAGGCCATATGGCCCCAAGCACGACCATGCGGCTGATGTCATCACTAGAGGTTACAGAGCTTTTTATGCCCTGGTTGGAACTTCTCAATTTAGCCTTTAATGTTTCCTTCACTCCACTCCTTTGAAAGCTCTACCGACAATCAAAGTCTGAAACTGTAGACCAACCATCTCCAAGAAATGTCACATAGGCTATCCATAAGCCCAAAGGAATCTCTATAATCAGGTTCTAATGAGCCATGGCCCACCTGGTCAAGTCTTTATTGAAAAGTAGAGATACGATGAGGATGGAAAACTGTGCGTAAGAGTTTGGGAAGAACTGGAAGGGTAGGACCTCATACCAAAGTCCTGTGTCCAACACTGAACCATTGTTGCATTATAGTGAAGCGGAAAGAACAAGAGCACCAGGTTCATTCCCCACATTGAAGCAAAGCTTTGGAAGATCTTCTGCGTGCCTCAGGCTAAGGATAAGTACTCTAACAACATATCTCACAATTAAGCCATGCTGCATGATTTGACTGGACAGATCACAGGTCCACCTATTCAAGATAAAGATGAAGCCAGTAACCTTCTAACTGATCTCTTAACCAATTTGTCTTCTGATCCAGTAAGATCAGCTTCTACTGCTTGGACAGATTGTACAAATTGAAAAAAAAAAAAAAAATGGATTGAGTAGTGTCTGCACTGTCAAGGTATTTGTACTAACGCAACCTCCATCAAGCTGTGATGGTCAGCTCTCAAGTTTAGCTTCCCACCTCTGGGTAAGCCATTGACAGGACCCGTAAACTACAAGGTATGGAATCGGATGGTGCAATCACCTGTGACAGAGACTTCTGAATCCAAACAGTATGATGCCCTCAACAGTAAAGACTTCTTTATCTCTGTGGACCAGAACATCAAAACCCAGGGGCAAAGACCTGTTTTCTGGACACATACAATGTAGAGACAAAGCCAACCAGAGTCTAAGGCAAGCTATCATCTACTGAGCCAAACTTTCTTCCTAAGGCTACTTATACATGTACATGACACAGTCCCATCTTGCAAAGGTTTGAAAAACATCGGAAGGCCGTTGTCGCTTGTGCTATGTTGAGCGTTCTACCGTCAAGCACCATTCCAGGAGTCTCTTCTGTTTCTCCCTTCTGTACCGATCAGCTGCTATCTAAAAGCCAAGCTGGGTTCTTTTCTTTATTCATAACCTTCACACAACTCTTCCAAATCTCTTCAGTTATAGATAGATAATCTACCAGTTAACACAGAAACCACTTTTTCATTGGACTCATTTGCTGAAGGTCTGAGACTGAGTGGATGAAGGATATAAGAGAGGGAGAAAGATATTTGTGTTTTGCAGCATCTGGGTATGGGCACTTCCAGGAGTCTTCTCTACAGGCACACACCCATGATTTGTATTCGGACATTCTATACAACCAGATCTATTTCATGAAAATAGATATGTATATTCCCCACCCAATAACAAAAACAACGAATCTCTTGTCGATTATCTGTCACGTGGAGTAGATAAAATCTTGTCAAAACACCTGGATGCTGGAATCGTTGTGATAGGAGACGTCAATTGATTAAACCTAGCACCACTCATCTACGGCCACAGTTTGAAACAAGTTGTTAATAAAGCAACATGCAGGGATGTAATCTTTGACAAGATCTTGACGAATATGCATGCAATGTACGCCCCGATCGAACTCATCGCCCCAATAGGACGAAGTGACCATAACGGAGTCCTTAGGACACCTAAATCAAATCAGAGAAAAAGGCCAAACGTCGTAAAACAAAAAGAAATCCGCCCAATGCGAGAATCCGACGTAAGGCAATTTGGCCAGTGGATTTCAAGGTCACAATTGGTCACATCTGAAGAACGCAGGAGATGTCAAAGCGATGTGCAGTGAATTCTATTCTGACCTATACAAAGCGATAGATGTGTATTTCCCACCAAAGAAAGTCAAATTACACTCTGCAGACAAGAATTGGATAACGCCTAAAGTAAAATCGCTAATAGTCAGGAGACAGACAGCGTTTGCGAATGGTTCACCAGACTGGCATCGCTGTAAAAATAAAGTACAAAAGAAATCCAAGAAGCTAAATCCAAGTACTACAGAAACAGAATCCAACGTCTCAAAAAACAGAATCCAAAATCTTGGTACCTCTTCATTAAAGTGCAAACGTCTAGCTCTAAACCCAGGATCACACTTAATATCCCTGGACTTGAGCTGATTGACTATCGTGGTATCGCAAACGCAATAAATGAACACTTTGTCGCAATTTCTATTGACACTCCGAAACTTGACAGAACTTCACTTCCTGCATGTTTCCCTTGTCGTCCGCATGACATTCCCATAGTTCAGCCCTGGAATGTTTATAACGACCTCAAGAAGATTAAGACAGGCAAGAGTTGCAGCCCAGATGGAATATCCGCCAAGCAGGAATTTGCCGTTGAGCTTAGCGAGCCCCTTTCACACATCATCAACGCTTCGCTCAAAAAAGGATCGGTTCCTCTTCAGTGGAAGAAATCAATCATGGTCCCTATACCGAAAGAAACGCCACCAAAATTGACAAAGATTCGACCTATCTCCCTTATGGACAATTTCTCAAAGCTCATCGAACTCATTGTCTACCGCTTAGTTCTTGGTGATATCACGCACGTTATAGATGAGCAGCAGTTCGGAAGTCGTAGCAATATGTCAACAGCTCATTACCTTGTCACATTACAAAGTGCGTCGATAGAGCAAATCCAAAAGAGAGCTCTGCGTCTTATCCTGAGAGATCAATATGAATCATACACACACACATTCCAAATATCTAAATTAGATAGTCTGTATGATAGACGAGAAGGATTGTGTCTGAAGTTTGCAAAATCTCTCGTTAAAAGATTTTGTGAGTGGCTACCAGAACTTCAGAGTATGTACAGGTCCCTGAGACATAGTAGGCCTAATAGGATGAGAGAAATTAAGTGTCGGACTGTACGTTACCAAAACAGCGCACTGCCATTTCTCATAAGACTAGTGAACAAAGCCAATGTAACCTTGTGACTGGTTCAATTGACTTTAATTGCGGGCCGGCTTGATACAGATAATGTTTTATTTTCTTATGATATTACTATGTCTGTGCATACATGTAAATGTTTCATTATCGTTCCACTTTTTTCAATATTGACAATATTTATTATGCTCCTGACCATCTTTTTTCGCTTTATGTTGTTATCTTTATCTCCTTCTATCTCCTTCTCTCTGTCATTTCTTGTTTTACTGCCTTGAACTACTTTCCCTTTCTCCAACACACTCTGAAATTTGTGTCATGGTATTTTCCAAACCATTTTACTTTGATGAGATTAACACACACCAATGTCAGCTTTTTACGATTAAGCACCATTTATTATTCATTATGTATGTACTTTAAAGGTTCTCAATAATACATGTACATGTATATATTCCTATCTTTGTATGTAAAACGATAGGTATGAATTTATAAATTCGCTCGTCTCAATGTAATTGAATTTGATGAATTCTGAAATTCTCAAAGCTAATTGTAACTGCACAAGTATTTTCAAATTTCAATGTTTAATGCCTTTTTTTTCAATTTTCAATTTTCTTTTCAAAATTTCAATTTCCAATATTTCAGTGTAAGACAATATGTGCAATGACTCAAATATCCTAACTATATATTATCATATTAATCTATGTTCCTTCATACTTGTAAATAATTTGATATAATGAAATTCTTTCTGAAATGGAATCATCTTTTTAATTTCTGTTAGTTACAGCTACAACATAAAACATTTATTTCTTTGTATTATTTTATAGTAAATTGTTTATGCTTTTGTAAATTTGAATTATTGTTTAGTTTATCTATTTGAATGTTATTTATGTGTGACGATTTACTTTGTAAACTGAATATAATGCAGCCTTAGGGCTACGATGTCCAGTATTTTAAAAAAAAACATTCAAACAAAAAGAAAGAAGGAAGGAAATTATATTAACAGTACCTGTAATATATAAAGAAAGAACAGGAAAACATGTGTTTAAGCCCTTAAAGAGCTGCTTACTTGCAGAAAAAAGGCTTCCACAATTGTGCAAAATCTTGTTTGGAATCTTTCTATAACAGAAATATGTCAAAAATTTTATGGAAAACTTGTTTTCTCCTTCATGTCTTTATTGCAATAGAATACAGAATTAAACCGAAATTGAGCTTTGATGTAATAGAGAGAAAGACAGCCCAAACATCTTGATTTAAGACTAACTTACTGAAACAAGATCCTGCACAAATCAAGCCTAAAACTATAATATGTAATTATGATAATTTTCATTATTATTATTATTGTTTTATTTTAGAACCACCTGAGGGACCTGATATATTCAAGTATGGGGTACCGAACCGAGGAACGGAGACCAGAAACTACACCAATCATGCATTGAGCTATGATCAAGGAAGACGTACGCCTCACTGGGTAGCTGAACATATAACCAAGCAGGATTTACAAGGTTATATCAGCAACCTTTATTTGAAAGACAATAATTTGCCAATCCTATTCTTTCATCAGTCTACTTCTTTGATCCGTTTGTTTTCAAAAAGGTTAAACTTGTTTTAAAGTGAATTTGTAACTTGCAAAAACTAGTGGAAAAGGGGTCGATTTAAAGTAAATTCTATTGCTGTGACCATAAAGACAAACCAAAGAAAGTTTTAGAGCGAATGGAAGTCATTTGTTATCATCTTAAAAGATTTAAAACAAACAAGGCTGCACGGCTTGCACAGTCAAATTTACAGCTGCTATGTCGCGAACCACAGTAAACAGTACGGGGACTTCATAACACGAAATACGCTGTACATTCAGCTCCATTGAATTCCCACAGTTTGAAAAGCGTTACCGTAACAGTTTTCAAAATTTCAATATGAAATCATAGATTCATGTATTGTTATTAGTAAAACAATCAATTGACTTATGAATAAGGGCTTCCAGACTGACCTATATGATTTTTTTTTTAGTTGGCAAAATTAGCTTAAATAAATGACAATTTGAATTTCATTCTTGTTACTGGATTCCTAGAGTAGATTTCCCCTCTAGTTTTCAATCAAATTTTATTTCCTTACTTTCTACATTTCAATCCTGTATAAAGATGTTTCAATAAAAGATAAACAATAAATAAATAATTTTGTTTCATTTATTATATGTAGGTTCAGCAAACAGAAAGGAGGCTAACTTCAAGATGGACCCAAATCTCAATCCATTTTTTTCTGCTATGAACAGTGACTACAAGGGAAGTGGATGGTCCAGAGGTCATATGGCTCCAGCAGCAGATAACAAGTTTAGTCAGGTAAGAACCAGTGCAAACCGGATTCAACCCAATTGCACTAGATTGAACCAGATTGCACAGGTGAGCCATTTGATCCAGATTGTTGCAATATAGTATAATTAAATAAAAATGTGGTAGAAGTTGAAAATGGCAATAGTACTGTTCCATTATGTAAAATACAGTTTAAACTGGCTTGAACCAGATAAAACCAGATTGAACAAGATTGAGGGCATGATTATTATTATTTTTATTTTTTATTTTTTTTTGCAAATAGAAGATGTGTAGCCATGAATTTCATATCAAAACCACTTGATATAGTTAGAGCTATGAAGTTTCAGTTCCGGATCAAGCAATGAATCACTTAAGTACCCGTGCAGACCAATCAGAGCTCTTTTTACACCCTTTTGCATGGATATTTACATACCGGTTACAATGCAATTTATATTGCACCAAATAGACTCTGTAGAGTGCTCAAGGTGCTTGTACATGCATAATTTATATATACAATTTAAACAAATGTTTTAACACAAGTCTTAAATGGCTGAGAGAATATACATTGTTTTATGTCCTCAGGAAGGCTGTTCCATAAAAGGGCACAAGAATAAGAAAATGATCTATCCCCCAGGATTTCCTGAAGTAAATATCTAATCTCCATCAACAAAGCATTATGCTTGCTCATCTACATGTACATGATTGACACTTGCTATGTTCACCATATCTATTACGGTATTCAAACTTTAATTATGATTTTGGTCTTGTGTTATGAACTCGCCACCCAAATAGGGTGGTGCTGTTATGCTTTTTGCTATTTTTCAGCATTAATTTATCAATTTTTTCCAAAGTAAGAAGGCTTATGTACCAAATTTGATATCATTTTGAAGCTATGTTACTGTGCTAGCTCCCTGTGAAGTTTCATTGTTCTAGGTAACATTTTGGTGGAGTTACAATGATTTACATTTCGGACAGTAGGGGTGGTGCCGGAAGCGGAGACGCCTGTACAAAGTCAATGGGAAATTTTACATTTTGTGGTTGATTTGGGGAAAACTGAAATTTTTCTGCCAAATTTTGGCTTACGACTGTAAATTTGGTACCAAACTAAAGCTTATAAACTGCTTTATACCATGAAATCACTGAACAATAGGTTTGATGTTACAATAGTACCCTGGAAGACTCAACAATCGCTATTTGACCTAAAAAAGCAATGCCTCCTGTACAAAGCCATTAGGAATTAGAGATACATGTATTGTAGTACCGTTGGGAAAAATGCAATATCTCTGCCAATTTTTAGACTATGATTATAAATTTAGCACCAAATTAAATCTAATTAACTGCTTTATACCATCATAACACTTAAACAATATGTTTGATGGTGCAACAGTACTTGGCAGGACCCAACCCCTCATGAATCTGAAAAATTATATTTTTTCAGGGCTAAATTTCAGATTGTTATATTTTTCACTTTAAAATTGTAAACCATAATGAATTAAACCTTGTTTAAAAGGTCTGAATATTCTCTACCAGAATATAATAATATGATTGATATTCGGGTGATTATGGATGACTAGACGATAAAAACAATGAAAATTTTTAAACATCTAAATTTTCTGAAATATTTCCTAATAACTTTTTTATCTTGCACCTAGTATAATTTAGATTTAGATTCCTTAAGGAATTTCCTTTCAGAAAATGTATAGTTTTGATATATTAGGGTGTATACTTCTCGAGATACAGGTCCTTGAAGTGAAAAAAGTGCCGTTTGTAGTCAAATTGGCATGTAACGCAAAAGGCGGCGAACTTATAACACACGGCCTTATGCATGAATCATTTACCACTATGCATGGAATATTATTATTGGAAAATTAGTTAAATTATTACAAATTTAATTTAAAATTGAATGTTACATTTTTAAAGCTATGTCATACTGCATGTTTGGCCAAGTGCTCTTGGTTGTATGCAGCAGTTTTTTTTTTTCATATGCTGCTGCATCAACATTATGATGTCATAAAACTTAAAGACTGACTTTTTCGGCTAAAATTCACGAGTGATTATTTTTGTTTTTATTGATAACAGTCATTTAATTCGATGCTATTTTATAATGTCAGCGCCAAATTTTGTCGGAAAAAAAAAAAATTGAAATGTCGACAAACAAAGAAATACATAAAAAACTTAAAAAGCAATTACATAAATTTCAATTACAATTGTTATAATTGCTATAAAGAATATAATACACCCAAAATATCATTCTAGGAGCTTTAGTGAATTAGATCAAAAAGTATGCATAAATTAGGATAATTAATTAATTCATATAAAATGAAATATAAATTCAGTGAAAATTAAGCAGCTGCGTTGTTAATGTCTTTTTCTCCCGCCGTGCAAATTTTTGTCGCAATCAGGCATCCCCAGTCTTGGGGGCCATATTGCCCCCCCCCCCCCCCCCCCCCCCCTGCCTCCCCCAGGACTGTCAAGACTCAGGACTATTTGTTTTGATTATTTGATAATCTTATGTGAAAAGTATTTATTTTCTTTTTTTCACCCTTGAACAGGAAGCCATGGATGAAACATTCTACTTAACAAACATCATCCCCCAGGATATAGACAACAACATGAATTTCTGGAACCTAATGGAGATCTACTGTCGTGATCTCACAGCCAAGTTCAGTGAAGTACGGGTGATCAGCGGTCCTTTAATGATGCCAAATGTGAATGAAGGGGAAAGACAGTTTGTGAAATACCAGGTGAGTTTATGAACTGTTGATTTTACATTACCTTGCAGTCACAAATATTATATGCTAGTATCCCATCCATGCCTCATTCAACTTTTTTTTTGTGTTTCAAATTTCCGTTTCATTCCAAACGGTACTAAATCCACATTTTGGATTCCAAATCTCTTAATTTTACCTATGTTCATAAAGGATATAATGATTCTTTCAGACATGCTATCAATATTGGTCTAGGATCATGGTAAACGTTTCGCACTATCCACATTTTAGTAGTAGTACTTACATTGTAGTAGCAGTAGCGGCATTTTATAATAGCGCCTATTATGAAATAATTTTTATCTCTAAGCGCTTTACAATTATTATTATCCCAGTCATCGAATGCTTGTAAGTCTTTCTGACACCTGTCCAATCCCAAAAGGATCATTCAGAATCATGGCAGCCATTATGGCGCACTCGTTCCATTTCTACCGGGTACCCATTTTGCACCTGGGTGGGGAGGAGCATTGTAAACAAAACGGGCCCATGCCCTAGGACGTAAGTGTCATACCGGGGTTTGAACCCATGGTCCTTGCATTCTCAGTCCAGTTATATGACCACTAGACTATGACACTTCATTATCCTGCTTGATGAGAAAATTCCGCTGACCCCTGGTCTAATGTGGTCAGACTATTTTCAAAACATCAGTGAATACAGATTTATCTCTACGTGTAGCCCCACGAATCTGTGACTTTAATTGAAATGTTGCCCCACTACATTACTCTCATATCTGGCCCCATCACTTATGAATGAGGGTTTGTCCTAAAACAACTGGATAAAAGAGGTCGAACTGTACTATAGGGCAGCAATATAGACTGTGTAGTGGACTTGCTTACTGCCATCTTGTGGTGGGATCTTGCCTGTGTAAACCTTGCATTTCCTTGGGGAGCTTTTGTATACATTCAAAACTCTCCTGTAGTGCAAACGCTTGCCCTGAATAAATAGAGAGATCTGCGTTGTAGCTACTGCTAATGCCCTATTAAAATCAATAAAGAGAGAGAACTCTACCATGTTGTATTGGAGTGGTGCTAAAATTTATGCATCTATAGTGCTTGTGCATGTGTAGCCCTGAATCAGATATTTGGGGATACACATGTAAATGTATAAAAACAGGGAATGGTACATGTACCTCCTAGTCGTGATACAGTTTGGTATTATTTGATGAAATCTTTTTTTTTTTTTTTTTTTTTTTTTTTTTTTTGTTTTTTGTATGTGATAATGCAAAATAGAAATGTAGGACCTGATTCATAACGCTCATGATTTTTTTTTGCAATGAAAAACACTTCAACAAATAATTTTTCAATTTCATTTCATTTATTTATCATTCATCCATAATATTGCCAATTTATTATAAGGGTTAGGTTTAGAATATGGGTAAGGATAAGGGCTAGTGTTAGGTAAGGACGTTAGGGTCAGACTTACGGTTAGTATTTAGGATGATTGTTAGGTTTAGACTTAGTATTTGGATATGGACTATGGTTAGAGTTAGATTTAGGGTAAGATGAGGGGAAGGGTTAGATTTAGGGTAAGATGAGGGGAAGGGTTAGATTTAGGGTTATTATAAGAACTAGGGCTAGATTTTAGATTTAGGGTTATGATAAGAACTAGGTCTAGATTTTAGATTTAGGGTTAGGATAAGAACTAGGTCTATATTTTAGATTTAGGGTTAGGATAAGAACTAGGGCTAGATTTTAGATTTAGGGTTATTATAAGAACTAGGGCTAGATTTTAGATTTAGGGTTATGATAAGAACTAGGTCTAGATTTTAGATTCAGGGTTATGATAAGAACTAGGTCTAGATTTCAGATTTAGGGTTAGGATAAGAACTAGGGCTAGATTTTAGATTCAGGGTTATGATAAGAACTAGGTCTAGATTTTAGATTTAGGGTTATGATAAGAACTAGGTCTAGATTTTAGATTTAGGGTTATGATAAGAACTAGGTCTAGATTTTAGATTTAGGGTTAGGATAAGTTTCTGGGTTGGGGTTAAGATGTCAGGATAAGGAGCAAGAAGTCTTTGTTGCTTTTTGTGAATATTTCATGTGATTAAAATGCACTTCTAAGGGTTTTATTTCAACTCAATTTTACATAATCCCAAAGCCTACATGGAACTAGGCTTTGCAGCTTAGATTTTTTTGAAAGCCACCGAAAGGTAACCAATTCCCTTTAATCTTTCTTCCTCTCTGAATTCAGCATTTCAATGGGCCATCAGGAATAATAGTTACAAATGTATCAGTGCCATCAGAGAAATCAAAGGATCGTTGATTTGATTGAATTTGTTATTTATTCACCGTTACAGTCGGGGTAACATTATGAATGGCAGGTTTATATTGCCAAGGGCATGGTATGCGTGTAATAATACTAATGACATTTTTTTTTTTATCCTTTGGTGTTTTCAATTTCATATTGAATTTAATGAAAGAGTTGACAATACATGACTTTACAATTGGAAATCAGTGTCATGGGAATCAGTAATGATTCTACCCTGTGCAGTGCATGAGATGCCATGCAATAATATACAGGAGAACACCTGATGTACAGTATATTCACAATTGTTCCGACTGCCATATCCAGATATGCTATGTAGACTTTGGTTAAAATTTATACATTTACATAGTATTTGAGTAGATATAAGGATCACCGGAAAGTTGAATTTTTTTGTTTTGTTTAGAACTGTCCTTGAACTGGATTGAACGTCTACTTTTTGGGATTGATTCCCTTTCCATAGTTAAACCACAGATTTAAGCTAGGCTTAACCCTAAAAAGACTGGGCTATTTTGACACACATAAAGACTGGGGGGGGGGGGCTCATTCAGCCCCCCCCTAAGATCTCGGCCGTTGAGCGCGCGATCGCGCCGAAAATTGGCACGTGCGTTACCCACGGCATCCTCTCCAAAACAGAAGAGTCATATTCTCCGAAAAATTTCTTCACTAATTAATTATGCTAATTTATGCATAAAATCTAAGATTAGCTCTAATTAATTAAATAAAGCTCTAAAAGTGCTAATTTTTGGTTTACAGGCTCTTTGTATGCTTCTGGTGAAATTGGTTTTAAAAAAAAATCTGTATCAAGATTTTTTTTCTTATGTATTCTATTGCTTTTAAAATTTCTTACGTATTTCTGTGTTTTTCGACTTTTTGTTTTTTATTGTTTTTTTGATGGAAATCATTGGTGACACTATTTTAATCATAAACAACCTTAAATTAATTGATTTTAATCAGTTAAAGAGAAAATAATGATACATTTATGAATTTTGGCTGAAAACACAATTTGTATTGGATTTGTACCCAAAATCACGTATTTGAGCTACTTTGGATCTGACGCATGGTTACAAAATGTTACGTAATTTCGGAACCGCATACCCGGGCATCGCAAATTTGGTCTCAAAAGTTGTGCGAGACTTGAAAGAAAATAGTCACGAAGTCTCGCCCAATTTTTTTCTCCGCGTTCCAAAGTTATCGCGAAAAATGTCAAGGGTCTTTTTAGGGTTAAAGTTAGGCGGCTTTTGATAATATGGGCCTAAGTGTTTCTTTACTATAAGATTCTACCTACCAAACCATTGCAATTATAATAATTAACCAATCATAATAATTACTTTCAGTTTGATGTCATTGAATTGTTAATGATATTTCCTCAATTGGTGTTGCATGCCATTAGTGCAGTGATGCATGTCTATACAATATTTGGCAACCTTGAATTAACAAAAGAATTAATGTCGACAAGAAAAGCTTCACAACCGCAAATCAAATTTTAGTTGATATGATTGGTTTCTTTTTCTTTAGAGTAATATAAACAGTTGCTATTTATGTACATGTACAGTCTGTGTCAAATAAAATGGTACAAGTGGAAAACATTTGTTTATAGTATGAAGATTAATCACAGCCTGCTATTGTTTGCGTATTTTCATAAAGCAGGAAGATCAGTCTTTCACCTGCAATTTTTGTCATCACATTTGGTGTTGTAACTTTTTGAAATATGACTAGTTTTCTACAATCAAGAAAAATCCATTTTTCGCACGCCGTCCCATCCTTTGTGTATAGGTTTCGAATAATGGCCATAAAGTGCTCAATTTCGATTTGTTCCTCGTCGCACAAAATTTAGAATTAATTTTGTTTTAAGAAAGTAAATTATACAGAACAAAGTGCATCAGCAAGGAAAATCTTTTGGCTTTATTTTGGTACCACATACACACATTATTTGAAAATATTTCACACCTAAATATTTTTTTTTCCGACTGTACCATTTTTTGGACACAGACTGTAGTTCCTCATATGAAAATAATTTATATCAAAAATGCAATGTACAATTATTCATTAACATGAGAAACCTGAGATTGAAGAAACTTGTACATCATGTTTCCCATTTGTGATAGAAATGATTATTTAAAATAAGATTTTCATGAACAAATGATCCTTTCATATTGCAGTGTTAGGTATTATTTATTCTTTTAGCATCTTTAAAACTGTATATTTAATGAACTCTGTAAATCTTATTTAGATAGACTGTAAAAGCCGATATTTTTTAGTCTAGATATTTTCACGAATTTGGCGATGACTTCATCGCTATAAATGTTCCGAAGTGGAAATTTTCGCGATGACTGACTCGTAAAATTCATGAAAATAAACTCACCGCAAAAATAACAACTTATACAGTATTTAAGGTCTTTTAAATATAATGTACTTCTAAGTATTGAACTAAGAATTGCCACTAAACATATTTTAGCAGTTGACATTTTAATGAAAATAAAATTTTGGCAGTTTGAGTTTTGAAGATTTAAAATATTGCTTGTTAAAAGGAGCTCATTTTGATATAAATTTAAAATGGTCATTTAATTTGATATCAATTGAGATTGAAATGCTGTATAACTTCAAAAGTAGTAATGATTTGATATTACCAAAATATCCCTTTCAAATATGGCAAATAACAGATTGAATTTGGACATGGTTGGCCAATAGTGTACAAATTTGTATTAGATAGTTTGCCGCAGTGGGGCCTTACATGTCTTAATGATGTCATTTCCTGTCCACATATTAATTGTTTGCTTGGTTAAATGCAAAATTGATGGGAGCCCACAATCATTGATTCAATCTACAGTTTTTAGCAGTGGAGTACGACTCCTCTTCTCCCCCCAGAAGCATGGGACTATCAGAGGTTCCCATTCGGCGTTTTAAAGCTTGGGTCTGGTGATCTCTTCTTGTTAGGGTGCGTCTTCTTCTCTGTGCGTACATATTCCTATAAAGGATTGTCCGTCAGGATACTATCGCGGGCTCCCGTCCAGATCCTTACCAACACAAAACCTTAGTCAACGCCGGCCCTGTGCTAGCTTAGCCTGGCTTATATTCTTTGCTGTTGATGGGTCTCCTGCCCCCCCGGCCCCGCTAACCGCTCCCTACAGCGCTATAATTTTCAAACATTTTATCGCTAAAGACTTCTTATTTCTTCCATACTTATTTTGTGACATTTATTTGCCCAATGCTTCTTAAAATAATTTTCTTTCAGTGCAGTGTCAGATACAGGTTACTCCAATACCTCTTTTTACTTATGCTTAGCCAAAGTGATATTTTTGTTCTTCTTCTGTGATCGGTCATGGGACAAATACACATAAACACCTACCCAGAGGCCCAACGCTCCTGGGTAACCTGGGTATTGTTTGGATATTTTATATATTTTATTTTATTTCCCTATTAATAATCTTGCATTCTATATCAAAGAATGCATCATACTTTGCTCTTTGACATTATAATCCAGTTGTAAGCCCTCAGGGAAAATACCTAGCCTACTTTTTATACTGTCAAAGGGGAATTGGGGTCAAATCTGTTCTTAGTGCATTCTTGTCTGTAGTTTTTCAGATTATGGAGAAAATGTGATGGAATAAATATTTTTTTTTGATATTATAAACACACCCAGGATGTGTTCAAGTAACTGTATTTTCCCTAAAATTGGACAGTTTTAAACTACTAAGGTCTAATATCTACAAGCATTATTTATTTCTAACAATGTAATTCATTCTTAATGGCATCTTGCAGAATTCTATACAGTTTCAGGTGCATTTTAAATATTAAAATTTGCAACGTTCTGTGTCAGTTGATTTAGCATTTGATTTGTAGAAAATGTTAATCCTTCTTTTTATTTACATGTACAATCAAGGAAATTACATGAAACTTTCAACACTTTCAACATTGGATAAATTAACGAAAATGAGTGGCATTTAAAGTAGCTTACGCCGTAATAATTTTATATTCTTGTTTGCTCCTGTAAAGTGGATATTTATAAATCTACCTTGTTCATGCTCTTAGATTGCCAATAAGTTACTGGAATGCGTACTATTCATAACTCCCTGCTACTGAGTAAACACACAATAATATAACGTCCACATCAGCTTGAAAAGAAGCTATGCAGAGCCTTCACCCTAACGTACAAAACCTGCAGATTGGAATTGGTTCCCCCCCCCCATTGGTCTCTACAATCATGAGACTGAAAACCATTCGTTGCTTACACAATCCTCACCGAAAATAAATGATTTTTTTTTCTCTCATAGAAACTTAACAATCAATGCAATAGTATTTTCACCTCTACCACAAATAATCAAGTTTACTATTAAACTATAAAATAGGCTTATTCTCCCCAATGTATGCATAAAATATCAGCATTAAATAATTCAGCATGAGAGATTTAAACAAGTGGACTCAAAAGATGACTCTTGTTGAAAAGAAGTATGTTCTGTTCTTTTTAAAATTCTTACAGAAACTACACGCAGGATGGGCTGAAACTTTGGAATAAGAAAAAATGAAATGTTTGGCATGGAATATAACCGTGTGTACTAAACAAAACTTATTACCATTAAGGTTCAAAAGCAAATTACTTCATCAGAGAACAAGTTTTGTGTGGTACATGTATTTTTAACATTGTTCCGAATTATTTTTACTTGGAGTTGGAAATACAAGTAGATCTATGCATACATGTCTGTGGATTAAAGAAAATCATATTGCAATATATCTATAAATATATATTAAAATATTGTTACATATTTCCCCTTTCTTACCAACTACAGGTCATCGGGCAGAACCAAGTTGCCGTGCCAACGCATCTTTTCAAGTTGATTGTTGTAGAGTCATCCAACAGCTCCTCTACAAACACTGTGGGTGTTGGTGCCTTTGTGGTTCCTAATGCTCCAATCGACTCCACTAAACACTCTCTTAAGGAATACCAGGTCAGTCTGAAAGTCCTAGAGAAGTCCGCAGGGACGGAGTTCCTTCCGAACCTGACCCCTAGCTCCATGGTGGATCTCTGCTCCTTGGACCCATGTGAGATGAAGAGCAAGAAGGAGTTGGATCTCTTCTGGATCACAAAGAGGATTAATGGGTCAACGACCATGAACCAGCTGGACAAGGTTTGGAAGGATCTGGAGAGCCGCAGGATAGTACCTGACGACAACTTAAGGAATATGTACGCACAGAAGAAACGGACCCTAACAGAGAATGAATCACCAGACCCAAGCTTAAAACCGAATGGGACCTCCTGATAGTCCGATGCTTTCTGTTTACCTTCCTTTCATAAACTTTGATAGAAATATAATCAGCTGAAGATGATTGTAATTTGCGATTGTAACTGTTATTCTTAGAGGCACATGAGACAATCCTATAGATAATACAGCCTTCTTGTATACAAGATGATTATTCAAGCTGTTGATTAAAGTGTACCAAAGCAATTATTCTCTGACTAGGGTTTTTCCATAACATAACACCCTGATACCCTAACCCTATCCCTAATCCTAATCCTAATTCTACTCCTAATCCTTATTCTAATCCTAATCCTAATCTTAACCCAGACTTAACCAGAACACTCATCCTAATATTTACTGTTGGGAAATAACTGTTTGGACTTAACAACATACATGTAATTTTGAATGATGATGTGACATTGTATGATAACCTTCTTGATGGGTGTTAGCCCTTTAATAGTTTCCAGATAATCTGACACTCTTGGCACTGGCACCTTTAGAGAAGTTGGTGATTCTGACAAGTTGGAATAACTTTGCGTTAGACTGATCAAGGTTGAAAAAATTCAAATCAAATATGTATGTTTAAATTCTTTAGAATATGTATTTATCACAAGCACAGAGTCTGTAAACATTTTTGTGGCTTGACTTTAATCATGGTATGTTTGAAAGAGATTATAAATGAACATCTTAAGAAGATATACACTTTATTATATCAAGTACGAATGTTTTTCTAACAATAATGATATGAAACGTCAAGTAGTCTATCCAGCATCAACTATGACAACAAAATTTAAGGGCACATGGACAAGTATAAACGAGTCACTATCGTCCCCAGACAAGTGGGCCCATGAACATCATTGAAAGAGCTAATGCTTGATAATGCCTGATAAGGTACCATTTTTCTTACTTTCTAGTAACAATGTAATATATTCACTACATATCAAAGCCTTAATTCAAATGGGGTTCCAAATATTGTCAACTGGACATGGTGTTCACCACAACACTTTTCGCATCCATTTCCAGAAATTCGTCTCATTAGCCATGTCAATAGCAAACCATTTATCAAAGGATTGTGTGAATAATACAACATCAAGTATGATTTCAAAGAGACCTCAATTTTAGTTGTGACCTGATTTGATTATTTACTGAGGTATTTTCTTGTGATATATTTGAATCACTGATTTATATGGATTGGAAAAAAATGACTTCCAAATGGGAAAAATATTTCAAGCTTCAGAATTTTTTTGACATTATGTAGGAAGAATGTTGTTTTGATGCATTCTGTAATTTTTACTGCTTAGAGTCACAATTGGGAGCATTAGCACAAAGAAGACGATAGGGAATGAAGAGGAATGCAACAGACGTAATTCATAACTGATGAAGTGATTAGTTTCTTGCATATATCTGAAATTAGATAGAACTTGTGTATGTACACATAATCAAACCCAAACAATAAGTTAAATAGAAATACCTGGTATTGTATCTGTAAAGAATCTTCAGCAGTTAATAGGGCAGATTATCCTGAAGATGAAGAAGAAAAGAAGAAAAAGAAGAAGAAGATGAAGAAGAAGAAGGAGGAGAAGAAAAAGAAAAAGAAGAAGAAGAAGAAGAAGAAGAAAAATGGAAGAAAAAACTGCTTTTGTGTATTTTCTATTACCAAGAGGTTTTTTCTATTTTTTTTTACGTGACTCTGTAGCGCTAAACCGCCTTTCAACTAATGTCTAGAAATGGCTGAATCACTTTCCATAAGATCATGGCATTACTGCGTAAGTATGATGTAGAATTCACAGTACTAACCTCTGTAAACAATATACTTCACTTGCCATTGCACACTCAGGTTAAGAAATGGTTACCTCGGGTGAGAATGATCTATGTATATAGTTTGCAATGTGATTTTTTAATTGGTCTTAATGAGAAAAATGATTGACAATATTATTGTGTGTGTATGTGCATCAAGTAGATATATTATCCATACATACATGTATATATATTTGAATAATCTTACTTCACAGTCTATACAGTCTGTGTCAAATAAAATGGTACAAGTGGAAAACATTTTTTTATAGTATGAAGATAAATCACAACCTGGTATTGTTTAGTATCTTCATAAAGCAGGAAAATCAGACTTTTTCCTGCAATTTTTTTCATCACATTTGGTGCTGTAATTTTTTAGATATGACTAGTTTTCTACAATCAAGAAAAATCCAGTTTCCGCACGCCGTCCCATGCCTTTGTGTAGGTTTCGCATAATGGCCATGAATTCAGCGCTCCAGAACAATAGAAGTGCGTAATTTCGAATTGCTCCTCGTCGCACAAAACTTAGCATAACTGTTGTTTTACGAAAGAAAATTATATAAAACGAAGAGCATCAGCAAGAAAAATCTTTTGGCTTTAATTTGGTACCAGATACACACATTATATGAAAAGATCTAACACCTAAAAAAATTTTTTTTTCCCGACTGTACCATTTTTTTTGACACAGACTGTATGTTCTGTAATTGATGTTTTTACTATTTTAGCTATGAAAAAAGGCAGCAGAAACTACACAACCTTAATATCTTTGAAAGGTAGTGCCTTCCATGATTCTATTTTTATACAAGTGTAGTAATGTACATGTTATCTTTTACCTCTTAAAGGGAGAGTTCACTTACAAATATAATTGGGTTTTAAACAAGCAGAGAAATAGAAGAAAAATTAAGTGAAGGTTTAAAAAAAATCTACCATTTGAAGAATAACAAAGTTGATTTTAATGTTTAAAGTTTGATCGTGTGACGTCACTTTTTGTGCATGTAAATTTCATAAATATTCTTTTTTCATGGTTCTTAATGAAGGAATAGATCTATTTCATGGATAATCAATTTGATAACAATATCAAATTTATGACTTTGTTATTCTTTGGATATTTACATTTTTCCTTTTAATTTAACCAATTAGATTCCAGTGTGTTCTTCCCCAGCTTTTGAAAAGTCATATTCAAAACATTTTAATGAACAAATAATTCATGTTTTATTTGAGGATAATAATGATGATAGATCATAGATTTTTATAGCGCTTCTTATAAAATGTCTAAGCACTTTGTATTTGTACATCGTTACAATTTCATACATCCCTTTTGAATCTGTTTCATTTGCATTGCATTTTTTTAACATCTATGCCTGGCAAACAATAAGATGTTATTGCAATTCATTTAAAATTGGTAAAATGTATCAGCTAATCCAAGCAAAGGTATTGGGTTATACACTTTTCTTGTTTCTATTTGCGATGTAGTAATTAGTTAATTGACTGCAAGTTATTTGAATTACTAAAGTGCTATCACTAATTACTTCAATAGCTGTTTCATATAGGTCTCCATGTGAAGAGAGTATTTAGTCTAAAAGCTTTTGATAACACCCAACCGTAGGCCAATTGAAAGGACAATGCTAGAGTATTTCGCCTTCCCCAAATTCTCATTTCACTGCCAATAGTGAAAATGATTTGAAAAATAATGTAATGAAGGTGTAATGTATGACCTCAAAAGGTCCAACGTTTTCATCTTCTTTGGTCTATGCAGCCCCCTTAATTTCTTAAGATTATTGCAGTTTAGAAAGGGAATAATAATATTGATAATTATAATAACAACAATTGAATCAACAACAACAACAAAACGCTGTGAGCACTTTATTTTTATTAAATTTATTGATGATTCATACAAATAAACCTGGTTTCAGACGTTGAAGTTTTTTATGATATCATTCCTCATGCATTATACTTCCCTTTTCTGGTAAAAGGAAGCAAATGTCTAAAATGGCATTTACTTTAAAAAAAAAAAGAAAAGCAAAAAAAAAAAAAAAAAAGCAAAATGTGTATGTCATTTCATACAATATATATCATAATGTCTTACCTGGCTATAATTTAACATGATAATGTTTATGGCTATGATTCGTTAAGGAAAAGAGCATGCTAGACCAATATAAACATTTCAATAACCCAAATTCCGTTGATATGTCACTTACTTCAATTTGTCAAAGTACTAATGCAGTATAAACATCTTGAATTGGATAGCGTGCTATAGGAGAAACTGAGAGTTAGGTTGAAGCAAGTGCAAGAATGCAACAGTTACCTATAGGCAAGGGAGGGATAGAGAGAGAAAGAGGGAAGAAACAGATATGGATGGATAAAGCACTCAATGGGCTATAAAAAAAGAAAGTGTTATTTTGAAAATCCAAGAGGATTTTGAAAGGATTAGATAGTGGGACAGCATCCCTTTTTGACAACAAACACCATCTTTGTTTATCCTGTTTCCAACATTTTTGATGCGTGAATCTTGCAGTACACCCCCAAAAAAATAGAAAACAAAACAAAAACAAAACAAAACAACAAAGCAAAAAAAAAACCATTGAAGGCTGTCAGAATATGTACATTGTACTAAGAGATGGGTTCCCCTATATTAAATTGAGGATATTTTAATTGCCTTTATCCAGTTAACTTATGATTATATTGATTGCGACGCTCTTTTATCATTGACTCATATATCTCAATTGCATTTCTAATATCGTAGAAGTTCTTGGCTGTGTTGCCAAATTCAACCGATTATTTCATCTCAATAGCAAATCTCGGCTGCATAGCTAGCATTACAAATGAAATGAAAATTAAATACTATAGTCTAAGCACGAACCGTTTACTGAATTGAATTGCTACTGTTTGTTTTCTTTTTCTTTCTTTCTCAGTTTGCATGGACCAAGAAATACTTAAATTCGCGGGTTTGTAAAAATCACTTACAGGCTGCACTTAAATGTGTGAGTTCGATGGTAATTGTAGGCTATGCATGGGTGTATTTATAAGGCAGTGTTGTTTGTGTGTTCAGGAGAGAGTGTGGGGTGTGTTTATGAAGGTGCAAGTCCTGATGTGTTTATTGAGGACCAGTGCCTGTGAGTGTGTATATGAGGGGTGTATGTGGTTGTGTACAATGAGAAGTTTAGAGTGTGTTTGAGGGTATGTTTGGTTTATGTTTATTGTGGGGTGTGTATATGAGGGGTA
>CALNVZ010000641.1:34449204-34482056 GCA_940671915.1 Paracentrotus lividus
AGCTTGGCATTGTAACAGGTGTTTTCAAGTAGTGAATGAACGTTTGCATATTAGCAATCACTGGATATTAAATTTAGTTGATAGGGAGCATGGTTTTTTTTTATTACGGTTGAGTGTCATAAACCCGTACGAACCACCCCGACCATTGATATATTCCTCCCCTCCCCTTAAAATCAATATTCATAATTTTCAAACTATATGACGTTTTTCTGTCTTGTACAGTAGCTAAATATAGGCCAGCCAGGTCCTTGACATTATTTACTTAAGATCCATCGAACACAATAATCATTTATCAGACCCGTCACATAAAAGCTTTTTCATTCTTTATTCTGTACCCTCTGATTGCACTGTAATAAAACGCGGTTACCTTCAGAACCATTAAGCGCAACATGGTCAGAATATAATAGCAATATTGCCGTTTTTAACCAAAGAAAGAGTCTACTATAAAATGATATAATTTATGATATCCAAATAGAACATACAGGTATATGAGAGATATAAATTCTGTGACGTACGCAAAAAGATCGTTTTCCAACAACACAATTCAAAGTCGGCCTACACAGCTAGTAAAAAGTGAAAGAACTGTTTGTGAAAGAAGGCTGGGTTCCAAACGGTTTCGATTTAATTCATAAATTTGCGTCACTTACATTCCGAACAAAGATTAGGTGAAACTTTTTGACCCTCGTTAATAAAAGTGGGTGAAAACCTGGCGTCCTTTTTATAATGTGCTATACTGTGCTATCTTACTATGATGTATGATTTGAATTAATTCAAATCATTAAAATCAAATGATTACTCGATTTCTGGTTTACTTTTAAGTTTGCATTGATTTATTTATGGGATTACGAAAGCTATCCCATTAATGATTGAATTGAATTGAATTGAATTGAATTGAATTTATTAGACTTTACCAGTAAAATGTACATGGTATTTTGTCAACATTACCAAAAAAAGAGAGAGAGAGAAAAAAAAAAAAAATAATTATATAAATAACTTATAAGCATTAATTGGTAACGTATCAAATATAAAGTGTCATAATTCAGTTATAATAATCCATTGGCATAAGATATACAAATAATTCGAACATAATCAAAGTGAAAAAAAAAATAGTTATAATAATTCATGGATGTAGTATATATATAAATAGTTTAAACATAATCATCATAATCATATTGACATAATTAATTTACTATAAATCATGAATATAGTAATATATACAAATAGTTCGAACATAATCAAAGTGGAAAGAAATAGTTATAATAATTAAAGGATGTAGTATATATATATAAATAGTTTTATATTGAATTTATTCTATTCTTTCATTTTCTAATGGAATTACATTAATTAGCTTCAACTTTTTAAAGTGCAAACTGAGGATATAAACACAATGGTTTTTGAGTTCGTTCATTTGATTATTTGAGAAAGACCACTGCTTTGTCATGGCCTGTTTGATATTTTTTATTTTTTTATTTATTTATTTATTTGTTTTTTTAATTTATTTATTTTATTATTATTATTATTTTTTATTTTTTTTTAGTTTTCTGTATTGAAACAATGTTAATTTTCACGAAAACTGCGAAAATAAGACAAATAGCATGAATAGTGTGAAATAAACGGAGTTACAATTTCATTATAAATTATAATTTAGATTATACATATCGAGTTTTTTCTATCAAAGAATATTAGGATTATGATCCGTTTAGTGGGTATACAGCATAGATTATAGAGCTTCCATTATCATGATTCTTGCATTGAGGATAATGACTCACACGTTACAATGAATAGATCAATACATCTTTTGAATACCAATGACCCTGAACTTTTCATTTGTCTTGGTGTATTCAGCGTTCATTTCATCAAGCAAATTAATATCAAATTAACGAGTGCGTTGGCAATTCCTGATCTCTCTCTCTCTCTGTCTCTTTCTATTTCCCTCTCTCCATCTTGTCTATCCTTCCCTCCTTCATCTCTCTACGTCAAAATACCCACCCTCGTTATTGCTCTCCAACTAGATACCCCATCTCATCTCTCTCATCTCTCTGTCTCTCTTGATATGCATACAGGTTCTGCTGCAATATAAGGCCTACGTACCCCTTCCCCTCTCAATTCCCTTTCCTCACAAGCACCATCAATGTGAACAAACCTTACTTTTTGATGTGTGTACTGAATTAAATGGCGTTAAAAAAAACCTTTACTTGTTAAAGCACTAATGTCCTAAAACCCAGAAAATTGATGGATTGCTTAAATATTTGAGCAATATCCGAAATACCACGTATTCAATAATACTTAAATAACCTGTTTCATGCTACCCCAAAATAGAAAAATACTACATTTAATACGCTGCCTCGTCATACTTCATATGACTGTAGGCCTAGACAGTAAACATGGTAAGCTTGCACATGGCGCACGTACAAGAAATATATATTTTGTAATAAAGGCTCTATGATATCATTATAATGCCATTTAGCTTATACTCAAGTAATATTTTCTACAGCGTAATCTACAGTGAATCCAAAAACGGGAGAGGAAAATACACGCCCTACATTATTCAAGAGCGGTCAAGGAGAAAGAAGAATGGAGACAAAATAGAATTAAATAGGAAACAGACGAGAGAGAAATAGGAGGGCGGAGAGAAAGGAGGGAGCGAGAGAGAGAGAGAGAGAGAGAGAGAGGGGGGGGGGGGATAGATGAATATGGAAACCCTTTGTTGGTATCAAATCATGGACTGTAAATATTTTTCACTCATCGCATTCATGGATGAATGGGAGAATAGGAGCGCGTCACCTAGTTACCGCGTTGCTATGCGGTTGCTACAGCCGTTGCTAATATAAACAATGCCAAGGGCAGCTAGAGTGGACATGCTCAATGATTATGATCCAGCATGCTGAATGGGAATATATGATATAGTATGAAAGATCATTATGCGGGCAAATTGAAGCATTATTGATTATTATAAGGCAGGGTCATCACAAAAATATAAGACTATTCATCACAATATTTTGTTTTGTTTTGTTTTGTTTTGCTTTGTTTTGTTTTGTTTGTGTGTGGTTTTTTTTCAACGTTAACTAGCTGTAATCCTATTCCTTTTTTAATATTGAGAAGGCTCGCTTTGTGTTTGTTCGTAAATTGTTTTATATTCAGAATCCCTTTAACCAGAAATTCAAATATATATCAGCTAAAAAAAAATAATCAAGGAATGATTTCTTTACATGCTTGTATTCACCCAATCCATGATTTATTTTTGTTTATGCTCATTTTGTATGCTCCATTTTTCTCAGTTTACATATTCTCCTCTTTAAGTTTAAGCATCATGCAATACATAGGCAAACCATTAATTATTAAAAATTCATACGTGCTTATTGTTAATTTCAAAGGGGTCTGTACTGAATGCCACACTCGATCTAAATTTATATTCCTTGCATTTGCTTAACCCATATTGCCATTTCAAATCATTTTGCATGCATTGGTTAGATTTCCCTTTAAATAATTTATTGACTGAATGCACAAGCAAAATATCATATAAATGTACATTATTTATCTTTCGTTCTCAAGCGAGCCTGACCCGAATTTGACATCTTTATAAGATGGGGAAAAAATGCACACACAGGCACAAAAAAAGGGAACCCATGTGTATACCTATCGTTGGAAACTATATGGGCCATTCCGGTTGGGATGAAATTTATTGTTTTCTTCTTTTTGCTTTATCTAAAATTCAGGTTGTATTTGGGGCTTTAAACTTTTTTTTAAATTGTTATTTCATTGGGGGACACAGATTAAGGGTGATTTTACCTTCAAATTGTATGTCTTTGTAGGAGAATCAGAACTATTCATAGATTGAAGCACGTGGCGGACTACATGCAAATTTAAAAACTTTTTAAGACTCTGACAGAGAACTATAATTTCATTTGCAATTTTCCAACTGGATAATTTGAAGAATATTTTAAAGTTCAAAGGTCACAGCAAAGGTATGAAAATTCAAAAGATGTCTTGACGGATAGACTGTAACGCGTGTTACCGATATTAAAGCTCCCTTTATTTTACCTGTTCATTTTTTTTCTTCACTTTGATGCATTTGATTAGTTAGAAATATGCTCATTTCAGTTTAAGATAAGAAAAGTTTTGTCAACATGGTATAATCTAGTTTGAGGACAATCATCCTAACATGCATTATCATGTTGACCATGTCCTGTTTGCGTAACGCGAGTTACCGAAGTTAAACGACCCGAGAATTTTACCGAGCTGGACCAATATTTTTCTTTTTCAATCCATTTGGTTTTTCTATGTTTGCTTTACATATGATGCAAAAATTTACTTGTATATCCTAGCAGTTTGAAAGATAGAGGTCTTTGATCTTGAAAGGTACCGGTTAATTGTAACGCGAGTTACAGTGGAATGGCCCATATACACGTGTTGTGATTAATGAATATACTGGGCATTTTATAATTGAAAATTGTAGTGGAAGACGTATTTCACTCACACTTTTTTCAAAAATTGTCTGTAGCTGTTGTATACGTATTTGTAATTTAGTAATTATTAGTGTCAGTTTTGACGAGCACTTGTGCCTATAGTCCCTTTTACCGAGCTATTGTAACGTTTCGAGTCATGTAAACACTTTATGTGATATTGATTTATACAACTTATTTTTAGTGTTAAAAAATCAATCCATCATTATGTTATAGTTGAACCCAAGGGCATGTTTGGTATTACAATGTTATAGTGATTAAGGTCATACAGACAATATACAATATACAGAGTGAGTCAGAAAAAATGTCCCATCAGTTTGAAGCTGTCATGCAAAAAGTATTTAAGCATGGATTATGTCTTGGTATAGTCATCCTCAAATCATTTGCTGATACCCTTTTCATTTGGATCTTTGCACGCATGCCAACACATTCCCTCATGTACACATATTCTTTCAACATTTGTCTCAATCTTTTTCCATCCACTTGGCACAATTCAGATTTTGTGGTATTATGAAGATTTTCTGTTACTCAGTCATGCGTGCAAAAATCCAAATAAAAAAAGGGTACTAACAAATGCTCGGAAGATGACTTTTTCAAGACATATCAAGAAACCCATGATTGAAAGTTCATGCTCCAAACAAGACAACTTCAATATGATGGGAACATATATATATATATATTTTTAAATTTTTTATTTAATCTGTATACTCTGCTGTTCTAAAGTACTAAAGCTATTCTTTGAAGATAATTTTGTTCGGTCCTTAATTATATTAATTAGTTTATAATGCCCATTAATTAGGCATTTAGTAACTAATAATCTTATTTTCAAGGATTCATATCTTTCTTACTTCATGATAATAATTGTCTGATTTACCTTCACAGGTAATGATGTTTCTTTGTTGTTGTTTTTCCTGCATTATATATTTTTAGCCTATTAACTTAAAAGTTCTTTCAGTCTAATTACATTTCGATTCCAAGTCAGTTTTTATTGCAGTTTCAATTGGGGAATATACTGGGTGGAAAAAAAAAAATCCGCCAACGTTCTCACAAGTAAGGATCAGTCATCAGTATGAATGTTACCTCAATGTGTAAAGAGATAAAATACTGAACGCACTCCTCCAGTCCTTTCTCTCTCTCTGTCTCTCTCTCTTTCTGAAATACACACACACAACACACACACACCTTCACCCTCACATACCACACACTCATACTTACACATAAACGCAACTTTTTAAAATGCAATCCCATGTACACCCACTCACACGTACCCTCAAACAGAACACCCGCACACCCACATCGTCTACAATACATCCACCTTTACGCACACACAAACATACACACACACATACTCACACCCATACTAACGCACGTTTTTAAACATAATCCTACCAATACCCACTCACACTCACCCTCATACACAATACTCACACCCCACATCCTGTATCATACACCAATTTTTAGTGGTGCGTGCACACCGACACCCTCACATACCCACACACACATACTCACACACTTTTTAAATGCAACCCATCGAATACTCACAACGCCCGTCACGCCGTCATCATACACTACCGACAGAAACAACACACACACACACACACACCTCACCAACACACACACACAAACACACACACACACACACACACCACACTCACACACACACATATATATATATATATATATAATAACCTATACAGAGAGAGAGAGAGACAAAGAGAGAGAGAGAGAGACTCGAGACCTCTACACCACACACAATACATAATCAAAAACCCTATAATCTTATTTTGAAGGGAAATAAATGTTGTTTGAAAGTTTTTTCTCCTTCTCTTTGACAAAAATACCTAAACACCCACTTTTCTTCTAATTATTTATGTCACACTTAATTAACACTGCATTCATCTGGCTATTTCTGCAGACTCCAGCTTATCTCGTCAAAGGTTTCTCGAGGATTGAGGCAAAATAGCCAAAATTTGAATAATCATATTTCATTGGTTTACAGAGACACCAAGCATGACAAGGAAGGAATAATCACATCTCGTTCAGAAATCACGGTTTATTTCAATTATTGATTCATACAAAACGAACACGATTTCACTACAATGAAAGTACAGGAAAGATCATTATAGATTAAAGTCAGTAGAAAAATAGGCGACACTTGAAGATAAAAACGCATTTTTTTTTTTTACAAGGCCATTGTAATATCAAGATAATCGATCCTAACGCTTTTAAAGGCTGTAGAAAATAATATACAAATTAAAAAGTTTTATCAGGCCGTATTTAAATTCAGCTATTTCAGTAAATGTAAGGAGATCATCCATTTGTTTAATTACAAACAAATTAAAATAGAATAGATTTGATATTCCCTTTTGTCTCTGAGCATTTACAGAACACCCAGAATATATTTCATAGTCCCCCGTAATCGGTATGAATGACTTGAAAAACAAATATTCTGTCAAAGTTTGTTATTCTTTTAAAAAAGAAAATAATAGATACGTATATTATTTCATACTCTATGTATTTCAGACGCGTTTGAAAAATAAAGAGTCAAAGTGACGCTAATCTAGGGCGACCATTGGTGCTATACGGCAATCAAGGTCTTAATAAAAAGTTTCTTTCATGATCAAAGATCAATTATACAAGAATACAATTAAACTAAATGCTACTTTACCGAAACGTATGTATTAAAAATGTTGCGTTTTAGCTTCCAGAGTATTGATCTTTGGAAAAAATATACAGTTCGGGAAAAATTATTAGACCATACTTTTTTCTCTCTCTCCATGACAAGAGCGCCATTTACATTTTTAACAAAATGCCTAATATAAATTCTCATGTCAATGATATAATTGCTGCAGATTGTATAGACGTATTGTTAGTTTATGTTTATTATGTTTTCTTACCACACAAAGCAAGAAAAACACACACTGAAACCTTTAAAAAAGAACTTGGTCTCATAATTTTTCCCCGAGCTTTGAATTTTCGGGGTCGGTCTATTCTACGAGTCATGTTATAAAAAGATACGAAGTACTCTATATGATACATGATTTATGCATACAAAACTTTATACAATATCGAAATTCATCTCCAAGGACTTTCTAGACCTAAAACCTTATTGTATTAAAAGATTTTTTTCCCCAATCGTTATTTCACAAAATCATTTTCTATCTATATATACACATTGTAGAAGACACCCATGAAAGAACGATCTTTATAAAAGTTTGGTACTTAACCGATTTGAAAGACGTTTGTTAATTTCTAAAGTGATACTCTTCTTAAGAAATGCTTCTTACGTCCCACTTAATGTAATTTCATTCCACTTAAAAGTTCATTACAATCAATACATTTAAATGAAATGAAAAATATGCAAGTTAGATTATTTAAAACCATGTTGTATACGTATGCAGCGATGTTTTGCAAAATAAATCCTTATTATCTGGTAATAATTTTGATTAGCGAATTACAGCTACATGTATTTTTATCAGCCTCTAAAATCAGTAGAAACTTTCAATTGGCATTTAATAACATGGATTCTCATAATTAAGGTAAAATGCATGGGTTACTTTCTATTTTTGTACAAATTGCAACGTTGGTTGAAATACAACAACCAGACAATAATTCAACATCGGTTGTTTCAATTAAAAAAAGAATAAGATGTTCAGCACATCACATAATAGTTTATATTCCCCTCAGAATATTTCTGACAGGCAGATATAATCCAGTATGTATTTGCATGATTTGTAAATGTGATCTACTAGAACATTTTAAGCCTCTTCCTCCTCACAAGCCTCAATTGTCTTATTCATTGATATCATTTTAGTTAATTGTAATTCAGCCAGTATCGAGTGTATGTTATTTGCATACAGGCCGAGGAGACTTTCCTATACGTTAAAGTTTGATCAAACAATGGAAATGAAACTTGTGTTTGAATACGTTAATTGCTATTTGCAGACGTTTAAATTTCAATATTTCCCGCATTTTGTCAAAGCCCTCATTGTACAAGTCTGAGTCAAAGTGCTTTGTTTTGTTTCGTCTTTATCATTAATTTTTTTTTTTTTTTGGAGGGGTGGAGGTTTCACCCTTTTTATCGGCTGGATGTTCCATCATCGTTGCAGCTGGAATAGAGGGGAACCCTTCAAGGAGTTATGTTAGTCAGGATAACTTTGGGTTGGTTGACATGAGATGTATCTGGATATTTGGATGAAGTCTTGACGTCTATTCACGTGCAATGGCCTGGCCTCCACCGTTATCCCATTCCTAAATGATAGCAACAAAGAATGAAGATGAGAAACAAAGTGAACGACAACAAGCATGAAGAGAAGAATAACAACGAGAAAGCGAAGGAAAAAGGGAGGGAATGAAGACGGGTTAAAAGAAGAAGAAGAAGGAGGAGGAGGAGAAGGAGTAGAAGGAGGAGAAGAAGAAGGAGAAGAAAAATAATAAGAAGAACAATACGAAAAAAAGAAGAAGGAAAAGGTAAATGTCGACGAAGAATGTGAAAAAAGGGAAGCAGTGGAAGATAAAGAGAGAAGAATATGAAAAACAGGAGAAGGGACAGGAAAATAAGCAAATAAGGAGATGGGTAGACAGAGAGACAGAGAGAAAGAGACACAGACAGACAGACATACAGACAGACAGAGTGTGAAAAAGAGAGGAGACAGAAATAGGCATTAGAGAAAGAAAACATATCAATTATTCATTGAACTTCAAATATATAAGTATTCGACAACGATTAGTAAGAAATTATGGTTAGCGTGTTTAATAGTCAGCTTATAATTATTTCATTATAATATTAAAAACCGTTTCACCTAATGGACAACGAAAACATATATTCCTGGAGGCATTTTCTTTAGAAATGAAACTCCATTACCAATTGTTAAGCAACCGACCAAGAATTTTCCAATCAAAATCATTGAAGGTTGACCAACATTATATTTTCCCCCTCAATTCATTCAATTCAAAATACACAATTATGCACTCTTTATCTTGACACATATCGTTGAGAGATTGATTTAGAAAATAAATATATATATATATTGTATAAGCCTACATTTAGATCATATTTTTCTGCTTGCTCGTCCGTAATATTAAGAAACATATCTAGGGTTCAACATCTTATTCCAATAAAACTTTAACTTTTATTTTTATGAATAGTGCACCTGGTAAACAGCGTTTGATTACAGATTTAAAAATAAATATATAAAAAAAGAAAAGAAATCAATTGAAAATAGTTTATATAAATATGTAAATCAACACGCCTTAAAATCGTTAAAACAATTATATATTATTTTATAGCATGATTTTATGCGTTTGCTGTACGGTATGTCTGTCCCAGCATGTGGACCATTCTTATCTACATCTGTTTTATTTTTTTGATAATTATGAGTGGAAATTTGATGTAACATTTTTTTAAAACTTGCAAACATGCTACCCCGTTGAAAGTATGACAAGAAATAGATAAATGAATAAATAAATAAAATAAAAGAAGACTATGTTACCTGAGCTTCTTGTACTAATGCACAGAGAGTACAACACCAGATGCACATCAAATCGTTCACGTAAGATCCCTGCAGAAAAGATAAAGAGAAATACTAATGATAATAAAGTTGGTTCTTTTCACATAAGTTTGTTTACATTTTATCATTGAACAAGCTTGTAAATACACATGAATGCACACACGCACTTACATAGAAAACCTCACCCACACGCCCACACATACACGGTCATCCACCCACACACGCATACCCACATCTTCACACATCTCACCTTCATCCACCCTCATCCACACACACACACACACACACACACACACAAACACACAACACACATTCACACACCCACACCACTAATCACTAACGAATATTCCTTCGTATGCCCCACCCACCAGCATGACCGTTAGCTATTTGTAAAGAAATATATCGCTACCCATACCTTGTAGGAAGTACAAACAAAATTTGTCCGTTTCAAAACAAAACAAAACAAAAATCTTTGAAAGTACATTACAAGGATTCGACTTTGTCCAATCTCATATATTCTAGGCAAATATCACATTCAAACTGAAGCCAAGTAGCAAAGTGTGTTGTAATCACAGTTCGTTGGATCGAGAAGTGGAAGGGGTACCACATATACCATGTATACCTCCTACCATGCCTACCCTCCCGTGCAGAATATTTAATGCACAGCAGGGTCCCCCAAAACCCACCCCCAATCCCACACCCTCTCTCCGTCTCCTCCACCCATGTTGCTTATCTGTCCTCTTGTTCTTATGGCTCCCTTTATTTTTTGTCACATATTGAGGATTATTGCAGCTTGTCCATCCATCCCTCCCTCCCTCCCTCCCCTCAGTCATCCAGTTCCACCCTGACCTGTTAGGCTACATTTACCCTTACTCGTAATCCAATATGAGCCGAGTTCAAGTGGGTGTGCCATACGTTTCTTTCTTTTTTTTAATTTTTTTATTCTCAATTGAAATCCAATATTGAATGTTTATGAACTTTTGATCATAAAAACCTTATATTTACCAAAGGCCAAAGTTTCGATGGGATTTTAAATTTACAGCCGTAGGTCAAAACGGAGTAGGCACTATTGCATACAATCTAAAAATAACTGTTCATATTGTCAACCGAAACAACTTTGGATTTTTAAAATCAAATGAATAAAACTTTATCCCAGAATCTACTCTAGCTTTATTTAACTTGCAATTCCATTTATCAAAGCGCAAGACCGACTTACATTCAGCGTATTTTCCCTATGACTATGAATCCAGTAATCTATAAGTTCGAGCAACTAAAAAAAAAAAAAAAAAAAAAAAAAAAAAATCTCTTCCGCACTACCTTAAAATAAATGAACTTTATTTCAGTAACAGAATAAAACGGCGGAGGAGACATGAAAATATTCCATGCGTGATTTTACTGACCATTTATTCAACTTCAACGACCATGTGTTCCTGTTTTATAGGTGCTTGATGTGTGGGTGGCCTTTTAATCATAATGATTTCGTCCTTTCAAGTCAGTTGTTATAAAAAAAAAAAAAAACACCCATCATTTTCTTTAATATGTTGTCCTTTCAAGTCAGTTGTTATAAAAAAAAAAAAAACACCCATCATTTTCTTTAATATGTTATCATAATTACCAGGAAGTAACATGGCGGAAATTGATTTTGAAGATACCTTGTTGAAGTCTCGTTTACTCAATATGTAATAAAGTTTTACAATAAATCATAAGTGCACCCTTTAGTGGACAAGTGTTGCAAGACATGATTACGTCTAGTTTTAAAATAACGCAGAATCGTTATTGAATCTAATATAATTTTGATGTGAAGAGCTTCTCTCAGATTAATTACAAGTGAAATGGTGTTCTGCAAAGAAAATACATTAGCATAAGTGCACTTAAGTAATTTGTCCTCTTTAGTGGTGTTGGTTTTTTATCATTTATTCATTTCAATAATTTTTCTGGTAATGTCATTCCACAAGTACCTACAAAAAGCCATGTGTTTGAATCCTAAGAGATATTGAATTCAATAAATTTTAGTGACTTCTTCTTCCTCTTTTCCCCTTACGAGAATTACATGAAAAGAAACGAAATATGTAGAACATACTTTACATAGGATATAACAAAGCAAAATGTTTTTTTTTTGCTTTTCTTAGTAGTGCTACTAAAATTTTGATAGTGAACCCAAATAAAATGGATTTAATTAGATTGTTTGATTTTTTTTAATTGTTACAAATCAACAAAATGAATCCTTTTCTCATTAGCATCATATTTACCGTTTATTTATTCTAGACGCAACTTCCACAATCGTCAGAATTTGAAAACAACTTAAAGATTCGCAATAGTAGATCATCACCTTTTCTTTTTCCTCACTATTATTTCATATATTACACTGTTGTAAATATCACTTTGTAAAACACATGTAGAGTTTATATATCATGCGATATACAAAATAAAGTTCGCATTATCATTATTTTTACCTTGACTATCAATTTATCTTCATCTCCATATCATGCAATCGGTGCCCATAAATGAATGAGATGAAACTTAGTATAGACAGAATATAAATCGACGAGCTGTATTTTACTTTAATGCATCGTCTCCAAACAAGGACGTCAGTTTCCCGCGGCTTCCTGGAACACATTCGGCTTCAGCTTTTAACGTGTTTACGCCGTAGTAAGATTTCGGGATTCTATTCAAAAGCCGATAAATCGTCTTTTTGAACAAAAGCCGCGGGAAGCTGACGCCTTTTGACTGGAGAAGACGCCTTAGAGAATGGCGTTTCTCCCAAATTATGATATTAACTAATTCTAAAAACAAGTAAATGGCAAGTGCAGACACATATAATGTGTGATAAATAAACGGAATATACTACAAAAAAGTGTGGATCTGCTTTTTTGTCATTTTCTAGTTATTGATACCTATTTCGTTCGATAGTTTGTTCGAATAGTTTATAGATAACTGCTAAGATATGCATTGATTTTTATCATATTCGGGGAATTTGAATATCATTCATGTGCAAGTGCAAATATCGCAAAGAAGAGTTAAAAACTAAAAACAAAAAAACAAAAAAAACAACAACAACCTTAAATGTAGCTTTTACTTCACGTACGGCTAATTATGTTTAACGCATGCTTCGTTTAAGGCAAAGCGTGGTTTTGAGTAAATCTATTTTTTAATATCACGGCTTTCTGAATTGAGAGGTTGTATTTTCAATTTTACTCCATAACTTCACAATAGCAATACGTCACGCTTCCACAGCTTGATATGGTTCAATTCAACCTAATATATCACACCTACGGATGTTTTGCACTTGTGGTTTGTTTGCACTTTCAGGTATGCATTGTTTTTTATTAAAACTCCAAGAATCAAATGTCCAAGCATTTTTCAAAGGTAGGAAGTGAGAACTAACTATATCATGGTGTGTATGTTCTCAGGAAGCTATGCTACCTAGCATTTGAGTATTGTTTTTGTTGTTGATGTTTTCAGTCGATATAATTGAGATTGGTTGGGCTTTGGGGCGTTGACAAAATAGTTCGACAGTTTGGGGAAAGGTAAACATGCAAAAATTAAGAATAAAACGCTTCAAAATTCGAGATGTTGCAAATGATATTAGGGTTTTATATGTGAGTAAATCGAAGCATTAAGAATTTCCTGTTAAGAGTTCCTACCCCCCCCCCCTCTCTCTCTCTCTCTCTGTGTCTCATTCCCCTCTTCTTCTTCCAAGGATCTCCATCTCTCTAGACCACATAGTATTGGGCGCCGTCCCCCTACCCCCACCCCTATCGAAAACACCAAATTTAAAATGAAAATTTATAGATTGAACTCGAAAAGAGGGGAAGGAAAGAATAAAAAAAAAACGCAGAGGAAGAAAATAATTTTTTTTTTCGATTCCAAACCAATTTCAATCACGTAGAGAAGATGATCTTACCTCAGAATGAGGCGGGGAGGGAGCGGGGAGGGGTGGGGTGTGTTTGGGATAATGGAAATTTTTGGGCGGGGTCGTTCAGCAATAAAAATAAACTAAACTCACGTCTATTCCCTTAGCCTGTCTCGTTTCTCCACGGACTTTAGTCATACAGAAGAGACCAATACACCCCAGCATTGAGAGAAAGCCATACAGACAACAACTATGACCGTTGTATTCAGCATTCCTCCCTGCAGTATAGCAAGGGACAAGATAAGTGATGATGCAGATCCCACAATTATCAAAGCATCCAAAGGTTCCGTGCTTCCAATCCCCCATGATGACAAAAGTTTCCTTCAAACTTCTTTGCTGATGATTGGTAAAGAATATAGGTCCTAATGCGATCTAACCAGCAGACGGTTAACTTCTGATGGACTTTTCCCTACCACCGGACTGTGGAGGGATGGAGGTAGTTTTTGGGGGTTTGATGCCAAAAAAAATTAGCATCACAAAAGAAAAAAATTTATTCGGGGGATGCGCTTTAGTAGGTTTGGTATTGGTGGATTTAATAGAGTGTAGAAAAACGAAGGAAAAAGTTGTTTTGTCCATCAAAAACGGTTAACACGTACAAAAAAGACCCCCGATAATTTATCAAATAGTTTCAACCTTTTCTGTTAAAAGAGTGCAAAACTATTTTGTTTGAAAGTCACCCTGTGCATGCCATGACCTGTTTACCGATATTATAAAAACATTATTAGTGAGTAAGCCTTTCTCTTTATTTATTTTTTATTTTTTTGTAATGGGGCGTAAGTTTGGGATAAAAGTAATCTTAAGGGGCGTTAAAGCAGTAACAGATATTGATTTAGTTTAGTCATTTAGTGGTTTACTACAATGCCATCCTGCTATTATCATTCATAAATCAGCTAGTCAATGTAGGCTGTGAATACAACACGTGGGCATCTTTCTGAGTATGCAGAGACCGCGAATTGGACGGTAAATGTCATTTGAGTAGTATTTTCATGTTTATATTACTATTAAAAGCCCGCCAACCATATCTCAGTTATCAGGATCAGGATCAGGATCAGGATGTGTACACTGCTGGACCAGTAGGTATAGATGCAGCGGGTGAGAGAGGGCGCGAAGAAAACTAGTCGTATCGTAGGTGGCTCTTAACGATCTTGGATTTGAACACCTCTAGTGATGAACTGTTCACTACTTCTGGTGGGAGATGATTCCAGGCCAAGGGGGTGCTCACAAAAAAATGATTGTTTTAATTGCTCAGTGTTTGTGGGATGAATAGTGAAACCTTTGTTGTGGTTTACTACTTGTCTTTCTAATATATTATGTACTTGGAAATCTTTGAACTGTTTAGTTTTTACTTGTCTTTTGGGTCTTGCTTTAGTAAGAAATTTTTCCACAGGAAGGGCTGGGACCAACCCCTCGACCACTTTGAAGAAGGCAGAAAGCTTCAGGTTTTGCCGTCTTGAAGATAAGGTTGGTAAATTTAGCCTTGGTTGGTAAATTTATCAAATGAAAGGGAATAATAAACCACTATAATTCATTCTCAATTGAAATTTCCAGGTAACGAATGCAAAATGCAATTAATTACATACATTAATTTAAGTTTGCTAGATCCTTGTCTTTATTTAAGATTATTCAATACTTCTAGTGTTACTTGAAGTATTATTCATCGTGCACATTCCAAACAAACCCATAGTCCTTAATCTAAATTTGAATTTGTCTATTTCTTTTACAAGTGGCAATCATCCAAAGAGTTCGTCTAATTAAGTTCTGGTCTGATTGCCACTTCACCTACACTGTAAAAAAAATATTTGTATTTTTACAGCAAATCTGCTGTCAGCAGAGTCGCCATAAAAAGATGCAATTTTAAAAAACAGTTTGTTGTAAGTTTATCATGCAAATAATTACGTGAGAAATACAAAATATGCATCAGGAGTAAGACATTTGTTCCGTTTTAACCAAATACGTAAGCTACAGAACTCTAATTATTTTTTTCCCTTTCTCTTTCATTAATTCTTAGAGGAGAAATTTACAACAAAACTTTTTTTTTTTAATTACATTTTTGTATGGCGACTTTGCTGACATCACTTTGCTGTATTTTTTATTTATTTTTTTTACAATGTACTACTATTTACCATTTTACCTAATGCCCATTTCGTCTGATGCACCTGGTTGAATAACGCTTAGTCAATTGAATATATGAATATATAAGAACAGCCCAAGTCCATGACAGTCCAGAGCAAAACCAAAAAGGCGCGATTTACTTTCATTTTGTCAAGTCGTCTTTATCTGATGTACTCAGCGATGAATCCAAGATTTGAAATAGGGGGACGAAACCAGAAATTGTGAGAAAATGAAGATGTACTGTTCTAGGCCTACGGTAAATAGATTTTGTTTAAAAAAAACCCAACATAATGGGGTGGGGGTTGTTCATCCGGCATTGTCACTTTGATTCATAGATATATAAAAGGAAGTATATTGTTAAGATATGCGTGACGTACATCAGCATAATACTCTCTGATTTGCAATAAGGGGTGTTCAAATATTATTCATGTACCAGAACAAATATCGAACAGAAGGGCTACAAAGTCAACAAACATTTATGGTTACCTTCACAATACTACGTGTGAGGGAGTGCGTGGGTGTTTCAACATGACTTGTCACGGACGATGTTAACAGATCTTACAATAAATTTATGACTATTCTTAAATCCTCTAGCGACTTATCATTTATATTATACGCTGACGATACCAGTGTCTTCTTCTCCCATAAAGATCCTGAAACGCTTGTTAACACCGTTAACTTGGTTTAAATAGTATTTACGAATGGATTTGTTGCAATAAATTATCTTTAAACGTTGTTAAGACTCAATGCATGCTTTTCAGCAATTCTATAAAATGTTACCTCATAACGTAATTCTTAATGATAAGTAATAGAGCTTGTTGACTCTACGAAATTCCTGGGTCTTGAAATTGATACCAAGCTTTCTTGGAAGCAGCACATTTCCACATGTAAAATCTTAGCCAGAAATGTAGGCGTCATGAATAAATTGAATCCCTTCCTCCCCTCCAATATTTATTAAAATTATACAACACACTTATTCTTCCTTACTTAAATTATGGCCTTTTAGCTTGGGAAACTCGTCTCAACGTAATTTAGAAGAGTTATTAATAATCCAAAAAAGAGCAATGAGAATTATATGTCACGAAAACAGACTAGCTCACTCAAACCATTTGTCTTTTCTAATAAAGTGTTAAAAATAGAAGATTTATACAATTTACGTTTGGGCAGTTTCATGTTTCAATTGAACAAAGGTGAGCTTCCAGCATCGCTAAGCGCATTGTTTTCTAAAAACCAACATTTTCATTCTTACCCCACAACATTGTCATCCTCCTTTCATCTCCCTATGGTACGAACTATTTATAAGCAAAAGACTGTTGTTTATAGCGGACCAAGTTTTTGGAATACCCTGGAAGAGTCGCTTAAAACGCTCCCAGGTTTTTTTATTTTTAAACGTAAACTCAAAGCTAAACATATAGCTTCTTATAATGCTTAAATATCATTATCTGCAGAAGGTCATTCCTTATTTGTCTTGTCTTTGTGCGTTCTTGTCCTGTTTTCTGTTTTGTGTGTGTCTTGTTTTGTCTTCTTATTTTTTTTTCCTTCTTTTCAACACAAATTTGATATTCTGGGAACCTTAATAACAAGCTTTGCTTCATTGGTTTCCATCGCAATACAGCCTCTACTTAATAATTCATTTTGATAAATTACATATTGGATATTGTTACAAATGTATTGATTTTGACTATATCTATGTAAGCTTAATTATTATCACTTTGATTGTTTTTGTTCTGTAAATTATTTTTGCTGTATTGTGGAAATAAATAAATGAAATAAAATGAAATGAGTTATGAATTCAGTGCCCTGCAACATAAAGACTTACGATTGCTAAAAGTTACGATCGATTTTTATCTCGATGGCCTCATTTGGAACAAAGATACAGTCATGGATTAGCAGGGGCCGGAGCATTTTCGAAAGTGGAGGGGCTGAGCCGAAAATGGGGGGGGGGGGGGGCTGAACAGGCTAAAAATCACAAGTCTATGGTCATTTTTGCGTTTCTTGTACACGTTTGCTGAAAAAAGTGTGAGCGAGGTTGAAGCCCTCCCCCGGCTCCGTGGCCCCTGATTAGATTGGAACATGATTAAGATTAAGGTTAGGGCTACGGCTAGGATTAAGATCATCAACTTTGGAGCACCCTGTCCGTGATGAGGCTTCCGAGAAAATATCAATCGTAACTTTGTATCGATCGTATGTCAATATGTAACAGGACACAGATATTGTCCGTTCAATTTCATTCCCATATTAATATCACCTGTACGTCATGGGTTTATAACTTTTTATGGCTCAATTTCACGGTCCCCTATTTAAACATAATATATTGCAACATTCAAATGGACAATAATGCTACAACATACGAAGGCGATGATATCATAATTTTTTCCCCCAATATATCTTTTTAAAAAGTATATTTGATAAAGTTCTAAATCGATCAAGAATTGTATGTTTTTGTCAGGAACCTTGAGCACAGGCCATTCAATCTCTAGAAAATTAAGATGTACAAATGAAACACGAGAAAATAAACAGGCTTTGACATTCGAGATGGGAAAATTGTTATCACCGCCATTGCCATCATCATCATCATCCCCATCATCATCATCATCATCATCAACATCACCACCAATATCACCGCCATCTTCATCACCATCAGTATCCTCATCACCATTACCACCACCACTAGCTACTGGCCAACGTGACCCTCGTTATTTTTCCTCCAAGTTATCACTCCGTCATCATCACCATCATATTGGCATTGTCAAATTATATACATTCAAATCTGACAATCACAGGTTTGATCTTGGATAATCATGGATATGGAATCTAGGGTATTTAAGATAATTTGGTTGGTCAGTTAGTTGGTTGGTTGGTTGGTTGGTTGGTTGATGGCGCTTTTCAATATGAAAAAGGGGTCACACATATCGGGGGGGGGGGGTGTTTCCAAATCTGGGGACGGATTCGTTTTAAAACAATTTAAAAAGTCCCTCACCTCTATTCCCTTCGCCTCTCTCGTCTTTCCTCGGATAGATGTCATCGACCAAAGCCCGATGCAGCCCATCATTGACAGGCACCCATAGAGGATGCAGCTCTCTCCGTTATTCTCAGCATTCTTTCCCGCCGTGTAACAAGGCACAAAATAAGTAATGATGCAGATCCCGAAATTATCAAAGCATCCAAAGGTTCCATGTTTCCAGTCGCCCATAGTGATAAAACTTTCCTTAGCTTTTTCGTGAAGAAGGTATTAATAAGGTCCAGGGGGTGGTGGGCGTCTAACTTTATATGGTGTTCAGTTCCCAATAACTCAGTGGACGGATGGGGGATATATATTTTCGAGGTGTGATACTGTCAAAGCGATGGCCTCAGACAGCTAACTGTTGCTATAGCATTGGAAATGCGAACAAAAGTAAAATCTGTATGGTATCCATAGCGCGCGAATGAGGAGTGCTGGGTAAAGTAATACGATGATTTGATTGGTTGATTGATGTTTTACAAGCCCCTATCTGAGGTCAATATGGGCGTTGTCACTGAACAATGGGATCGATAGCATATTGCTGGTGATCGCTTTGGCCTGCATTTGTCGAATGAAATTTAAAAACGAAAACGTTTAGATATGAATGATTTTTGTATAACATCTATCGTTGGTAGAGATGAATAAAATACATTTCAAAACACAAAATAGAGGGCAATAATAATGGTCGCCTCGATAGAATATAAAGTAGGAAAATTGAAGTTATATCACTGAATGGAATCAATCAGCACTCTCTTTAAAAAAAAAGATATCAGTCAAAATCTATTATGCTACGCTGTACAGGGAGGGGTCTATTTTTCAAAATTAATGATCTCCTCCTTCATATGCCCTTGTACCCCTCTAAGGGTGCTATCTCACTTCGCGGAGACGTCTCCGCGACAGAATAGAAATTTCGTCTCCGCGACGGATAAAAAGTATTAGAGACGTCTCCTGAATTTCGGAGACGGAATTTTTTCATAAATTGTCGCGGAGACGTCTCTAATACTATTTATCCGTCGCGGAGACGAAATTTTTATTCTGTTGCGGAAACGTCTCCGCGAAGTGAGCTAGCACCCTAAGTTGTAGTATTATGATACTTTTATATCGGTCATGTTAAATAGGTTGGATAACTACATCGCCTTTCCTCCCTCTCATCCACATTTTTGTTGCATATTATAATGCTAAGATATTTTAATGTATATCACGGCTGTCTTTTTGTAACACAACATTATTACTTATGTTTGAATGGCCTAACCATTCAATCCCAGCTAATCTAAGCTGGCCACAAGTCGGAGGTTTTTCTTATTTCTTAAGACGTAAATAATTGCCTTGAAATGAGATACATAAAATAAAATAAAATAGAAGTTTATCGGGGTTTCACCACCTTCAGAGAGTCCACTGAAATAATATTTAATATATTCGTTTATCTTATAAATCTGTACATTATTATATTTTTAAACATATCTGATTTCAATCAAGCAATAAATCAATACGAGAATTTATGGAACGAACGACAAGAATACCCCAATTTGTCCACAGAATGTGTAATGTGTGGATAAAATCTAGAAATAATAATTATGATTGTGATACCAAGATATGTCTATAGGATGCCAAAAGACATGAAAGTTCAAATGATATTATTGACAATGAGAGGAAATAAAAATGAACTTTTATCAAGATCGATAGACTTTGTCAGACAATAACCATAAAAGGCTTATGCATATTGTATAGGGCCTATACATATATTTTTTGATTGTATAGAGCCTATACATAGTTTCTAATATGATATCTTTTATATGTTTCTAATTCTATTCTCTACTCTCTATCTCCCTTTTCAATTTAACACTTACTATAACTCTGTAAACTTCGTGACAGTATTTTAATATTGATTGTTTGTTTGTTTGTTTGTTTTTATTTCCATATCAACAAGTTAAAAATATACATGGTAAATTTATATAAATAATGAATGAATGTTTATATATCGGATAGCCCATTTCAGTGCAATTTGCATAATTGCTCTGTTCTTCCATGGGGTCCTATCAGCATGCTATCCTTTACCTTTAAAGAACATCTGATATCTTCCTTTTGTTTTCAGTTGTTTGAAATCGTTTAATACTGATAATACCGGTTTCTTATAAAGCGCTTTACCTGGATTAAAAAAAAAAAAATAAATGAAATGGTTACTTGACTGCTTTTAACGTAGAAAATGTTAAGATCAACACTTTCTGCATAAGTGGCTCTTTTGAAAGCTTGGCAACAAATTAACACATCACGGAGGCATAATTATCAACGGTTATTAATAGGTCTATGTCCTCACATTGAATAAACTTCGTTTCTGGCCAATTTTTTTTCCCCTTTTTCTTTATTTTGAAGGGGGGGGGGGGGGGGGGGATAGCATATATTTTATTAAAGAAATCTGTTTCCTGCAAGTGTTTTGTTACATTTACAGTATTTCCGTTCTAACAATCGTTTCCCGTCTCAAAATTCATTTTGCAGCGCTGCTTAACTAAAATGCTTAGGCCTAAATGTAAAAAAAATAAATAAATAAATAAAAAATGTACTTCCCCTCTTCAGTAATAAAAATCAAGTGTTATATGTTTATTTGGGAAATATGCCTATAATTTAATAGTGTTAACAATGAATAAGGAAACACTGTATTTCATTGGGGATGCCCGGCTAAGAGAATACTAGTATTGAAGCCAAAGACCAGTTTAAAACTAGATAGGCATGGTGCATGTAGATTATTGTTTATAGTTGTTTATATTCGCTGCCAAATCATAAATTCGATATCGATACTAGGAGTAGAATTGGGTCAGTAACGATCACACACACGTATACACAAAGTGAATAAATACAATTATGGTTGATACGACTGCGGCATTGTTTGCTACATGTTTCGATAGTGCCTGCCATAGCCGGATTCATAAAGAAAACATCATATCTGGGAGTCAAGGCTGGTTTCACGGTTGACCAATGATCTCCTTCGCCTTTATTCAGGCAAAAGGTAGCAAGTGGTCATAATGATATTTTCAGTAAAACCGCATAACACACTATGTCTGTTATTATGATAATATTATTACTAATATCTTCTTTCTTTTTTGAGTTATATATTTTTATCTACCGGCGCTCTACAACGTTTTATTACCACATTAGTTGGATTCAATGCTATTTGTATCAGGAGACCTAACCGTCGACCATAACCCCGAGACAACTATCCCCACAATTAGGGTTAGGGTCAGGTGTAGAATTATGTTGTTTTGGGCGGAGTAGCTATCCAGTGGTAGTGTCTGGGATAGTTGTCCTAAAACCAATACACTGGCCGTCAATGCAACCACCATCACTACCTTATCTGAGATATTTATAAGAGGCATAATAGGCCTTAATATTTATTGCTGTGAATTTTAGTGTCAGAGAAAAAATTCACGCTCGGTAAATATTAAAACGTAATGCTATTGTCACACCTGGGTATTTTCAAACGTCCTTGTCCGTTCATTGAATATAAAAATAAAATCTTAATTTTGAACTTACTTCGGGATAGAATGAAAGAATATATAAAACACGATAAATAATAATAAAAATGATAATAGGCCTATTCTGGATTCATAAAGCACATGTTTCTAATGCATAATGATTACCCCGGTTATTATATTCATGCTATATGAATAGTTTCATTGATTCTACCCCGAAATAAATACAAATTAGGAAATTTATCTATTTATTTATTATTTATTCAGGCCTTCAAAACACATAATTATATTCATTTCAAAACAAATGACAAGGATAAGAATACAAAATCAATAGTGTAACAGTGAAGACCAAGAGGAAAGCAGTTATATTTTTCAATTTACCAAACTATACCCCAGCTTAATTTGGGGAACGGGCAAGGACGTTGTGAACTATACGGCAGTCTGACAATGATATAGAAAACTATATTTTCTTTGATATATCACTTGCGTCCTATTGTCCGAACATAGTATAGTCCATTCATTCATTCATTGAATATACCAACTGTGTGATTGGTCGATATGGTGCCACCCCGCATAGAGATATAACCATGGCAATGATAAATATGTACACAATAGTCATGGCGAGGGTAAATATATAGGTCTATACAATAATATATGATCTGTATTATTGATGACACACAAAGCGAAACCAGTAGTCAAAACACTAGCAGTTTGCTGTTCATCATGCACAATACCTATAAACTTGAGCGTGTTAAAACGACTGAATTCAATTTAATTCAAAGTGGACCCTAATGTATTAATCAAAATTTCAGAAAACACACATGTTCAACTGCATGAAGTGTGCATTAATGTATTGTCAATGGGAATATACGATAGAAATAAGTATGAAAGATAAAAATCACACATAATATGACAAATTTTGGTTGCCATTTAATTCAATCCAGTATTTTTAAGAGAACATGTTTTTTTTTTCTTCTTCTTCTGTAACTTTCTTTGAATGTGAATTTATTATTTCCTTATCATTATCAAATCATATTATATCATAATAGGGCCTATACAAATCATATTATTTTCAATGTAAAATTAAATTCATACGATGGAGTAAGTAAAATAATTTAGAGAAAATATAGTACAATAAAAGTTATGATAACTGACAACTGATAACAGATATCAAAAGAACATACAACAATTATACATAGGTCTTGCATTAGTAATGGTATAACTCATGACATACTTGTACATCCTAAATTGGGTGGATAGAGCAGATAGTGGAGGGGATGATCATGCGAAAAGCAAAGTTTTTGTCATCTTTCGTGGTTCCTGCAGTCACTTTGGTTTTTAACTTAAATAAAAAATAAAAATAAAATAAAAAAATAAATAAATAAAAAACAATCGAAGGCACAATCAGCCTAGGGTCAAACTCCACGAAGAGCTTTGTTTGAATGATCCCCCTTTTTTAATTTTTTTTTTAAAAAGCAAATACAACCAGACAACTGACAAACTTCTGTAAATATTTGTAAATGCACAAGATGCTTGAACATAACTCCCCCAAAATGAAAGCATTTAGGGTAACTGGGTCTTCTTTCTTTCTTCCAAAAGACCCAATACAGATATTGTGGGCTTCCAGTGGCAGATCCACGGGCTGAATTGGCATGCACACTCTCTTGTTTTCTTTTTCTTTCTTTTTTAACGCACCATGAGCATACATGGCAATATCGGAAAATTTAGGCCCCCCACCCAATAATTTTGAAAAAAAAAGTAACTGAATTCGGAAATTGTTGGCCTTTGCAACCCTCGAGCCTTAAAAAAAAAAAAAAAAAAAAAAAAAAAAAAGAAAAAAAAAATGGGAGCAATTTCGGCCGGCCTGACAGCTGTCGCGCCCAAAATCAAAGTTGTTTGGAGTTCTGGGCGGGTCAGTTGTCCAGGGGTAATTGTCTGGGTGGGAGAACTTGTCCAAGAACCAATATACACCGGCCATCAAGCTAGAATCATAAATACAAGTGTACATTTTTTGTTTTGTTTTCATTTCCTCAATACAAATGGGCAGGGTAAATTTCAGAATGAAACAAACTTAACAATGTCAATCTATATATATCTATTTCAAGGAGAGATAAAATGCTGCACTACACAAAACAGGTCCGTGTAGCCTAGCAATGAAATTTCATATGAAGTGATTTACAGCCCCAAGCACAGAAACTGATAATTTTAATTGCAAAGAAACTACCAACCATCCAAATGAAAATATAATCATATAAGCAAAACCAAGTTGATGTCAAACCTGTGGCGTTAGATTTCAATTTTTTAGATTAATACCGATACAGTATGCAGTATGCCTCTGGAACCATGCAGAGGCGCAGGGGACGTGCGACCACATAATTTGAAAAGCACCATTGACTATATTAAGGGCAATTTTCCAAAATTAAGTCAATTTTATTTTCATTTAGTTTCAAAATAAAGAGTATTTCCTACTGAGAAAAAATATGGCAAGTTTTTTTGTTTTAATTAAGATTAACGCAATATAGGAGGATTTTAATGTTACCCCCCCCCCCTCGAATACGGTTCTAATTATAGGCAAATGTCTCTACGCGAACTAGCGTTGAAGGCGCGGGGGGGGGGGGGGGTTAGCCGAACTTTGGGGAGGGGCCGAACCGAACGGGAAGCGAGACTGAGGGGTGAACATGACACATAGATATCACAACTAGATGGTTGTTTTCCTGCTCATTTTTCAAGTTTGCTGAACAAATTAAGGCCTTCAGTCCCCCCCCCCCCCACCAATCGCTTTGATCGCGGCTCTAATGACGAATTGGTGTTTTGTTCATAATCTAGCTGCCAACCTAGAAGACGCAAGGGATATTAAAAATGATAGACGGATGGATGACAAAAAACTTAAATGAACATTTTATTAACTAGAGTGTGAGTGTGAGAGTGAGAGAGAGAAGAGAGGAGAGGAGAGAGAGAGAGAGAGAGAGAGAGAGAGAGAGAGAGAGAGTGGGGGGGGGTAGTACAGTCAATATATGGGTCAACCTCACACTAATTGCAACAGAAAATCTGAAACATGTATCTTGATCAGTAAAATCTCCTCTACAACATATCAAAAGTCCTAAGGATTTCGAGTGGTGGAAAGGGTCAAAAGGTCAAAGGTCAATAAAGGTCATTTTTGGCCTTATATCATGTAAAAATGATGTAATGTCATGTTTGTTTTCATTTATAACTTGAAAATTAGTAAAGCATACTAAACAGAACTGTGGTCAATTATGTATAACAATATGCAAATAAGATGAGCAGGTTTGGTAGTAACCATATGAAGGTCAAAGGTCAGAGGTCAATAAATGTCTAAAACGTGTGAAAATGAAAGAAATTGCCGTTATCCTAGCATAACTTAACATACAACTATATTACAGTCAATATGTTCAACCTCACAAATATGAAACATGTATCTTAATCAGTAAAATCTCCTCTACAACATATCAAAAGTCCAAAGATTTCGAGTGGTGTAAAGGGTTAAAAGTCAAAGGTCAATAAGTCACCTTTGGCCTAAAATCATGTCGAAAAATGTAATCTCATGTTGTTTTCACTTATAACTTGAAATTAGTAAAGCATACTTAACAGAACTGTGGTCAATTATGTATAACAATATGCAAATAAATGAGCAGGTTTTGGTAGTAACCATATGAAGGTCAAAGGTCAGAGGTCAATAAATGTCTAAAACGTGTGAAAATGAAAAGAAATTGCCATTATCCTAGGCATAACTTAAAACCCAGTACAGGTATGTAAAGCAAACTTAGTTAATTTTGTTAGTAAAATATTTGAAGGTAAAGGTCAGAGGTCAATGGATATCCAAAATCCTGTGAAATGATGAGAAATTTCTTTCATCCTATGGCCAGCTCGAGATCTACTATAGAGAACTGTCACCCAAACTTTTAGCCTCTATGATACTTAGGCATGAATTTATTATGGTTTTGGTGACAACCATATTAAGGTCAAAGATCAGAGGTCAGTAGATGTCAAGAAACCTGTGAAAAGATTAGAAATTTGTTTTGTATTACATGAGGAATGCTGACTAAACTTGGGAGTTAAATTATATTGATACTGACTGAGGCAAATTAACATAACATGTATAGGAGCAACACGAGTGACAGTCATTACAAGTCAGGGTCAGTAGATGTCAAAAATCCTGTAAATATGATGAAAAATTATGTTCATTGCATTGTGTATATTGAGAGACAAATGAACTTTGCAGTAGTGACAACTATATTTTGAAGGTCAAAGGTCAGAGATAAGTAATTTTTTATAACAAGAACGTTGTCTACCTATAACCTAACTTGAGATCCACCTGAGGAGTGTGAACCAAACTTGTTTTACTTATGTATATTGATAGGTAAATTTATGACCTTGAGCATGTTTAGGATCAAAGGGCAATATCCTCCACAAATTATAAGATATTACTTTTGTTACCCTTTTTAGCGATAACTTTAGACTTTAGTACAACTACATGTAGGTAATTGCAACCACACTTGGATTAATGGTGTAGAAATCTTGGTAGCGACCAAGATAAAGTCAATCGTTAACGTTGTAGATAAATATTTTTAAAGTAATGGAACACCACAATATCATGAGAAGATCTTAATGAAAATGCTTTAATTAGGCACAATAGCTGGCTCATTATAGTGCATCCTTGCCAAGAAATAAACATCCATGGAAATATCATATATTTATCTCTAGCAATGTCTTACAGTCATTTCAAACAACTAAAAGTTTAGGTGAATATCCATTAGTATGGGCTCCTGTCTCAAAGAGAAAGCGCCCCACCCCTCTCAGGCGGTCGTTCTGTGATTTCTCGGGAAAAGGGGTGCACATGTATTTTTAGGTCCCAGTCAGGGGGAAAATTCTGAAATATCTTGAAATAATGGTCTCTTCGCATTTCCCTAACTGTTTTTTAATTAGGGGTAGTTTTCAAATATTTTTGGAGCGATTTCATAATAGGGTCCGTATAATATAATGAAAAATAATACCGCTGGTAGAGGGGTAATTGTTAACTTCCCCTCCAAAGTCTGAAAAGGGGATTATGTCTGTAAAAGCGTACCATTTCCTCAAGTGAATTATCATTCCTTTCCCTTGATCAGTGTATTGATGATTAGCAGAGCCTTCACCTTACAATTTGTTGACAAAAAATAAAGAATAAGGCAGGGCAAGGGGGCATTTCGGGCCACAGATCTACATGTAGATGTATGTTGAAGGCAAATGTATCTAGCATCACATGCAGTTAAGTTATTGTCATGGAAGAGAAATGTTGGAGGACTTAACCGTACCATTTGTGAAAATGAAAATGCTCGACAAAATTGAAGGCTTTTATGAGGAAATGCTATCTCCAATTTAATTCTAAGCCCTGTACATCATAAACATAAACATATCTATGGTATACTGTTGTACTAAGAGTTACACTCAATGATCTTATCTCTTTATTTTACACGGAATAGACCTACCAAAAATAACTAATAGCCACAGTGAGATCCAACATAATTAAATCCTGACTGCTAGTATTCAAAATGATCTTAAAACATTTGTTACCAGAACATGATCAGCATAATGTAGTCCTACAAATGTTGGTAAAAAATCAATCTGGCAATTACTTTTGAATCCCTTCAAATACTTCTCATGCTTCAGTGGCGGATCCAGGCAGGGCACAGGCGGACCCCCTCTATAATACTATACTAATTGACTGTACATGTTAAAATTTTGGAAAACTTGGCGGCTCACTACTCATGGGTCAGGCACCCCTCTATTTCAATCCTGGATCTATAACTGCGCTTTTTGGGTTAGCATGATATTTTATCATTTTTACATATACTTTGGTGACCTATCGATATTTGCAGTGTTACACGTACCATCAAAATCATGGACTATTCAACAAGGCTAGGTTGAAAGTCATTTTATCAGTGTTAACTTTATCATGGAACAAAACTATGTACATGCACTATGTACATGTTTTTCATTATTTTGACATAGTAGCTGCCCAAAAAGATCATTATATTCATTAGTCCCTTCTTTATACATAATCAACCGAACTTTTGATAACATTAATGAAACAAACTTCTCGTCATCTCATGATAAATTTTGTCTTTCGTCATTAATTGACTTTAAATTCTTGAAACATACTAGTACGTTGGCAATAATCAAGTCCATGAACCGCAATAACCTTCCTAATTATCAAGTGCTTGCGAAGTAATGTGAAGACGAGGGATTTCATTATACTGAAAAAATAGTTTACTGTCATACATATGTGTCCTTCGACTTGAAAGAGTTTACCATCCGCAGTCATTGGCTCATCTCCTATCAGTAGTCCCTTTCATGTTTTGGACAGGATTTTAAGCTAAAAATGACATTTTAATGACCATTGCCCTTTGCATAGTTGTCATTTAAACTTTGTATTTTATCTTATTACATTCATACAGAATTGCTTCAAGTTTGTTTGACATACATTCAGAAACTATCAGTCATTGCCAAAACATAAAGTAGTTTCTCATCTTTTCTTTTTTACAGGAATTAGACATTCATTTGGTGAACCCTGACCTTTGACCTTCATGGAAGTCACAAAAAAACATTATTTAGTTACCTTTATAAATATGATAGACCAAAGTTTGGTTGAAATGCCCCCAGTTATGATTACCCCAAAATCTTACAAGTTCATTTGCATGATAATTGACCCAAAATCTATTGACATCACCCTATCTTTTACTTTAGATAAAATCTTAAATTGGGAATTGTTTAATTTATGCAAGAATATAGCTTTCTTTTATATGTAACGATCTGTTTCACATTTTCCGTCCGGTCTGGGACTTAGGAGTAACGGTTATAAACCGAAACAACCTACTAAACAACCACATCACCCTCTCTCTCAATCACATTTGTAAATTTTTCTCTTTGTCTGCCACACCCTCAAAATCATGCACTGTCTGTCGTCTGTCCTGTGTCGAGGTCCTGTATCTGTCGTCTCTCTTATCTCTCTCTCTGATTAACACATACTCTAAAATTGACTCATGTGAAACACGGCAATTACTTCTTTAATTACCAGATCGCTGGAACAAGCGAGACCGTAATCAAGTGAGAGAACAATTTGCCACAGTTCAAATGAAAGCTACCGAGAAATGAATTTTTGAAAGTGAGTGCGACGGGCGTGCTTCTTTCGCCAATGCGTTAATGAGAATTGAACGCCCTCTGGTGAGAAGGTTGCAAGGAACAATAGAAACCATTCCATTTAATGCTTAGTTCTTGGAATATGCACATTGAGTGCTGTGTCTAAGATATCCTAAATTGGATTGACCAACAGTTACAGGCAATAATTATCTTTTGATTTATAATAAACTATGAAGAGTTAACATGTTTCGTAATCTATATTCCCTTTCATTGTACATAGAAACCGCAATTATTTATTTGCGACTAACCACTATTAATTTTGTGAGCGTTTTTTTTTTTTTCTTCTTCCTTTTTTTTTTTTATTTTCTTACTTACTTTATTTTCCTTTTGTTTGTTCGTCATTCCCCATAAATGATAATCGAATTAGAACAAATACGTATAAACTCCCAAGTCACACTTGCGACTTGAGTCAAACTGATTGACAGGGAACAAAATAACATTTACCTTCTGAAAGTAAGGAGTAAGAGTTAGGATTGCGTTTAGATTTGGAGACGGTCTGGGATTTTGCAATGCTGACTGGTAATCATGAACTCTGATTCAATAGGTCGTAATAACCCAGTAATCGAGGATTTAATAACAGTCCATACCTGGACATACATCCCCGGTCAAAGATGCTCCGAGGCATCTCTAAAGAGTGGGGGAACTATTCATGATCGCAGAAACTCGTTTAATGATCACACGGGGCAAACGGCTGGGGGCTACAGGTCTTGATGGTTTCTTTGTAATCGGTCACAACAAATAGGAAAAGGAACTCAAGTTCACGAGAATGCCTTAGGAATTTTTTCATATGTGTAGAGAGACTGTTACTGATCAAGATACATTTTCAGATTTTCTGTTGCAATTAGTGTGAGGTTGACCCCCTTTTTTGTCCTAGAAAAAGACTATACTAGGGGGGGGGCTGGGTAAGCGAGACGGTAAAAAACACATGACAGAGGAACGACAAAAGAGGCACCAGTATAAGAGTGTGCTTTTGGTGGGGAGCGGGGAGGGGGGGAGGGCGTGTGCGAGGACCGAGAAGACTTAACCATTCCCAGATATTTATTTTCAGCCCGACTTGGGTTAATGATGTCACCACATCTAAATTTTTTGTTGCGGGAGTGTCGCGGGCCCTCTCACATCCTGGACGTTCAAAACCGTCTAAGAAAGGGGCCGGGGACGGAAGGGGAAGGGGGGGTGACGAGATGAGATCAAGGCCTATTTAAATGCGCTTCCATATCACAACTAAGGCCAGGCGTCGAGGGGGGGGGGGTACTTGAAATGAAACACCCGGGGAAAACCATTATGATTAACAAACAACTTTGCTAAACTTATTTTTTTTTCTTAAATATTTTATCAAATTAAAGGTGTAAAAGTCCACATAACAGTTTAAATCGTTTCTAAAAAAGGCTATCAAGCTGTTTTCTTCACATTCAAAGGTCTATTAGGGGCTGTATTTGGGCCTAGGTTTCACAGGGTAAATATTTCACCCTTGACTCGTGTGTTAATTTTAGATTTGAAACGTTAGCAGAGAAAGGGTGAATTGGGTCTAACTAATGACTAGTAGGTAATTTAAAGACAATTTAACTCTATTTCTCACATGTTTGTCCATCAAACCAATAAGGCCATAGCACAGCTCGATTTTTCATTAAAACAAGAAAATAATACGCCCTCTAGCGGAACACCTGTTGGCTAGGTAAGATGAGCAGTAAATGGCTTCTACATTCACCGCTCGGCATATAGTTCCAAAACAACTGCTAGTATTTCCACATTTTGTTAGCAAAGACTGTCAGTCCAAGTCTTGCTTTCCTGGTGAACTTACGGTGTCATTAAACCAATCAAATTAATACAATTTTCGTCAAATCTGGGTTTGAAATAGTTATTTTGTCTTTGGGTTGCTCGCAACTCCATATTTGGTGTCTTCGACGTATATTAAGCAGTCTGTGTAACTAGTAGGATGGGGGGTTGGGTGTCCGGACACGTAACAAGAATGAAACCTGTTTTTTTTTTTCCCCAGGATTACGCCAAAAATAAATATGTGGAATACTTCTTATCATCATTAATATTATATTTATTTTCCTGACACTTTGTGCTAAAATACTACGAGACATGGCTTGTAAACCCTTTCAACATGTTCAAATGGCCAATTACAGCTGAGTGTCCGGACGCCCAGCAACATACGGACACCCGCAATAACTGGGTACACATGCTAAAATAAAAAAAAAAAAAAAATCGGTGGCACCTCACCTATCGCGGACACCCTACATCCCCCCCACTTTAATGAATTGACCCCCCCCCCCCTCAACTACTTCTGCAATGGGTGTCGCACTGGACAGGTGAACTATACCACCATGGACCCTAATTTCGAGGATTAATGCACACGAACACAAAAATGTTCAGACAAGATACATTAACTTTTGACCAATCAATAATCGCCTAAGCACCTGTCCAAAGACTTGACCTAGTATAAACAAGTTTCATTATCTTATGGGTAAGCATAGAACTTCGAAACTTTTCTCTCTTTTCTGTGGCGTGTTTTTAGAGAGTATCCTAAGGATTCTGACCTAAATGTTTAATTGTTTTCAATTTTTATATTTTTCTCGTTTATTGAATGTAGGCAGAGAGCTGGCTAAAGAAATATGAAATGTTAATGTTCTAGATTTTAGTAATTTTAGTTTTTCTAGAACTCCCCAAGCCTAAATAGAATAACCCAAAATTGATATTGCATAACTCTAACTACAATCACATCGATATCGGCCCAGCCGTGTACACGATCCACGGAAAAAAGTCTACCATTACCGCTTTTACAGAAATAGAACAATGCATTTTGATTATTTGGGTCGCTCTGATTAGCTAACTGTAGTTATCGCGAGGAGCTCCGCTCCCCGGTTGCGAATGACTGAGAGTGCGTTGCCGTAACGAAGCACGGCGATTCAGTTGTTCCCGATAAAACCGCTGTTGTCGTGCGCGCTGTCAAATCATAACAAAATTGACCATTTCGCAAGAAAAACTGCAAGACGACGACTTCAAAAACGGTTGGGCGTAGACCCACTCTTCCAATATTTTTTTAGAATAAAAGAAGAGAAATATAAAAAAGGAACTTCACGAACCACTGTCGGACGTACGCCATATTTCAAAACGCATAAAGAAATGAGGACTTACCAAAAAAATAGAATGACAAATCTAATTTATCGTGCACTATTGTCATTAGGAAAGGCA
>CALNVZ010000641.1:34482081-34502793 GCA_940671915.1 Paracentrotus lividus
CAATGGTAGTGTATTTCATATGCTAATTCGTGATCATTCGAGCGTCATGCATAAATTACTAAATTATGGAGGAACTTTTCTCCGTGCGATCAATGCCAGTGAAAGACTAGAAATTTGATTTATTAGATCCACATCAAAAAGACGATCGGACTGACAACTCAAGCATCATCTTCATACGAAAGGTAAGATATGAAACAAAAATTGATGTCAAGTTGAATTTGTCTATTTTTAAAACAAAACAATCGGGGGAAAAGAAAATCCTATATCCATATCAATGTGGCTGTGTTTACCGTTTTGTGCGCCTTGGCACGTAGGCGCTATTGAAAGCCGATCCCATTTGAGTACGGGTATGTGTAACTCGGTAGGAAGAATGAGATTGAGAGTTGAGATCTGTTTTATATTTTAGCATGGTTTTGGTTGATACGACCCTTCTTTTTAATTTCATGTTTACAAATCAATGTCTTTTTTAAAGGGTTAAAACGATGAGATATATTACACTTACGGGGCTATATCCGCCAATTTGTCTCCTCTCTGCTCGCTCACTGTGTACAAAGTCAATGGCGTGGAACGATGTCTCCGCCACTGACAAAATGAACAGGAGTGAATGGACTGGTGACTTATAACCAGATTATGCCCACTTACGCCACGGTTACAAGAGAATCAAATTGGACAAAACTTCACTCTGACTCTGAGTTCACTATAACAAACAAGTTAGACAGCCCCGTTGCCGAAGGCGACACGGCTGTAGAAGGAATGGAAATTAAACGTTGTGGACTTATGTGGTAAAATGAAAGCTAGAAAAAAGTTACATTTTAGGCATAATAGGCCTATGCCTAAAGATACCTCATTTTTATCAGAGATATCTTTAATGATCCTTTAATTGTTTTTTAGTAACTACGTGTTGGTGACTTACCTAAAATGATGAATATTGGCTGACATTCCCAAGACGTCTTGCTGATTACACGGAAATCTCCATTCCGGGCTGCATTTCAAAATATCGCGCAGTGACCCCGCGCGCGTTAGGGCAACCCCATGTGCTGCCTCGCTCTAGTTTTCTTGCGCCACATACGTATATCGCCGTACGTGCGCGGGGTCACACCGCGATATTTTGAAATGCAGCCATGCACCAATCATGCCAATGGAGATTTTCGTGTAGTCACCACCGAAAACCATTTGCGAAAGATGAAAGGAACACAGAATATCCAATTTTAAGCCTAAATTTGGGATCACTATTTGTATTTCCTGCCACCATGACAATAATAAGAAGTTGTAGGACCAGGTATTCCTGCTGCTCTATCAATTTTATTGGAGTATCGATCTGTATTTATTAAAATTAATGCCTCATTTTGGTCTATACAATCACCACGTACATGTATGTTCGACAGTCAGTTCCCGTTGCTTCGCGACGGGAACTGGTCAGGCTAACTCTGAGTCTGACTTCACTATCTGGTGACGTCGTCGATACTTTTGATAATCGTGATGATACAGGCTCTGAGCTCTGCCTGGTGGTAACAATTGCTTCGCAGCCCTGGATTTTGCACTGTAGTATATGATACATAATTAATGCATCAAATTATGCTAATGCAATACGAACCCCATAATCTTGCTTGGACTTACTTAGGCCAAGTAAAAAAATAAACATGTTGATCGTCCGGACTTTTCAAAAAAGTTGATGAGGGAGGCCCTTATTATTTGTTATTTTGTTATTTTTTCCAAAATGGCTGCCGCGTCCAAGATGGCCGCCATATTCATATTTGAAGAAGATTTACTGCTGCTTTTAGGTTTAAGGTGCAATGCATGTCCACAAATGAAAATATACATGTATCATATTGTCCACTTGTCAAGTCAGTTGCCAATATCAATCAGTATTTTGCAGCTTGAATGACAAGTGATCAGTGAGAGATTTTACAACATGTAGATCAGGGGTTTTCAAACTGTGGGGCGCAAGACTTTGTCAGAATTTATTAACGGTAGAGTAAAACCACCAAATATCGGACGTTGTTAAATATCGGACAAATTGGTCTTCAACTCCCCCCAAACAGCTAATGAGCCCCGCACGGGAGGGTGACTTGCATGCATATGATAGATGGACTTACCTTCTATTGCACTGCAAACACAGTAGAGTCAGGTTGCTGCTAAAAAAATATCTTCCAGGGGTAAAATCCAGGGGTAAAATCCATAATTGTGATTTCCAGAAATCCTTATGACCCAGGTTAATTTTGGACTCCAAAAGATCGACGACCAAAAAAAAATTCCGAACGGGAGATACGATCCTTGCTGGAAATAAACAGCTGAGATGTCACATGTTCGCTGTATCGAAAAAAAAAGTGAAATCGGTACCGGCCCACGGTCTACCAATGGAATTTTCCACACCCTTCTAAAAATAGCCACGTGCTTCATATCGGACATTGGTGCGGAGTGAATGGGAAATGCGTGCTGTACATCGCCCATGCGCTGGCTTTTTTAGGGCGCAGGCGCATTGAGCTCATCAAACACATCGGATAATTAGAGACGGAAGAGGTTCTTTTGGTAAGTAAATAATTATTATTTACCGATTCTTTTATGTTTTTTTTTTGTTGTAATTTATAAAAACGGCATTTGCGCGACAGAAATAAGTTGCTGTTTCAACAATCAAGCAATTATTTCATGTTGTTTAGAGCGTGATTTTGACTGCCAAAATCGATCGCGGCGAATCGCCGAATATATTGATATTTAACGAGCGCATCCGATATTTAGAACAAAACAAGCTCTCAGTAGAAAGCAAATAATTAATGTTTACCATATTTTTTATCAATTCTGTTTTTAATAAGATTATTAATGAACATTTGCACTACCAAATACATATGAGTTTTATATAATTCGGCGATTGCAATTTTTTTTAGAATCCAAAAATGCTTAAGTGTCCGGTATTTGGTGGTTTTACTCTACTGATGAATTGCTTTATTGGGGTCACCACCAGTCCTTGTTATGACAAAGTTTAGTTGGTCTGGGGTCATGAACAAAATGTTTGGGAACCCCTGATGTATATTTGATTGCACAACTCATTCAAGTCCACACAGACACTGCCCTGATAGCAGACACTGGTCATAATGACGTCATAAATTGGTCGTAAACTGGGAAAACTGGTCGTAAGCTGACAAACGTTGTATGCACAACGTCCTTTTGACGTCATTTTAACCACTTTCAACGACAAGTGTATGTTGAAATTTTATATGACCAGATTTTGACGTAAATACGACGTCATTTATTGACCCATCTACGACGAGTAAATTTGAAATTTTGTATGACCAGATTATGACGTAATTATTATGTCATTTATTGACCAATCCTCGACGAGTAAATTTGCAATTTAATATAACCACATTAATGACGTGATTTTGACGTCATTTATTGACCAATCTACGACAATTTAATTTGCATTTTTTTTATATGAGGGCAGTTCCGTAAAAGTGTCAACCCAGGGGTGAAAATTTCAAACTCTTGTGACTAAGCTAAATTGCATATCATTTTAAAGCCAATACATTGAACTTTCTAAATTTATAACCTTCAAATCAATATCATCAAGGTCAAGGTCACCATGCCCTAGTTTATTAAAGCATCAATGAAGTTCTATTTTTTTCTTACATCAGGGGTATTAGATATTTTTCTGGTATTTTAAAAACTAAACAAGTGTATTTCATTCCTTCTTTATAGTGGATGACTGCATGATACCCAACTCTTTGTGCACACAATGATAATTTAAAATGTGATTGGTCTGTTGATTAATTAATTGCCATTTTATCACATAACAAGTATAGTAATGTACGTCCATCACGAAAAAACACTATTTTTCAGTATTGTAGAAAGATAAAGTACACAGCAATTGCCACAATGCCAATGCAAAGCAAGCCTAAGGGGCTCTACATAGTCAACATAAAATGTTATCCTGGTTTCCTTTACTTAATTAATTAATTAACGGTTGGACGTACACTTTTTTTGTACGTCCAACCGCACATAATTTGTACGTCCATCACGATATCATTTTTGGGGTAATTTGTCTCCTTTCCAATGTTCACTTGCACTTGATATTCCATCTTATTTGTTGTCTTACTAATATACATGTAAGATGGAAACTGACTATCTCTGGTTAATCAATTACTGATTAACCCTTTAATTCACTGCCATTGATACAATACATAGTCAATGGGAAATTTGACTTTTGAGCTGCATATGGCTCAGTGGGTTTTGGAGGTACAGGTTACGTGAGGATCCAAAATTGATATTTATATGGCATCAAAAGATGCATAAGACTGTATGGTCCATATTCATGAAAGCTACATGTATCTAACTTCATAAGCTCTGCTTACGCCCCCTCCCCCTAACTTACGACTTACAACGCGTTAGACAGATTTAGGCCACGATTCAACTAGGCCACCTTTCGTGAATGGCAAACAAATTCTGAAGGTTGCTTTTAAAATTTAGAATGGGCTAAGTTACACCACAATTTAGTTAGGCCTAGATTAACTCAGGTGCCTTTCGTGAATATGGGTGCTATGAAGTTATTATAGCTTGGCATGCAAAACAATTGTCCTCAATATATAGCGGCAAATGTCATGTGGGCGCCGATTCTTCCCCTTGTCATTTTTTTTTCTTCAATAGACATGTACAAATGTATGTAATTAATTTGATAAATTCCAAAAGTTCCTTGACCATACTAATGTATATTACATACACATAGAAAATTACACACAAATCAATGAATGCAAAATTGTAATTTATAGAGCCCCAGGGCAATATTATTTGTGTTAGTGGCAAAAAATAAATTTTGGGCCTATTTTGTTTTTAAAAAAGTACCAAAATTCTCAGGACTGCACCCTTCATATGATTATCTATACTAGTTAGATCTCTAAGCTCTTTGAAACATTACTTTTTATAGCCCACCTCCACTTACAGAATGTTTGGTTCATTAGCTTACAATAAATATGTAGGTCTCAAGCTTTTTACTTTTTTTTTTTTTTTTTTTTTTTTTTTTTTTTTTTTTTTTGTGGTAGGATTTCTACATTTTTATGTGAGGTTTTACATGTATTACACATACATATTATAGGCCTACTGATGCTTAATGAATACTACAACTGTAATTGTTCCTGTATTAAAAACAACAAAAAATGAAAGATCATTCCTTCAATCAATTTAAAATATGTTTTCATGTACATTTTGTAGGCCTCCATGCATGCATTTCAATCTCAATTGATTATCATAAAAACAACAAAATAAAAGAAATTTGAAAAACAATAGAATACAAAGAAAAGTAGGGATAGGGTATGGCCATCGGGTTGGGGTAATTTTTCATCTGACATTCATTTATTTAAAATAGTAGCTTATTTGGTTTCAATTTTGTACTCAATGCAATTAGGGCTTGATCTTACAACCCTCAAAAGTTACATTTATAGGTGGCACTAAGTACCTGAATTTCAATAGCTATCACTACGTGACATGGACTTCGCGAGTCATGTCACGTAGTTATTTTATAATTTCTATTATAGCAACACTTGTATTATGTTTTATACAAAATAAGGATTATTTTGATTACTGTCGTACAGGGGATGTTATTCTTATCAAAATTTACTCAGGACTTCATCATGATGTCTTAGCGAGTTTTTGTTTCACTACGTTACATTGACATCAACCTTTACTACGTTATGTTTTGTGACATTTGATGGACTTCTGTCACGTAGTGATACATTTTTTAATTTCTCTTAAAAATTAAGCGAGCACCCGATACTTGAGATATTTTGCTACTGATTAATCAAGTCAATATGCATATTTTATCACATTTTGGTCAATATAGCTGGTGTAATTTGAGTGTTATGACCAAATATCAGAATAACTATGTGACATGGACATGATGTCCATTGTCACATAGTTATTGCATATTTGTTCAATAACTTCATCAAAATTTAGTCTAAATGGCCCTATTTTCCAAGGACATTCAGGTCATGATACTATGTAATGCCTACGTACTTAAAACATATATCATTTGTAGTTTTGAGTTAGCTGAGATGTCACACTTTTTGACCCAACCGATGGCCATACCCATAGGCAGTTTATATCATTTTCTTGCTCAATGCAATATTAAAAGATAATTATGAATAAGATGTAAAGAAATGAAAAAAATTTGAACTCCCATATGTTTAACATGTACGTCCATCACGGACAATGTACGTCCAACCGTGTACGTCCGTCACGACAATAAAACAAAGAATAATTAAGCTGAAAATAGAAAGGAACATTATTTTTGTAATTAGTTTCATTGACATCTACTTCATTCAATCATACTGAATTGACAAAAAATGTCAGAGAATTCACAGAGTTTTTCAAATATATATGAGGCATCAGAAATATTGTCACACGGCGTACGTCCAACCGGACAGTGTTTTCCCTTTCAAGTCACTGTGTGGTTTGTTTCACCAAATGATGTGTGATTTTTTCTACTCACGAAACAAATTGCTTGCTTAGAAAATATAAGATCACCATTATTTTTTTGTGTGTGGCTTGTTTAAGTGTGTGGAATGTACGTCCGAATTTACGGATTGCCATGACCAGATTATGACGTGAACTATGACGTCATGTATTGACCAATCTACGACGAGCTATTTAAATTTATATTGACCAGATTTATAACGTAATTATGACGTCATTTATTGACCAATCTTCGACGAAGTAAATTTGCAATTTAATATGACCACATTGTGACGTGATTTTGAAGTCATTTATTGACCAATCTACGACAATTCAATTTGCATTTTTTATATGACCAGATTATGACGTGACTATGACGTCATGTATTGACCAATCTACGACGAGCTAATTTACAATTGATATGACCAGATTATAACGTAATTATGACCCGTTGAACCAACTACTGGACCATTTGACACCAGAACAAGCCTGTGATTTGCCTACGGCCACTTTGCTTCCATTGAGACCCATTGATTAATAAAGCAAACAGGCGAAGAGGAAGCCCAATTACATATGCCTGAGCGCCCCTCCCCCAAAAGGAGATATTAAAATATATATATATTTGGGACCTTAATTTTTGGACTCAAATGATATTCACCAAAAGCTGAGGTGCCGCAGGAAAATTATGAACCCCATCAAACATTAACAAGTATTTAATTGTATCAGTAGCCCGCCCCCCCCAAAAAAAAATAATAATAAAAATAAAAAAATAAATAAACAAAAAGAATTACTCACCCCTCTTCCTGCGCATATTCATTTATTTTAGAATTTTTTTCCTTATTATGGGAGAGCCCCATCATAAATAGCATATAAGCAAGTTGCTATGAGAGGGCTGTAGAATGACATATCGCTTTGAACTCCACATAGGGGCAATATATTTCATTTAAACTCTCCCGCCTCCTCCCCCTCCAAAAAAGAATAGTATAGGTTTTCCCGGTCAAGTTTAAACTGTCTCCGATCAGTTTGTCATTTCTTTTGAGCGCTTTCGTCCGGAATGTGATCGCGATTACAAATCTGCAATGAAATTCGTTTATGTGTAGCCAAAATCAAACACCGGTCAATCCAATTGCGAATTGCGCCGATGTATTTGCTGTTGTGAGCAGTCGCATTCGTCAATGTTCGCTCAAATTCGTTTTTGGGCATCCACATTAGAAATATCTGTATCCAAATTAGGAATGTTAGGTTCGGATAGGAAAATAACATTTGGGAGGGGGCCGTGAAGTCTTTTTGTCAGAAAAGAGGCTGAGCATGGGGAAAGGGGGAGCCTGAGCTTGCAAAACACACACACACACACAAACACAAACACATGCGGCATGTCAAATGACATTTAATGGAGCGGCATATTTTAGGTAATTTTTTTCTTCGTTTTTTTTATTGGTCATGTTTATATTACAAGATGAATATCATTATAATACTTTTCTCTAATCTCCAGGACCCTCTATCGTCTTTCGTTTAACTCACTTTGATAATACAATAAATAAATTCATGTACATGTATAATGTGTTTGGTAGTTATTACATTGATGTTGTTTTTATATTTTACGTGATTGGGTCATTTCTTTAACCACAATCAGCAGTGCTCAGTTGTAATTCCCAATCCCAGTCTTTGCTTTGCACAAGCTGTGTTCAATACAAAACTATTTTGGCAACAATGATGTTCGTGGTTTTATGTCTTTTTTAATGCACAAATTAAATTAAATTAAATTAATGGCGCCTGGATGGGATTTTGCATTTAATCAGTTCCTGCAATGGAATGCGTTTCATAATGTTCGTTCGTGTATGAAGGGTAGCTCTTTGTCCCCTTACAACTAAATTCTTTTGAAATATTTGAGTGAATTCCCCAAACGGTACTCGAAAACATATTTTGTGTCTCGTTTTTCTATGATCTACATTAAAAAAAAAACAGTTATGCATAACATGCTTGGGAACCACAAAGACTTACGGTCCTTTAGCACTGGTATTGCAACATTTATAACTAAATGCATGTATTTTTCATATTTACAAGTCTTTTATGTTGTCATATTTTATTTATGGATAGAGATTTGTCGAATATTTTGTGTATATTCGGAAAGAGGATATTCGTCCCTTTTCATTCCTGAGATCAGTAAAAACACAGTCAGGGGCACTCTTTAAACCCCTGATAGCAGACACTGGTCATAATGACGTCATAAATTGGTCGTAAACTGGTCATAAGCTGTCATACGTCGTACATGTATGTACGACGTCTTTACGACGTAATTTCGATGAATACAACGACGAGTTTATATTGCATTTTTTAAGACCAGATTATGACATAATTCTAAAGTCATTTATTTACCAATTTACGACAAGTTATTTGCATTTTTACATGACAAGATTATGACGTGATTATCACGTCGTGACTTGACCTGTTTTAAACCAAATTCAAAACTATTATATTTTTATTTGCATTATGGCCAGTTGCCTATTGAAAAGCTGGATAGGCCTACTGCAATATGTTCATTTGATTTGATTTCATTATTTTTTCTTTAACTTTTATTGATTCATTTTTGGGTTTTATGGTGGATCTAAATAATTTGCCTTTAACATATTCATACAATGTTCCCTCAACCTTGCTTTCCTAATTTGCGTCTTTCTCTGCTTTTTTGTTTGTTTGTTTGTTTGTTTTTGTTTTACTTCCCTCCTTTTGTTTTTTTTGTTGTTGTTGTTGTTTTAATCAAATTTCAATTTATATTCCCTCATTTATTTTTATTTACGTAGGTTTTTTGTTTTTGTTTGTTTGTTTTTTTTTTTGGCGCCTCGATCACCTTTTACTAAATTTTCCTTTTTATATTATTGTTGCCTATTTTTCCCCCAGGCTTTCCCTTTTGGTTTTATTCATTTTTGTATCATTTTCTTAATTATCCTCTTGTCTTTTATTGATTAAGTCCCCTCCCCTCCTTTCCCCTTCGTTTTTGATTCCCCTACTTTCCTCCCCTTTTCCACTTTTTTTTCACAATCGTTTACTTCCTCTTCTTTCCTTCTATCCCGTTAAAAATAAACGTCTTCTTAAATCGCTCTTTCAGTTAATTTTTATATTCTCCCCCCCCCCCCTCCCCTTCACCTCATGGGGGTAGGAGCCCAAATATCCTCCCTGTACACCTGCTATTATAATTTGCAATGTTATGAAGACCTCTTTTCTCCAATCGTCCTTTTTTTTTCTTGTCTTTTTTTTAGTAAAAACCCATTTTTCTTCAAATAAACTATTGGTGATAATTTTGTAATCGATTATAAAAACAAATAGCAATGATTTAGGGTAATTAGTCGAAATTTTATCATGTTTCTTTTATAAAACAATGTTAAACTCTTTACACAAGTTTTTTTCTTTTTATTTACAAATAAATGAAAATATCATAATTAATCTGTAAAGTAAAATAAAATAAGTATGCAATGCATTAAAGAAGAATCCTTAACCAAAACATAAATCCATGGAAGTACGATAATCAGTAATTACAAATGTTGTTCAGTACAATAAAACCAGGGCATGAACCATGTGCCCTTCGACGAAAAAATGGGAACTCTTGCTCCCAGGCTCATCAGTCAAATGAATGGCTATGAGGTCTGATCCTCTGAGTACAAATTAAGTTAATGGTTATTAAAACAAATACGACTCCGAAATATTATGAATTTTTAATCGATCATATTAAATTAGAATAATTGAAGACGTATATATCACGTCATAAATAAGTCTTCATGACGTCTTAATCAAGTCTTAAAGACGTCATAGACGTCGTATTAAGGTAAAAAATAAGTCGTCTGCGTCATAATCACGTCAAAATACGACCAGTTAAAGACGTCTTGCGGTGGTGCAAGTTGTCGTCATAAAGACGTAAATTTTTGACGTCAAGAAGACGTAAGACTAGACAAAAAATCACGTAATTATGACGTCATTTTTACCAGTTTTTGCTCTCAGGGTGTTTATTTAAATTTTCTTATGCTTTTTGTAAATAAATGTTTCATTGCCATCATGTGTTTGAATGTTTTACTCAAGAACTAAAAATAACATACTAACTACTCATGTTGTCTAACCCATTTACGTTGTGTTGGTGAATTTAAAAAAACAAAAACAACAAAAAAACAAAACCAAAAAAAAACCAAAAAAAAATAACAAATAACAAAAAAAATTGAGGCGGCACCAAAAATCGATGCGGGCGGGGACGATCAACATGTTTATTTTTTTACTTGGCCTTAGATGAAACTAAGATAAATGAAAGCCTGTTGCAATTATTGCTGGAGCAATATATCAATTTTTATGATCATGATTTTACTAGACCGACCAGCTACATGTACCCCCCGTTTTTAAGAGTCGTGAAAACCTCTGACAGCGGCTCTTCGTATGTCACTCCCTTTCACTGTAAGTTTGAGCTCTCGGATTGTCTAAAACAACCTTCGTTTGAAAAGTATCTATCTAAATGCACAAATAAAGGTTGTCTATCATTGGCGGACCTACGTGTACATGTAGCCTGATTAGACACAATACTGTGGAGGGGTGCTCCGTTATGCATAAACAAGAAGCCCCTCCAAAGAATTGTGTCTAATCATGCTACATGTAGGTCCCCCACTGTCTATTGTTTATCTTTGTTATTTAAATAACATATTTTTATAGTATCTTTATATTATAAAAATATGTGATTATTCATCTTGTAGGACCAAGGAGTGACTGTGGTAACTCCTTGTATAAATTAATCTTTTGCTCAGTGCCATGTAAATATCTTTTCAGTAAAAGGTAGGACAATAACTAGGTGTGTCTAGATGCTCAGGCAGATAAAGCCTGTACTTGTAAACTGTTCTTTTTTAGCCATTGTGAATTGGACCCAAGGGCAGTGCCATATCAGATTCAACTCAGTGACTTTAGGTTTAATAAGAAAATTAGTGTTGCACAATTTCAGTTTGATCTTACTGTGAGATCCCATTGTCAGATCAAACCAGGGCCCCGTAACACAAAGGTTTGCAATCAATTTGCAAATTTAAAAGAACAATTCTGATTTGATACTGGTCTTTCTTTTGAGTAAACAGTGCATGCAGTAATGTTTTTGATTGGTCTTAGTGAGTTCGCGATTGATTGCACCCTTGTTACAGAGCTCCCCTAGCTAAGGGTTACATTTCTAAATTGCAGTTCAGTATACAGGTCCTGGAGTATTTGTGGCTTATCTAATCCTCTAACTAAGGGGGCACACGTTGCGACCCGCCTTTTTCACGACTACTGACTTTGGATCTGAGCACATATATTTTGCACAGCTGTTTTTATTTCGGATCAAAAGCGACCTGTGTGGTACAAACATGTAGCCGTTAAGTCTTATGTGGAGGAGACCATCTGTTGCACATTATACGTGATAAACATACTTTTTTTTTTGTGTGTGTTTGATACAGATACCGTTGATCTTCCATGGTACTCTCTAGATCCAGGACCCTAGTATCTCTTCTGGGTCTCAACAAACCTTTTTGTTTGTCCTGCACCTCCCGGGTACAAGGTTCTATTCATCGCCTGCTTGCAAGCTGGCCTACAGAAGACAACATGGCTGTGGATTCAAACGGTATCAATGTCGCGGGAATGAGGAAAGCCTACAAGGTTAGTCAAAAACATGATATTAGCTCGAGCCTAGAAAATAGCTTGTGGCTAGATGGATCAGAGGAAAAACTCAGTGTTGATGCTATGTCAGCTCGATCTTCAACTTGGGTGTCGGCTATACTATGTTACTTCAAGCTTGCAAGTCCGATCTGGTACACATGTACACTGTATGCACACGTAAACCACATGAAATCGCCCATCATCATTATTTTTTAAATGTTTTTTTGTCTCCTCATCTTGTAGAATGGTCACCAAGCATTTACCGAAGATCATCTAGAATCAAAGGACCCGATAGTTCAATTCACTTCTTGGTTCAAAGAGGCCTGCACTGCTACAGAGAAGTCTAAAACAGAAGCCAATGCAATGACACTTGCTACAGCTACAAAGTGAGTCTTAAAAGATTTCTTAAAGAATAGCGATGCCTCTCCAGTCTATCCAGTAGTAGACTAAATTAGCAAGTCAACTTGCTTGCGACTGGAAAAAGTATGCCCCAAAAGATTGAATATGTTTAATTTTCTGTGACTCCCCAATACCCGGGATAAGTATCTGGAAGATCTCTGAATAATGTAACAGTGCAGTATAGCAGCACAATGGGGAAATCCCTAATTTCTGAATGATGCATAAAAATGAAAAATAACAACAAATAACTAAAATGATTTAAAGGTCCTTTTAATTAGAGTTAAAGAGTTAAGGCTGTGGGCTCGCAGTTTTCTTGCTTACAAGAATTGATATCGCCTTTAACAGAACTTGGGGAAAACAATCCTTTCTTATGCAATGTCTGGAGAGTTTTGGCACACCTCTCAGAAAAATTCCAAATCAAATCCATAACATAATTCATGAATATCTTTTCTGATTACTTACAAAGCCTTTCATACAAAATATCTGTATAATAAATGATTTACAGAGATGGCAAGCCGTCTGCTCGTATGGTGCTGTATTTTTAATGAAAGATTTATTTTGACATAACTCTCTATTCAGAGATGGCAAGCCTTCTGCTCGTATGGTGCTGTTGAAGGGTTATGATGAAACAGGATTCAGGTTTTACACCAACTATGAGAGCAGAAAGGGCAAGGAATTGGTGAGTAAATCTAGTAATTTATAGTAAATAGTGGTAGAAAAATATGCGTTGCGATTGGCTAGATCAGTACAAGGTGACCTACTTTCAATTGTACAATATAACTTTCGGTTTTTGGAGGGTAAAGCCCGTGTTGAATGAATGGGGAGAGTATCGATTCTATCGATTGCAGTGTTGCGTTAGCGCGTAATAACAGTAAAATGGTGTGCACAACAGCTTATAACAATGGATATGCGGAGCAAAAATATACGTCACAATTTTAGCACCAAAAAATTGGCATAGATAAAACCAGATTACGTAAGGTCAAAGATCTAGGGGTCTATTTACTATAATAAATAGTGAACGTTCCATCATACAATATTACTGGACTATATGAACTCCAGATACTAAATTATCCCTCTTGCGCGTCTATTTACCTCGGCCTATGGCCTCGATCAACAAATATGCAATCGGGATTTAGTATGTGTCGTACATATAATCCAGTATATTGCATTCTACAGTTTGTAGAGTGTCCATTATTTATATTACATACATGTATATTTAATGAGGAAATTTTCACCTTAGTAATGAATTTTTTTTTTACAGATTTCATGGGTTACCAAGTAAATTGCAAATAACGGTGATGAGTACAAAATCCAGTTTTTGCAAGTGTTGAGAAAATGAGACAAGACCAAGTTAATACTTTCACTGATGCCACACATCCAACACATGTGTAGCAGGGCTGAAACGATTCAATGAGTCTTATTTCATTTTCTACTTGCATAAAGTAGATTATGTACCTGTCACATTCAATTCGGTGGATTCACAATATGGTGCGCCACCTATCGATTGAAGTGGACAGGTCAAAATTCGCAATGCCCCATGGGAAAAGGTCGACCTCGACATTAATCTCTGTGTGGCTCGCGCTGCGCTGCATATTTGCATAATAAAGTAATACTGATAAAATTCAATTATTATGCTGCGCTGGCCTGTATGCCAAGATCAGTCAAATATTTTTGTAGTTCGTCGAACCGCATTCTCTGAAGAAACAGCTGGGTCCGCCACTTTTAAATACACACAAACTTGTGTTGTGTGCGCTGCGCTGCGCGATGTCGACCCCGAAGTTAGAAATTGGCCTGTCTGCTGCAACCGATAGGTGGCGCACCGCAATGTGAATCCACTGAATTGCAATTTACTGTTATATGTGACATATATGTTTGCGAAAAGTATCATTGCAAAGGTGATCATACATGTGTGTTACATATAAATTGCTAAAAAGTGGGCTTGGACATGATCCCTATCAAATTGAATTGCCTTTATACTATACTTTTGTACAGTCATCTTTATGGTCTATTCATGTAATACTGAGGTGTCCAGGACCAAACCAATTACAACCCATCCTCTAGCAAGAAAACTCTTTGTAATATAAAAAAAAAATTATATAAAGTACCTTTCACCTATTGTATTTAAAGGAAGGAAAGTAATCTTGATTGCTATTGAAGACATCTTTGACCATAAAACTTTCTTAGGGTCACATTTAATTGTATGAATTCAGTACAAAAACAAATATTCACAAATTTTGTAGAAATTGGTACCAGAAGTTATTTATTTTACATGCAGGGTTTGTTTTCCTTTTTTCAGATAGAGAATCCGTTTGCAGCTCTTGTCTTCTACTGGGATTTTCAGAGTAGATCGGTAAGTATCATCATCACAATCATTAACAACATCAACTTCGCTGCCATCATTATTTTCATCATCATCATCATCATCATCATCTGCATCATCATCATCATCGTAATCCTCATTATTACTTCCATCATCAGCATCATTTTCATCAGCACCATCATCATTTTTATCATCATCATCATCACCATCATCACGATCACTATCACCATCATCATCATTATCATCATTTTTATCATCATCATCATCATCATCAATATCACCATCATCATCATTATCATTTTGATGAAGTGTTCTTCTTATCTTGTTTTGCTTTTAGATTCGTATTGAGGGTTCTGTTGTTAAGATGTCGCCTGAGGAATCTTCCGAGTACTTCCATTCCCGTCCTAAGACAAGTCAGATTGGTGCTGTTGTCAGTGATCAGAGCAGACCCATAGAGAACAGAGATGTAAGTTGGCCATATCAATCTAATAATACTATAGTCAAACAGAACAATGAGAGAAAGGACTTGAGAAGAAAAAGATTCTTATACTCGCTCATGATCTTTTGGCCAGCTAGGACTATCTAAAACTATTCATAAGAGTATAATATAAAACAAGAAATTTTTGTGTGCATGATACTTTCGCGAAGAAGCTAGATTCACTAAACTAGAATATCGACAAATTCTCAGGGCTCTGCTAAACATCAGCTAGACGGCTTATTCCAAACAAAAAGCAGTATGGTCGACTTCCCAAATTAGGAAAAACGCAACTAAAAAAAAAAAATGTTGCTTGTGCGTCACTGCTGTTGATAAGCAGAACTGACTTGAAAAACTGAATACTTTTCAGAAACAACTGGAGAATTCATACTACAGTCTCAACTGATTTCAACATCACAGCTGATTGCAATCACATGATGTCAGTTGTACACAATGTGAATGGAGATGATGTCTATTGATTGCAATTAAATGTGAAATTGAACTCAGTTTGAAAGGTAGGTCTGGGTAAATTAGCCGAACTGGTATCTTAAAATTGGTTTAGTAAAGCCTCTAGACTCCTCTCAGCTCAGTTAATTTCTTCATATTTGTAAGATTTAAATTGTAATTTTTTTGGGGTAATATAATTTTGTTTTTACAGGTTCTAACCAAGAAAGATGCTAAACTGAAAGAGATGTATAAAGAAGAAAGCAGTGTAATACCAAGACCGGATTGTTGGTATGTATACTCCAATATTTTTTTCTTATATTTGTTTGCTGGAGTATGCTAAATATTTTCTTTGTAGCTAAAGTTATATCTCAATATCTGATTCATTTTATTTATTAATATCTTGGTATGTGTACATAATTATTGATGACTTCTGACATAAAGACTTGTAATGACAATACTTCGAAATACCAATGGACTCAGTATATTTTTTTCTTCAATTTGACCTTAGCTGATTGATGCCTTTCATAGTGAAAGTTAATGATGCTGAAGAGGCAGAGACAAAGAATTTATCCTTTTATGAAAACAATTACCAAGGAAAGTCAACTAAATAGAAATATAATGCAGATTAGTGAAGGACAAGGAATTAATGAGGAAAAAAAATGGGTCAACCTTTTATCAACCAACAAATTCCACCATTTAACTCCTAAAGACAGGAACTCACTACAAACTACACAACACTTGTTTGCTGATCCCAAACAACACTGGAGGAAGAAGAAAAAGAAGACCAAAGCAACTTCACTTACAGCAATAGGGATGCAGTATCATTGAATGATATTCAAATTGCAAACTTTGGATTTAGCTAATTTTGCCATCATGATTATGAACACATAGGTCAGTCTGGTATCCTCTTCAAAATTGCAAGCTAATTGCTTGCTTTACCTTCGAGATATCAATGATTTCATACTCAAAATTTATAAACCAACACCGAGGTTTATAAAACATGTGCTTTCCACATACCATTTCCTGTTGTAAGTCCCCGTCTCTAGCGGCCTGGTGCACTATCAGCAGAGGGTACTGGTGTTCGGCTGTATGCTTGGCATTAGTTTGTTACACTGTTTTAACTCTTTACGTGCCGGATGCATGCTACGTAGCCTACGTTCAGTGCCATACTCATGTTTGCTAGCCTACGCATTGACTGCTTAATCCATGCTTTTGTCTCCTACCCTCCCATGCTTCGTGCATGATTGCGCACATTCGGAATAACGTTGATTGATTACGCCGATTCTATTGTTCTGCGCACTGCACACTCACAGTTAATCCGCTTTATTCTGCTGCGGGCACTTCCGGCGTTTAATTGGCCAATATTCTCTTTACACAGTTTAAATTAAACTTGTTTTGAGTAATTTCATGTGTTTTCAACATTTTGATAGGACCTAGTGCATAAACAATCGCACACAATAAAAAACAAAATCATTGCCTTGGAAGTTGAACAATGCAAGAGTAGAAAACTGCCTCTTATTTTTTACAAACAGAATTTGGTGTGACTTTAGAGACAAATAAGAATGCCACATATTTTAAGTACAACATTGTTGTCGACCGTTCTTTAAGAAAGTTATTAGAAAGTATTGACTGTCATCTTCAAGTACAAGGGGGAAAAACTTGGCAGTGGGGATATAGGCCCTGGCATGTACGGATTACCAGTGCGGCAGAGGGGTTGGGTGGGGTGGCACGTAAGGATTAAGGTAGTAATGACTTCCATTTGATCTGAAAACTTTTCAGTAGTTTGTTTTTACTGTTGGATCAATATAATTTTATTAATCTTGATATAATTGCTCTTGTTTTTGAAAGCTACTTAATCCCTTTAAAGTCAACTAAATAGAAATATAATGCAGGTGAGTGAAGGACAAGGAATTAATGAGGAAAAAACTGGGTCAACCTTTTATCAACAAATTCCACCTAAACACGGGAACTCACTACAAACTACACAACACTTGTTTGCTGATCCCAAACAACACTGGAGGAAGAAGAAAAAGAAGACCAAAGCGACTTTACTTTGCAAGTTGGCAGTTTGCCAAGTTCGCGAAATGCAGTGGAAGCTGCCCTGCCCACTACACTTCTGAATGTGAGGGAGAGATTGGAATGGACTACCGGATAGGCAACAATAGAAGAAGAAGAATAAGCTGTTGACAGAGAGAACATGAATTTATTTCTTCTTCTTTTTTTCATTTGTACTCTAGGGGTGGTTTCAAAGTGGTGCCTGACGTGATGGAGTTTTGGCAGGGGCAGAGCAATCGACTTCACGACAGGATAGTCTTCCGTAAGCCACAAGACGGAGAGGACATCGATGGTGTGATGGTTCATCAAGCTGAGAATGGATGGGTGTATGAACGTCTCTCCCCTTAAAATTTCTGCTTCCACCAACCAGAATACTAGCATGTGGAGTACCTCAAGGCTCTTTTCGTGGGCCCATGTTATTTACAATGTGATGGTTCATCAAACTAAGAATGGATAGGTTTATGAATGTCTGTCTCCATGAGACGAGTGTTTTCCAGTGTATCGATTCCTGTATATTCTAATCATTCTGCCCATCAACTTCAATTAATTTGTGGACGAACTTTGAAAGATGACTAACCTAACCCGTCAGGGGAACTTGCTTAGATCTGGATGGTCAATGCTTCTTGTTTTCTGGACGTGGTTAAGTGCTATATTCTTGGTTTCTACATAAATACACATTTTGATACAACGATTAGCAATATATCCCATTATGTAAAAGCTCAGAATGGGTTTTATATCGGAAAGCAGGAATATTTGGAAAAGAATGTTATTCATTTTGTATTTTTGTGATGAATGTTCTGAAATTACCCGGATCAACTTGTAATAATTGAGGTTGACACATTGTGATAATTAATCAGGATGTTGCGCCGTGGGATAGCTCACATGAACAAATTAGTCAAGGTCTTTGTTTCACGAAGAATTAATTTTAGTAGTTGCCATTAAATCCTGAGTTGCGCTATATTACGCATTGATCAACTCATTGGTCAGATCATGCGCATTGCCCTTTAACCCGTTGTATACTAAGCCCGCATAAATGCGGGCTAAAGAAACATTGAACATCCCTCTTGTCGACCGTTCATTTCACTCATGATTGCATAAACATATAAAGACCGTTATAATTTAAATTATCTGACATTGATTAATTTAAAACTGTCTTTGTTTCACCTTTAAATGAAAAAAATTTCTTGCAAACATGCTTGACAATCACGATTCATTCGGCTTTGTAAAAAGTTCTCAGTATACAACGGGTTAATAAGCTACTGCAATCATTGCAAGTGGATGTCTTTGGTTTAGTATTTCTTTTCAGATTGTATTTTTCTTGCATCTTATGAAAGATTTTTTAATGTTATTTTAGTTTGATCCATGGGGTTTCAATGCAAAGGGCTTTAGTGTCTTCTCTTGGTTTGGACTTTGTAACATATCAGTGACATTGAAAGGCTACAGCTTTACATAAGGGGAACAAAAAAAAACCTCCCAAATAATTCTGTTCTTCTATATTCTTGCCATTCATCTATTGGTGAAAAATGACAGCTTTTTTGTTTTTTGTGTGTGTTTAGGTTGTGGCTAACCTGTCACTTCTGAATGGGTATTCATGGGAAACTAATTATATTAAAAAATGGCGATGTTCTTGCTTAAATTCCATCTGCTGGTAAACAGAGGATTGTAGTATCTTCATCGATGTCTTTTTGCATCAGATATAATACAAATGAAAAAAAAAATTGCTGTGCATTCCACTCCCATTGAAACAAGAATTTCTAACCAAGCCAATTAAAATAGACCTCTAAATAAATCTTGCACCGCACACTTACATGTATGTGTATGTAGACAATTTGGACTGGACAATTTCCTTGTTAAACAAGATCTTGGTTGTCATGCAAACTTAACCCATTGAGGACTGAGCGTGAATATTTTTTGTTATAATGGGAGTGGACTCTACACGCAGTTGATCGATTGATTTTAGCTCTGCAATAATGAGAATAAATGCATAGAGTCATAATCAAACCACATTTAATGTGGGAACCGATGTTTCCTGTTTTGAATGTATGAGAAACAGAAAGCTTAACAGGTAATGATTGTAATAAAAAATATATATAACTGTTATATGCCAAATTTAAAAAGTTATTCAATATGGGCGAGTCCATGTTGTGTCGTACATCTTTTCGACATTAAATACAAAAGAATATTTTTTTGATTGAGTAGTAGTACGAGAAGGAGTACAAGAATCAAGGTACGGAACACAAAAATTACAGAAAAACAAAGAAATGATAATGACAATAATAGTAATAATGAATTTATATTGCGCCATCTGTCTAGTTAAACTATTCCGAGGTGCATGTTCAATAAGATGAAAGTGTTGAACTACAAATATAGAACATTAGCATAGACTGTAGTTGCCAGCAAAATATCTGTATTAAGCAGAAGAGAGGGACAGCCTTGTAAAAAAAAATAATAGAACCACCTTTAAGAAATTGTGTCGTCTGTATGTTTTGTGCTAAATAGACCACAGTATTATACCAAGGGAAACTGACCAGCATTGTTTATTTTGTAGTTTCCTTCTTTTTTTTTCTAATTATTATTTTTTTCATCTTCAATATTCTTGTTCATGTCACATCATAATTTGCATTAATTTTCAGCCAATTCTAAGTTGTACATGTATGTTTAGAGTATTTTATATATATCTTAATTGGTTCTCCTGACCTGGAATGGGTTGAATGGAGATATATCCACTAGCACTATGTACGATAGATGTGTATATTGGAGCTTCAGTCTAAACAAATATACCTCTCGATACAAGTATTCATTCCAGTACATATAAAAATTGATTTACACCAAGGCTGTGTTTCACCAAGTCATTTGTAAATTAGTCGTTTGTAATTTACGAAGGACTTTAATCCTAAAAGGCCTGGGTTTTTTTGGTCATCTCATGACTGGG